>VYXF01007147.1:52859-72479 GCA_013397295.1 Polioptila caerulea
CGGCCGGGGGGAACCAATGCACCCTTCATTAGCCTCGCTCCGCCTGTCCTAATTGCCTGCTCAGGCTGAAACAATTGTGTTACAGGCTGCTCTGCCTAATTATTATTGTTCTTTTTAAAATGACGGGGGAGGGAGAGCATGGGGGAAGAGGAGAGGGGAAGGGAAGAGCGAGCAGGAGGGCAGGGGGACGGGGAAGGCCGGGCTGGAGCAGCTTGCAGGATAAGTGACTTGTTTAATGACTGGGAGTTGCGGGGCTGGGAGGGAATAAACAGGTCTGAAATTGGTTCGCCCTCTCCCCCCCTCCTGCCTGCCCCCCCCTCCTCTCCCACTGTTTATTTCCGCGTGATCAGAGGGAGAATAAAAGCCCATCTCGTGTAATAGAGGCAGAGGATTTAATCTGTGTGCCTTGGACTTCAGTAAACTGCAAACATCGATCCGAGCCGGTGGGGAAAGAAAAGAAATTTACAGGCCAATAAAAATATATTAAAAAACTTCCCCTGCCCTCTTGCCGGGGTGGGGGCGATGCTACTGGGCTGCGGTCGGGGAGAGGAGCCTGAGTGTGGCACGGAGTGACCCAGGGGACTGCAGGGCACCCCAGGGGCTGGGCCCGGGCCCGGGGGGGCAGCGAGTGGCCCCGGGAGCCCCCCCTGCTCGCCCGGGGCTGCTGCGGGGCCGGCGGGCTGAGGAGCGGAGGGTCTGGCAGCCAGTCTGACACTTAAGGAATTAGCTCTGCATCATTTGGAGTTTTCTGCTCTACTAATTTTCAGCCGGCTCCTCATTTGGGTCTTTTCCCCCCACATTTTAAAGGGGCAGCATCCCGGATTGCCGGGACCTCCTGGGACTCGGGGGCAGGGCTCGGTGCCATTTCTCACATCCTCTCTTGGCAAACCCGGCACATTTTTCCCTCTTCTCCAGCAGCCTCTTCATTTCCACATGGTGTTTCCTTCTCCTGCTGGCATTTGCACAGCCCCAGGACGCTCCCAGCTCACCTGTGGCATCACCCCTGTGCCCAAACCCTCCACTCTGCAAACAAATCCACCCAGCTCCGACTTTGCCCTTTGCTGTTTGCTTTGGACTCGTACCTGAGGTCTGCTCTGTGCCTCCTGCCGGCTGATGAAAGCAGAATTTCAGCCCTCTGTTGACTGAGGGTGCACTTTAGACTTTTTTTTTGAGGGAGGAGAACGGGGGAATGTTTGACCAGAGGTTTGCATTCCCCACACCCAGCTCGATGTGCCGGGCACAGGGGGTGAAAACATTGTCCTGGCTTGGGAGAGGGGAGGGCAGGGGGCATTTCCACCTCCTGCTCCGTCTGCTCAGAGCCCAGAACACCCCAAAGCCCAGCTGCCACCAGCAGCGTGTCCCTGCCCGCAGGACCCGGCTGGTGGGGCGGCATCCAGAGCCCTCTGGCACCAGCTGCAGCTGCCACGGGCACAGCAGCCCTGGCTCCCACCGCTGTGCTGGCTCCTGCCCTAGTCCTGCTCTAATGCTGGCTCCAGCTCTGCTGCAGACACTGTCCCAGCCCGCTGTGGGCACGGTGGCAGCGCCCAGGGACTGGCAGGAGCTGCCTGGCAGTGGGCAGAGGCTGCACGCCAGACAGATGTGCCCAGAGGCTGCGCCGTGACCTTTCCAGCTCTGCTTGTTGCCCACCAACCCCCCGAGAGCGCTCTGAGGACACAGAATTCCCACAATCGCTCTCCTTCCCTGGCCGGCACCGAGCAGCCCATTAACAACAAAGGAAATCAATGAAATCTCAAAAACAAAAAACAAAAACCCAAAACCTAAGAGAAGCCAAGCCACCAGCCCGGCCTAGACACGGTTGTTATCCTGCATGAGAAGCACCAGGAATTCCGCCCAGCCGGCTCAGGCCTGTGCAGCTCGTTATTGATCAGCCATCGATAGCCTCCAGGCACTGCTGGCATGAGCAAGCAGACAAAAATCCTACCCTGGCAGATCTTCCTGGACTGCCCAGCTCCTCAAAACTGCAGGAGGCACCCCTGGAAGAAATCCAGCTGAAGAAATTGCCAAAGAAATCAAATGAGAGTCCTGCTGGTGTGGCCACACGGGCATGGCTGTCACTGGAGCGTGCCACCCCGTGTGTGCTGCCAGCTCCCTTCACTCCGGCCCTGGTGGCCCGTTTAAAGCCCGAAAATAACTCTGTGCCTCCCCAGACCTCTTTGGCTGAGCCCCTGAGGGCTCTTTCAGGAGCTCCCATTTGGATTTGATCCCACTGCCCCTGGCCAAATTCCTAAATCCCCCTACCAAAATTCCCCAGGATAGCCAGTCCTGGGAATCGCCCTCACCCACACCCTGTGCCCACCTTCATCCCCAAAGGCACCTTGGCAGTACTGCCACCTCCTCCTGCCCGGGTTGGTGTCTGGGACCCCCTCAGTCCTTCCCAGCCCCCAGCCCTGCCCTGGCCTGGCTGGGAGCAGCTTCCCCTGCACATGAGCAGGGGGCAGGGGCTGTCCCTCCTCCCACAGGGACAGCAGGAGCAGAGTGGCAGCCCCGTGGCACAAACTCCTCTCTGTCCCTCAGCACCCCTCCAGCCCTGCTCTCCAGCTCCCATGAGGCCGTTTTACCAATCCCCCTTATCCCGGCAATTTACTGGGAATATTCCCAGCAAAATCACCTTGGAGTGAAGTTGCCATTCCTGTGGTACCCCCACCCCACTTGGACACGATTCTTTGTGCAGGCTCTGGTGCCACCCCTGCTGTGCCACCACTGTGCAGGGCAGTGCCACCAGGGCTGACATCCCAGCGCAGAGGGAGAGAGAATTCCTCCCAGGGGAGATCCTGCTCCCTCCCAGAAGAGCAAATGCGCTTTAATTCCCCATTTAAGGCACATTTCTGAGCCATTGCCCTCCCGTCTGAGCGCTCTGGGCACAGCCAGCGCAGGAGTTTGCTCCAGGCTTCCCTGCAGTGGGCAGGGAGAGCTGCAGGTCCTCATTCCCTCCCTGACACCGGCTCTGGCAGTGCCCTGTGGAGCTGGAGCTCGAGTCACCCTCCTGCTGTGCTTGGAGACCCAAATGTCACCAGGGAGATCATCCCATGCCTGTTCATCCAGGGATGGGATCCTCCCAGGGCTGGAGCCCTTCTGCACTGGAGCCAGACTGGGAGAGCTGGGGGTGCTCACCTGGAGATGAAAAGGCTCCAGGGAGAGCTCAGAGCCCCTGGCAGGGCCTAAAGGGGCTCCAGGAGAGCTGGAGAGGGACTGGGGACAAGGGATGGAGGGACAGGACACAGGGAATGGCTTCCCACTGCCAGAGGGCAGGGCTGGATGGGATATTGGGCAGGAATTGTTCCCNAGGACACAGGGAATGGCTTCCACTGCCAGAGGGCAGGGCTGGATGGGATACTGGGCAGGAATTCCTCCCTGGGAGGGTGGGCAGGCCCTGGCACAGGGTGCCCAGAGCAGCTGTGGCTGCCCCTGGATCCCTGGCAGTGCCCAAGGCCAGGGTGGACACTGGGGCTTGGAGCATCCTGGGACAGTGGGAGGTGTCCCTGCCATGGCAGGGGGTGGAACGAGGTGATTTTCTGTGTTTCTTCAGTTTCTGGGATCTCTCCCTGTGCCCTCCCTCCTGGCAGCCAGACACAAGCAAGGGCTGGGGGGGAACAGTGGGCTCTGCTTTGACTCTCCCAACAAGGGAACTGAAGGCTTCACCCCAGAACAGAGCCCTGCTGAACTTGTGACATCTCCAGGGTGGCAGGTGACACACCTGGGAGAGGCACTGGGTGGGTGCAGCACCTCCGGCAACACCAGGGAGTGGGGGAACATCATTCCCAGCTGGAAGAACTGACATTCTCTCGTATGGAGTCAAACAATAAAAGCTGTGGCCTTGAAGAGAGATGAGGTAAGAGGGACATGGCGAGAGCTTTGCAGAGCCAGGCCTAGCACGGGGAAAGTGATTAGCGAGTGATTATTCCCGACTTCTCGTTATGTAGGAACAAAATGAAATTATCCTGCAACTCATTTAAGGCAAACAAAGGGAAGAACCTTCCCCTGTGGTGCATTATCAGATGGAGGAGCTCCTGAGAGAGCAGCTCTGCCCACAGCTATCAACCATCAGCTTGGGAAAGCAGGGACAGGCACAGGGGCATCGCCCCAATTACTGCCGCCCTCCTTCATCACTCACGGCTGGCCAGAGGAACCTCTGCTCCCTGTCCAGCCCTTCCCCAGCTCGCTGATGTGATTATCCCTGCACGAGTAGCTCGGGAAGGATGCAACAGAATCCCAAGGGAGTGGGACGTGGCTGGGAGCAGCTCTCAGGATCACCCAAGTGACAGCGATCAAGATGTCGAGTGACAAACGCCTGACTGTGCAACTCAGGAGCTCGGGCTGTCACAGGGAGCAGCTGCCTGGAGAGGGCAGGGGGCTGCCATTCCCTGGGGGAAAAACGGGCAGGGAGGAGCTGCCAGCAGGTGGGAGGCACAGGAATGCTGTGGGTGGGCTCCTCCTCCAGGTGCTTCCTCTTGAATGAAGAGGAGCTGGGGATGAGTGGATGGAAAAGTGGGCAGCGAGAGCGGCGAGGAGGGATCGAAGTTAAGTGACACAAGAGATGAGGAAGGAAGGGATTGAGAGGACATCCAGGAAGGCACGAGGAATCCAAAGAGGCAGCAGCAGCTGGAGGCACAGGTGCTGTGGTTGGCATCGGGAAAGCAGGAGCTGGGACAAAGAGGGTCCCTGACCCTCATCCCAACTGTGTGTGCCAAGGAATATCTGCAGCTGCTTCCCAGGGGCATTCCCTCAGCTCTCCAGGAGCATTCCCTCAGTTTTGCAGGCTGAGGATGCCACACCAGGACGTCTCCACAGTGTGAAAATCAAAATGTTTGCAGGGAACAGCGGAATCTCTGTGTCCTTTCCCACACTTGTGTTATGGGGGCAGAATCCAGAGAAGGACAAGCCCAAACAGACATGGAAGTGGGGCAGGAGTTTGCTGATAGTTCGGAGCCAGCCTGGGCTGTGTTGTGGTGCCTGGTGTCTTCAGTTTAGTCTAAATTATATTGCCTTGTCAATTTAAAAAAAAAAAAACTTGTTCTATGAGCAGCGCTGGAAACCCAGTGGCTTCCCAGATTCCTTTAGTCCAGGTGATTTTCCAAGGATTCAATCTGACTTATGTCACTTAGAATTTGAAGAGATGGTTGACTCTAAATCATGTTTGAAATCTCTTAATGGATTAATTAAGGCTGGGTTGATTAATTTAGGTAAATCTTTCAAGGAGCTGGGTGCCCTAATCGATGTCACCTTGCCAAGGTGTCCATGGGAAGAGACAAAGCCCTGATGTCCCCACGGCCCATGGGGACAGCCCAGGGCTCCCAAACCACACCAAGCTTTTCACGGGGGGTCACCCCTGGGGGTGGTGGGGTCCAGAGGCCACAGCCTGTGCTGGAAACCAAACCCAACAATCCCAAAGAACTGAGTCCATGGGGAAAGGCAGGATTTGTCCTCCCAGAGCTGCCACAGCAGGGATTTGGTTCCCTTCAGCGAGTGACGCTGTAGCAAAGTGACATTCCCAATATTTCCACACTTACACAGCAAGAGAGCTTTCCCAGCTCATTTCCCTGCTCAACTCCATGGCCACAGCAGCAGCAAACTGTTCTGGGAGGGTTACAAATTGAAATCCTTGTGCTGGGGCCTGGTTTTCCCGAATGGAATGTGATCACAGAGAGGTTAACTGGTGAGTTTGTAACGGGAAACCGCGGGATGGAGGGAGGAGGCTTCGGTTCTGGGCAGCTTATCTGATGTTCTCTCGGTGCATCACCGTCCTGCAGCTCCTGAGGTGCCAGAGGGGCTGAAACTCCAGCAATGTTGAGATTCTGGAGGCCACAAAAGAGAAAGACATTCGATACAATAATAGGGAATGGGGAAAATAGAGTGTCCGATAAAGCCGGGGCATCTCCAGGGGAGTGCAGTGTGCTCAGCTCAGCAGAATTCCAGGCAATTCACCCAGTCTGGAGCTGCTGGCTGGGCTGGATCCAGCAGCAATTCCACAGGGCAGCACACTGGATTTCAAGGACCTGCAAGGACAAACCCCTGGAGACATCCCCGGAGCCTTGCAGCACCCCCTGGAGACACCGAACTTTGCCTCAGGGGAGAGCTCAGCAATCCACACCCAAACTCCCCTCCCTTGGTTCTCATCTGAATATAAACTCAGCTCTGCAGCAAACCCTGGAATAATGAGGAATAACGAAGGGCTGATGTCATCTCAGAGCAGCCCTGAGCAGGCTGGCACACCGACCGGACAGGTGGGGAAGGGATGCTACAGCCATCTGAGAACTTTGGGAATCTCAGAGTCATGGAATGGGTTGGGTTGGAAGGAACCTTACAACTGATCCCATCCCACCCCCTGCCATGGCAGGGCCACCTCCCACTGTCCCAGGCTGCTCCAAACCCCAATGTCCAGCCTGGCCTTGGGCACTGCCAGGGATCCAGGGGCAGCCACAGCTGCTCTGGGCACCCTGTGCCAGGGCCTGCCCACCCTCCCAGGGAACAATTCCTGCCCAATATCCCATCTGTCCCTGCCCTCTGGCAGTGGGAAGCCATTCCTCTTGTCCTATTTCTTCCCGCCCATGGGAAAAGTCCCTCTCCAGCCTTCTCAGATGGAATAACATCAATCTGCAAAGGGAATGTGTCAGAGCTCTGGATGGAAATTCCTAAACTGCCCAAATTCACAGATTTGTGGAATGGTTTTGGTGGGAAGGGATCACAAAAATAATGTCATCCCACCTCCTGCCATGGACAGGGACACCTTCCACCATCTGAGGCTGCTCCAAGCCCCATCCAGCCTGATCTTGGACACTGCCAGGGATCCAGGGGCAGCCACAGCTGCTCTGGGCACCCTGTGCTAGGGCCTGCCCCTCTCCTAGGGAGAAATTTTTTCCAACCTGATCCATGGCTGATGGCCATGCTCAGCTGAGGGTCTCTCCCGTAAAACCACCCAAAACCAGCTGCAGATGTAGCAGCTCTGAGGCTGGATGTCCCCAGAGCCTGCTCCAGCATCCACATCCTCCTGGGGATGTCATTCCAAGGCAGCTGCAGAACTGGACAATGGGAATACAAGTGAGGATAAATTTGGCAGCATGGGTGGGTTTCAGTGGCTGTGAGCACTCTGAGGGAATTCCAGCAGCTCCTGCAGATGTAGGACAGGGCCCTGGGAAGATTCTGAGCACATTCCCACTCTAAGGAAAGAACAGGAGGTGTTGGCACTTTCCAAGGTCTCCCCAAAGAGCAGCAGCAGTGTCTGCAGGAGCCTCAGCTCTGGCCTCAGTGTGCAGCGGGTGGGAGAAGGGTTTGCTAACACAGCCCCCTAATTAGTGGGGGGCAGATGATCTTTCAGGTCCTTCCCAACCCAAACCATTCCATGATTTTATGAGTTTTCAGGCAAAGTAACAGCAGGGAAATCCTTGCTTCCCTCCCCTGACTGAGGCACACAGGGCACAGCATTCCCAGCTTTCCAGGGCTCTCCAGCACCCCACGGATAGACAGGATTGGCTCCCAGCCCTTCCCTCCCTGGCCACCTCCATCCCCACCTTCAGCACCTTCAGTGGCTCCTGTATTCCCAAAGGAAAAGCCTTGGCCTGCATGGAGCAGCAAAGCCCTGGAATGTGTCTGAGGCTGGTGGAGGTTCTCAAGTCTCCTCCCCAGCAATGGGAATTACTCAGCACTTCAAGGCCCGAAAGGAAAGTCAGAGCCACTGGGATAATCATGGAACCTTTCCCATTTCAGATCAGGCCTAAAGGCCTGATTCCACCCCGGAAGTCACACATCTCCTAAAAATCCCTCCAGAAGAGGCTCATGTAAGAGGTTTTTTGGGAATGAGAGCTGGGAGCTCTCCAGCTCCAACCTCAAGGAGCTGGGAGGCAACTGGTGCTCAGGTGTGCTCCCCAGTTCAGCGCTTCTGGAGCCATCCCTCCCAGTCCTGCTGCAATTATCCCCTTGTTTAGGTGTCCCTGAGGAATGAGAGAAACTCATTATCCCCCGAGCTGAGGATTTGGATGCGATTTGGATGCGCTGGGGATGTCAAGGGGGATTTTGGAAGTGGAGCCTCATGAGCTGAGAGCTATCCACACATCCACTGATCCCTGCAGGTCCCCTCACCAAGGCAGCAGGAACAAATCCAAGGGAAAGCAGAGCAGAGGAGAAAGCTCTGGAGGGGTTAATGTGCTCTTGAGCATGGTTCAGTGAAATTGTCAAAAAATCCCTTCTGACAAATTGCCTCAGAAGAGAGGAAAAAAATCTAAAGAGCCGAATGCATGGTAATGATTTCTGAAAAGTTCCCCAGCACCAAAATGGCCAAATACCATTAGCAAAGCAAATTGTGTTTTGTGCACATAATTCACACCAGAACACAGAATTCATAACGGGACACGAAGCCAAGTCAGCCAGAAAGCTCTGCCCGACTCTGCAGGGCGGGCATGGGCTCAGCTGCAGCAGGAGGGCTCAGCCCCAGCCACATCCCTGGGAGATACCCGGGATCGGGAATGCTGTGGGATTCTCCAGGCGAACCTCAGCTCCACCCGGAGCAGCTCCGAGTCCTCCTCCCGAGCCGCCGCTTTGGGGAGCGCCTCTTCAAAGCGGGCTGCTCGCAGGGCATCATCACCTTCCCGACGCTCATTTTCCCAGGCTTTTTGATCCCGCACGGAGCCCAGGGCTGGCTCTTTGCATGTCCCAAGCCCGGCCGGTGCCTCCCGAACCGGCAGAGCCCGACGGAGCCCTGCTCCACCCCAAAGCTGCCTCCCGGGAGTAAAGGACCTGCTGGGCAGCCCCCAGACGCTCATGGAATAACCTCTCCCATCCTTCTCCATGGCCTGGCTCTGACACATTCCCGGCGTGTCCAGCACGCCAGGAAAAACAACATTCGGATGAAGTTTGGAGCGGGGAGCTGGCTTTTGGAGCAGCCGTCAAATATTCCCTGGGCTGTGATGGCGCTCTGGGAATGTTCCGATGGAGCTGCTGTTGGATGGAAAGCAAGGCGCTGCCCGCTTTTCCAAGCCATCCACCATGCAGATCCCACTTTTGGGATGAAATAAAAGCCACCCATGGCTCCAAAGATCCTGGGATTTGCGGCAGGGCTGGCGGCTCAGCCCAGCGGAACCCCCCGGGCTGTGGGTCAGGGAGGGCTGGTCCTGCTCCTCCTCCTCCTCTCCCGATCCCGGCGCTGGCATCCCGACACAGCAGGGCACGGGAGTGTCGTGCCAGCCCTGCCGTGTGCCAGGACGCCAGCCCGAAGGGCAGGGAGGAGCCCGGGCTGGGCAGCCTGGCTGGAATTCGGTCACGGAAAGGCTCTGGAATTCATTAGCTGTGCCCCGGGCCAGGCAGGATTGTAATAAACACCTTCTTTGAGTCCTGTAGGTAGAAGTTACATGAAAATTACCTACTTTAAAAGTGCATTAGCATTTCAAAGGCAGACATTAGGAGACAGCCGAGCGCGATGACTGCGCACTGGCAGGGCTCTGCTTTGCCTCTTTATGCACCCTGACGCTTTTCATCTCACCCCGGCGTGTCGTTCCCAACTGGATGGGCCACAGGGTTGGCTCCGGGAGCTCCCAAACCACTCCCGAGGCTTCCTGTGTCGGATCAGGAAAAAATGACTCCAGCAAGTCTTGGTGCTCCTCATTATTCGCCCTCAAAGGAACAGAGGCTCCTCAAGCGGGTTCTGCAGCGGCAGAGGTCGAGCCGAGGTGTATTCCTGGGTCCGGGCGATTAAAAAAGCTCTGTTCTGCCGCCGTGTCCCGAGTCCCGAGTATTCCTCTGATCTCCAGAGTCAGAGGACAGAGATGGAAGCGCTCGGGGACATGAAACGGCCTTTCAGGGAAGGAGCTGAGCAAAGGAGAACGGGCTAAAAGCAGGCTCAGGATGACCCGGGAATGGGTTTTCCCCGTTAAATGGTGAGGAAGAACCAGGGACATCAAATGGAAGGAGGGAGCAGCAGGACATGCCATGGAAAACCCTTTCCTGCGGGATGCCCTGAGCTGTGGCACGGGGATGGCAGGACTTTGTGCCACTGGCGGGACTTTGTAGCCCTGGTGAGCCCAGAAGGTGATTCCCTAAATGAGCAGCTCACAAATCCATCAGGGAACGGTACACAAAGGAGAAGATGGGATCTGTGCCTTGGGAAGCCTTCAAACAGGAGCTTCCTTGTCGCTGCTGGAGGCTGCAACCAGGGCAGCTGTAACCGCTGCCGTGCCCTGGTGACAAAATAAACCCTTCCCTGGCACTTCCCAGCTCCAGCTGGCGCCCGAGCCAAGAGCAGGATGCATCCTGGCTATTCCCGGGAGCAGGATCCCGGGGAGAGATGGAGGTGCAGATAGGACAGTGCCGAACCCCGCCGAGGTTAGGGCGGGGTGTCTCAGCCAGCAGAGAACAATGCACACATATCTTGGATCAACACAGCTCCCAGCTCAGGAATAACCCCCGGGACTTCCAGGGAATGTGGAGCCTTCCTGCCTCTGCTCCTGTTCACGGGGAGGGCCCTGAGCCTCTTTTTGTGCGAGGTGCCACTTGCAGGTCACCCAATCTTCCTCTGGAGCTCCGAGCGCAGAGCGAGGCGAGGGAAGGGAGAGTTATCTCCTGCCAGAGTAATTACTCCTTGTTTTCCCAGATAATGCTCCGGGAATTTGAATACGGCCATTTTTCCTGCTCCTGCTGCAGCTCTGAAGATTGTGCTGCTGTCATCTGCGAGTTCTTATCGCTTATCTCTGCTCTTTTATCTTTGCCACTCATTTCAATGTGTTTAAGGCTCTGTGCAGAGCCTCATCTCTGCTCCAGGGAGTCTCTGCACAGCTCCCAGGAGCTGTGGGCCCCTGATGGGTCTCAGCAGCCACTCCAAGGTGCCAAAACCTAGCCGTGAACTTGGAATGTGCTCCAAGACCTTCAGCAACCTCTTTATCAAACAGGAAATAGCCTCAATCCTTCCTGTCCGGGTTTTCCCTGAGATATTTGCTCTCCTGGCTCTGGGAGTTGAGCTTTGCACCAAGGCAGGCACTTGGCACTGCTGGACCTGGGCCTGGCACGTGGTGTTGGAGCTCTGGTGCTCCTGCGAGCTGGAAAATCAGGATTTTGAGGGAGGGGTGGGGTAGGGTCACCCCGGGGCTTCTGTAGGGCCAGAGGAGAGGGCCAAGACCACGGGAGAGCCCCCAGGCAGCTGCGGCTCCAGAAGTGGCTCCAGCCCCATTCCCTGCCCTCTCACACCTCCATCTCCTCACCCTGCACGTCAAAACCCCTGGATAAACAATGCCTTTGCCCTCTGGAATTTGTTCTTGTTCCCTTTCTCTGGGATCTGGGGTCACTGCTGCCTGGGGGTCTGAGGGGAGGCCCAGGTGGAAAATTCCATGGGTTTAACCCCCTTCCCATCAGGAGATGCAGATCCAGGCTCCATGCCAGGCCCTGCTCCCCCCAGAGGGATCCAGGATGTGTCTCCCAGAGCTCTGGGGGAGCTCTCCCGGCGCGGGCTCCCCGTGTCAGGTCGGATTTCTCTGTGGGGAGCCGGGAGCAGTTCCTGTGGCAAGGGATCATTACCCACAGTCCCAGTAACACACAAACCCTGCCTCGGCACGCAGGTTTCCCAGTGCTCCCAGGATCCCAGCGGGGCTGGGGGCTGCAGCCCACGCAGGGAAGGCATTGGAGAACACTTTGACTAAGGAGCAGGATGTTCCATCCCTCCTTCAAATTAAAAAAATCTCCTGTGCATCCATCTCCTCCGCCACGGGAGGCATTTCCCAGCCGCCATAACGGATTTGGAGCCAGGAACCAGGAGATAAAATAATTTACTAATTGGAAGTGGCACCAAACATTTTGCCTCTTGCCCTGGCTGTGATCTCGGGGGCAAGTGGTTGGCAGCTCTCCAGGAGACAGAGCGGAGGGACGGCGACAGAGCCGAGGTGGCCGGGGTGCCACTCCAGCAGCCCCACCCCACCCCGAGTCCCCAGCGCTCTGTCACCTTTAATTACACCCAGAGATGCCCATCAAAGGCAGAGCCGGGTGCAAGGCTGAGGAGGAGTGACAGGGCTGGTGCAGAGGAATTTCACACAACAGCCCAGGCATTTTCTACCTCACTGACTCGTTTTCTCTGTTTTCTTTTTTTTTTTTTTCGGATGGCTTTGCACTTGGCAGCCCTGGGCAGGCTGGCGCTCGGTGAGAGCACGGCCTCCTCCAGAGCCAGCAGAAGCCAAAAGTCTTCATTCACTCATTTCCTCATTCATTCCCTCCACCACATCCACATATTTACCAGGATGCTCCGCCGGGCTCAGAGCTGTGGTCACAACAGCTTGGTGGCTCTGGGTCCCTGCTCCCAGGTGGTGGCACTGGGTGGCTCTCAAGTGGTGGTCCTGGGCACCTCGGGGGTGACACCTTGGGCTGGGGCTGCCTTTCTGCAGCTGGACAACATCTGGCAGTGTCCCCACCACCCTGCCCGTGTGTCCCCACAGAGGGGCTGCCCAGAGCTTGTCACCCTCTCCTACTGCTCAGTGAGGGCATGGATCCCTCTGATCCCTGAATTCCCAGTGAGAATCCCTCTGATCCCTGAATTCCCAGTGAGAATCCCTCTGATCCCTGAATTCCCAGTGAGAATCCCTCTGATCCCTGAATTCCCAGTGAGAATCCCTCTGATCCCTGAATTCCCAGTGAGAATCCCTCTGATCCCTGAATTCCCAGTGAGGACCTGCACAAACCTCATCACTTTAAGTATTTCACCTCAAGGCTGTTGCTCTGTAGGTCCAGGGTCCACCTGCAAAACCCAGCTGTGCCCCATTTTCTGGACATTTCCGGGGTTCTGCTCCAAAGGTGGAGCCCCACAACTCATCCTGCAGGATGCTCAGCTCAGGGAAGGGCAGGACAGGGATGAGCAGGAGAGGAAGGATTGGGTGGGTAGAGCATGGGGAGGCTGCACCAGCAGGGGTGAAGTTAGAAGTCCCCATGGGACCTGCCATGGGACAAGGGGACAGCTGCCACCTCCCACTGCCTGCAGGAGCCAAGGCTGGAGTGTGGGGGCAGCTCTTGGATGTGCTGAGGAGGAGCACGTCCAGGTCTGGATCTTGGAAGCATCCAAGCAATGGCACCAGGGGAATGGGTAGGAACTGATCCCAGGAATTGTCCCTGCATAGGAGGCAGAACTTCTGCTGTGGGCAGAATTGTGCAGAGAGGCGGTGGAGTGTCGCTCACCGGGGATATTCCAGATATTCCTGTGCCCTGAGCTCTGGGATGGCCCTGCTGGAGCAGGGAGGTGGCACCAGGTGAGCCCCTCCCAACCTGACTCAGTCTGGGATTCCATGATCCCGTGATTTCCCACTCCTCGATTAAACACAACAAAGACACCGACTGGGTTTGTGGCTCTGCGACATCCCCAGCGCAGCAAAACGGGCCGAGACTCAAAGAAACCCGCAGAGAAGGTTTCACCCAACCTGGCGCTGGTCTGGTCCCTGACAGCACCGGGGTGAGTTCATCGAAATTCCGGCCATCCCCTGCTCCATCCCACGCCTTTGTGCCCAGCCCGTGCTCCCGAGCCACTCCCGGCTGGATAAATGCTTGTCTTAAGTTGCCATCTAGGGGAGCACACAAAGGCAGAGGCTCCGAGGGAGGTGACGAAACCCAGCACACCAAAAGCCCCGAGGGGCTTTGTGTTTGGAGAGACGCGGCTGCCACACAAACAGCGACAAAGAATGGAAATAAAGCGACTTAAACCGCCCCAAACGCAGCTCGGTAATGACAAACACATGGCTCGGAGAGCCTGAGAGCACACAGGGAACCGAGTGTTTATAAACTCCGAGAGATTCGTCGGTGGTGCGAGGGGGAAGCTCCGGGCAGGGATTTCCCCCAGGAGAGGACTTAGGGTCCAGTCCTGGGAAATATTCGGATGTTGGAATAGAAATCGTTCTGAACTCTCTGCTGGGATTTGCCCCTTGACTTCCAGGCTGCTGGTGCTGCTCGGGGAAGGGCACACGGGCGGCTGGACTCGCTCTCGCTGCCGAATTTCCCGGGAGAGCTTTTCCCAAATCACCCCCGGCATGTTCGGCTCCTCCAGGATCAGCCAGGGCGCGTTCCCACGGGGGTTTCTACCCCCTCGTTTCGTGGTGGCAAAAGGGGGAGATAAAAAACCAGATGGGTTCAGTGCGAGCTCTCCAGCGAGGCTGAATCCGGGTTAAACCCAGAGCGGCGCAGGATGGAAACAAATTCAGTGGGATTCAGGGAGCGGACGGGAAAACGAAGGGAACGAGCAGAGAGCAGAGGGAAGGCGGGTGAGGGCGGGTGGGGGGCACCGCCACTGGCACATCCCTGGTGGCACAGCCGCTCCCGGATCCCAGGTCTTTCCCCAGGTCTTTCCCCAGGTGCCAGCTCCCTCAGCAGGCTGCGGAGCCGCGCCGATTCCCTGGAAAGCGCTGGCAGCTCCGCAGACAAAAGGTTTCCTCTATCTGCATTTCTGAAGCGCTTATCGCGGCGGAGTCTCGCTGCTCGCAGCCCTTTCCTCCAGAAGGGCAGAGCGTTCCTATTGTTGTTACACAAATCGCTTCCCCTGCCAGTTCCTTCCCTTCCAGGCTACTGAGTGGAGCTTGGCTCGGCTCCCTCTGGACTAATTTGATGAGAGATAATTATCTTGTTAATATCATCTTATTTTCTTAAGTCCCAGCCTCTCTTTTATTAATTCTGTCAGTCGCGGGTTGTGTTGCTCTTAGGTCCGTGGCTTTTCAAAACACTCTAACAGGCACTTCTGGGAGAAAGTCGGGAAAAGAACAACTTCACTGGGAGAATGTAAATATTGACATTTTTTCACAATGGAGATTTTTAATCGGCTCCTTCTCGCAGGGTTGGCCGCCGTGGGAACCACTTGGCCACCGTGCCCGCGGTGGGATGCGGCTGCAGCGGACGATGCTCGGGATCTGCCGCTCCCTCAGGAGGCGCAGGAGAGGAGCAGGGGCGGGAATTCTGCCTGGAGGGAGCGGGAGGTGCCCCAGGACAGGCAAAACGAGGTGTCCTCTGTGCCCTGTCCTTGTGCTGAATCCACTGAATGCAGCAGAAAAGGGATGGAAAAGGGAGAGGAGCGTGGATGTGGGGTGGTTTGCAGGGAAAGGCTCCGTTCCCACTATCCAGGGACGCTCTGAGATTTGGGGATGTGGCTGACCCAAACCTGTGCAGGGGACAAGAATCCCACAAAACCTTTTTGAGCCTTTCAGAGCTCCTCAACCTTTGCAATTTATGGCCGTTGTTAACATTAACAGTGGGGTTGTGTTATCTCAAATAATCCCACACACTGCTCATTACGGAGCCACACCTGGAACTGCAGCCCCCAGCACCTGTCCTGTGCTTCCCAGCAGGAATGGCAGGCAGGATCCCACCTTCCCTGGCATTGCATCTCCCCTGCACCCCTCACCATCAAGGGAAGAGTTTGTAGGGCTGCCGAGGGGATCCAAAGGATGCTCTGATCCTGCTGGATCCCCCAGCACTGCCCTGGGGAAGGGTGAGGGTGCTCAGCTCCACAGGGATAAGGAGATTTTAGGATTTGTCAGGGAAAAAGCCATTTTAGCATCAGCTGAAGGGGTAGAGGAATCTTCCTGCTCAGGGCAACCTGAAGGAGGATTTTGTAAGAGAAATGCAATCTTTCTTCCAGCACCACTCCAGATCCACACAGGATTCCCCCCCTTGGATCAGCGTCTGAATCCCTTTAAAACAAAGCAGCAGCAGGAATGTGAGGCTGGAAGCAAAGTGTGTTCTCAAGCGATTTTCTGAATCAGGATGGGAGCTCAAACCTCTTGTCTTTGACTCAAGGGTTTGGGGTTTTTTTTTCCTTTTCCCTTTTTCAATAACACAGATCTGAAACTCATTCAAGGCAGGGAAATTGAGGGGGTCGGGCTGACTTCCTCTCTGCCAGGAACAGAATTCCATTGAGCTGCTCCTGCCTGCTTGCAGGAAGGAGCTGTTTGCTCCGAGTTTGTGCTCACGCTGTGCCTGATGCTGGAGCACCCAAGAGCTTCCCAGTGCTGCATGAAACAGTGGGATTTAATATCTACAGCAGGCTCTGAAGCTGTGGATCCCCACTCATTTATTCCAGGGACAGAACTCACTCACTGGTAGGGCAGGGAAGTGTTTTCTGCAGTGGCAAATGAACTTCCAGCATTTAATCAAGGAGAATCTCAATTTTTAGCTTTGGATTGTGGATGTGGATTGTCCTTTTTTTTTTCTACATGGTCTGGGGTCACCCCACAGGCTCTGCTGGGCAGAGGGAAACTGATAAATTAGAAATAAAACCATAAAAATGATTCAGGTCTTATTGGGAGAAGACCTGGGGGGGACTGAAACAGGGTCTCTAATGTGGTCATCTCCATGGAGAAGAAAGGGAAAGAGGGAAAGAGAGCTGAAGGGAGGTTCAGGGATATGATGAGTGAGAGAAGAGAGTGGAAAAGGTGAGAAGAAAAAAGTTTCCTGCTTTCCTCTGTTGCTCTGGGAATGGCAGCCTGGCTGTTCCTCCTCTCCAGGCAGGTTTGAGGGAAGGTTTGCTCTCCTTGCATGCCAAGCACTGCCCTCCTGGGACACAGCTCAGCTCCAGCAGCTCCAGAGGCTCAGATCCAGCGGGAGACAGGGGCTGCACCTGGATTAGGCCTAGAAAAGCAAGGATATGTGGATATATTATAGCAGCTTAGTGCACATTTATTGTGCTTACCAAGTTATTTCATTGCTGGAGGAGAAGCCACACCCCCTCTGTCCTCTGCTCAAATCTCCCCTTTTCCACAAAACAAAACAATATCCTGAGAGCTCCAAAATGAGGGATGGTGGCTCTGGACTGGCCACCCATCCATCAGCTGGTGGCCCTTGTTCACCCCCACACTCCCAGGGCTGCCCTGCAGGGACATGAGGCTTGTCCTGCTCTCCCGTTCCACGGCAGGGATGCAGCTGGCATCGAGCAGGATTTGGCTGCTGCCATCAAGGCAAACACACCCTAAACATGGAGCAAAACCCATGAGGAGCAGGCAGGTTTCAAACCAGCTCAAAGCCCAGCTGCCTGCAGGAGTGGAGCTCTTGAGTGAGCTCCTATTTTGGGTTTTTTCTTCATTTTCTGCCATGCAGCAACTGCTTTATTCACTTACTGCTTTGTTTGTTTTATTTACTTTATTTACATTCTTTACTGTCCCAGGCTGCAGCCAGCGCAGAAATGGAAATGTCCTCACCTGCTCCCTTCCCAAACCCATGGCTCTGGGATCCTCAGGAACTCATCTGCACAGGGTTTTGCATTGTGAAGGGCTTCATGAAGATTAAATGGATCCCTTAGTGTGAGATACCCAGCTCGAGGCATCTGGTCCCTGTTTGGTTTTTCTTTCATGTTATTTGGGTTTTGATTTTATTTTATTTTTTTAATTTTTTTTTTTTGGCTCTCTCTAAGGAGAGCTCCTGCGTTCAGAGCAAAGCTCCCAGTGACTCCACAACCACCCAGCCCTCAGCAATTCCAGGTCTCAGCCAGATCCAGGAGATGAGGAACCCCTCAGAAATCAGCAGTGAAATATCCAGTGCTCAGGAGTTCCTGGCTACAGATGAGAGAGCTGTGGCAGGAATACAGGGGCAAGGAAATGTGGTTTTCCAGTCCGGCATTCAGTTCTTTAAATCTTTCCCTCAAAGTTTCACCTTCTTTCCTAAGACTTTCCCAGTTTTTCCACGAGTGGAGGGTCCTGCAGGACAAGCTCTGGCTGGCTCCACACCCATTCCCAGCAGGCTGGATCTGGAAGAGAAAGGAAATTGTGACCGTAAAACATGAAACACAAACACAGGGGGTACAGATTGTTGCTGTCGCGCTCAAAATAAGGCCCTGACAGTAAAATCTTCATTTTTGTGGCTGGTGCTGTCTGTGCTCTTAAAACCAGGCACCAACAAAGGAAAATCCAATCGTGAACCACCAGATTCACCCCCTGGCTTATCTGTGGGCATCTCCATGTGCCACCCGGTGCTGGCTGCTCCTCCTGGTCCCTGGACAGCAGCTGCCCCTCAGGGCTCTGCCACATGCTCGGGCATTCCCGAGCCAGCCCGTGTGGATTCCACACATTTCCCAGAGCCTGCCCCTCTCAAACGGGGGGGGTGGGATTAATTCCGGGCAATTTGTCACTCAGGCAGCTCAGCAGGTGCCAGGGCCAGCAGCGATCAGAGAGCACCCGGCGGGGTCTCCACGTGCCGCAACCCGGGATGCTCAGGCTGATAACTCCGTGATAACTCCGTGATAACTCCGGGAACGTTCTGGCTCCCCGTGCAGGGCATCCATCATTTTCCTGTTGGTTATCATTTTCCATCATGCGTCTCCTGTGCATTTTTAATTGGTTAATTACTTTATTCATATACTAAGCACACCCTCAAGCTCCAATTATTATCAGCGTTAAGTGCTCCGTTCGTGCCATACATCTTGCCCGAGCTCTCCGTGGCCCTTTCTCTGCCCACACTTCCTCCCTGTGCGATCCCTGCAGCTTCCTCAGCCTCTCCTCAGACCCGCTCCGGCCCTCCCCTCATTAGTTTACGATCTGCTGATCNTGAGGCTGATAACTCCGTGATAACTCCGTGATAACTCCGTGATAACTCCGTGATAACTCCGGGAACGTTCTGGCTCCCCGTGCAGGGCATCCATCATTTTCCTGTTGGTTATCATTTTCCATCATGCGTCTCCTGTGCATTTTTAATTGGTTAATTACTTTATTCATATACTAAGCACACCCTCAAGCTCCAATTATTATCAGCGTTAAGTGCTCCGTTCGTGCCATACATCTTGCCCGAGCTCTCCGTGGCCCTTTCTCTGCCCACACTTCCTCCCTGTGCGATCCCTGCAGCTTCCTCAGCCTCTCCTCAGACCCGCTCCGGCCCTCCCCTCATTAGTTTACGATCTGCTGATCAGCCCCTCGTTATTGCCACCGCAATTCGAGCCCCGGCATCCCCGGCTCGCGGCCTCCCGCTCCCGGGAAGGGAATCCCAGTGAACATTCCCCGGGGCTCCTTCCCGGGGTTCCAACAGCGGAGCTGTTTGTTCACACCTCNAATTCCAGCCCCGGCATCCCCGGCTCGCGGCCTCCCGCTCCCGGGAAGGGAATCCCAGTGAACATTCCCCACGCTCCGGGGCTCCTTCCCGGGGTTCCAACAGCGGAGCTGTTTGTTCGCACCTCACCGCGGGGATTGAGTGCTCTGGCTCGGTTTAGAAACTCTGCCTGAGCCCCGGGCAGCAAATCCCACTCTTCCCAAATCCCTGCTGCGGTTTGGGAAGGGATTGGAAGCGCTGCTCGCTCCGGAGGGGTGGGGAGCCTTCAGCTGGAGGCAGGAGCCAGAGGCGGGATGGGCAAGGGAGAAACAGGGGCTGGGTTGGGATCAATCCAGGCTGGAGCAGCGCTGGGAGAAGGATTTGGGGGATAGGGGGGAAAAAGCTGGACCTGCCCCAGCACCCAGAACCCCCCCAGCCCTGGGCTGGTCCCACAGCAGGGATGGGGGGATTGTGCCCCTGTGCTCAGGTGAGGCCCCACCTGCAGAGCTGCCCCAGCCCTGGCCCAGCACAGGAAGGAGCTGGAGCTGCTGGAGCCAGGCCAGAGGAGGCACCAGGGTGAGCAGAGGGATGGAGCAGCTCTGCTGGGAGGGAAGGCTGGCACAGCTGGGATTGTTCACCTGGAGAGGAGAAGCT
>VYXF01007147.1:83903-94792 GCA_013397295.1 Polioptila caerulea
TATTCCATGGCTGTGTGCAATATTCCATGCATGTGTGCAGTATTCCATGCATGTGTGCAGTATTCCATGCATGTGTGCAGTATTCCATGGGTGTGTGCAGTATTCCATGCATGTGTGCAGTATTCCATGCATGTGTGCAATATTCCATGGGTGTGTGCAGTATTCCATGGCTGTGTGCAATATTCCATGGCTGTGTGCAGTATTCCATGGCTGTGTGCAGTATTCCATGGCTGTGTGAGGTCACTCTCCTCCTGCTGGGTCCTCCCCATGATCCCAGCTCCAGTGGCCCATTCCAGCTCTGTGTCTCTCTGGTATGTGAAGAGCAAAAGCTCACCAGGGCCAGTCTGCTCCTAGCGAAGGCAAAGGTGTTCCCTGGATTTTGTGGCACCAAGAGAGGGCATTCCTGCCTCTTCCCCCACTGCTTGCCAGAGGGGGAACCCTGTGTGAGTCTAAACAACAATGGAAGGAGGGGAACGATATTTCCTGAGTGGCCTGGATGAGCTGGAGAGGCTCTCCCTCCATCCCTCTGGCACCTCCCGCTCCTGAAGGAGCTCGTTTGGCCAATGTGTGGCTGCAGCTGCAGCTGGGAGCCCCCCACACTGATGAATTCCATATTTCCCTGCTCCAAGCCCACGTTTCTCATCCACATCCCTGCCAGGCTTTCCTCAGGGTCGTGCTCGGGAGGGAAGATTTGCTCCCAGTCTCTGGCAGGGCCATATAACAAAATCAGCCAGCGAGGTTCCTTACTCATCTCATTACACACACAGAGACCCTGGGCAGGCAAAGATAAAGCAAAATAAGAGAAAATTATTGCATCTCTTAAATGGGAATAAAATATCTCCCTGTGAAATCCATTACAGCAGCTCACAGCGGGGTGGGAAGGGGTCCCAGGAGGTCCCAGGTGTACCCAAGTGGAACCAGTAGGGTTAAGGACAGTGGTGGCACCGGAGCTGTGTGCAGTGGTGGTGTGAGCCATGCAAGTGGGAAGTGTCCCCATACTGGTCCCCATACTGGGGTTAAGGACCAGCCCAGTGATGGCATTTAAAGAGCCCAGGGCTGTGTGCAGTGACAGCATGACCCCCGGGGGTGGTGGCAGTGGCCGTGGCACACAGGTGATGGTTCCAGGAAGGTGTGTGTGCCTCAGTTTCCCCCCAGCTGGCTGGGCTGGCAGCTCCTGCTCCCAGGGCTGCTGTTAAGGGGATCATGTTCGTACACGGAGATGAATTCCAGTGGCTGTGCCCGTGTAAGTGCTGAGTGCTATTAACAACCACCAGCAGCTCCCCTTCCTGCCATTGCCTCGGGCCATTCCAGCCCAGTGGAGCATCACGGGCAGCACTACCTGGCAGTGAAAACCTCGGGATATGCTGGAAACCTGGAGCTGGGAGTCCAGAAGGAAGCACCTGGCTGTATCCAGGCTGGGGGTGCAGGAGCTCAGGCTGACCACCTGAGAGAGGTGTGAGAGACACCTGAGGGTGAGGGAAGCATCCCCATGGAAGGCAGGACAGGCAGGGGGTGGAATGTGGAGAAACCAGAGGGTGAAGGAAACATTCCCCCCGTGAAGCTGGGAAAGGCAGGGGTGGCAGATGCAGCCCCCAGGCCTGGCTGGTTTGGGGAGGATGTGGCCAACGCTGTTTTTGATGGTGGTGCCTCCTGCCCTGTGCTCCAAAGCTGTGCCAGATCCCCAGCCCTGAGTGGACTGTGCCATCCCAGCCTCTCCCTCATCACCATCCCCATTCCCATCCTTCCTCCCGCAGCTGGATCCTGCCTGGAGACAGATGATGTGCTGGGCAGCAGCGGTAAAGTTTATTAAGTTGGGGTGGGAAGCTCTGGCAGGCTGGGTTCACAATTAGGCTCCCAAAGGCAAGATCATAAAGCATCCAGACACTTGGGATACGGGGCTGATTACCAGCATCCTTCATCATTAAATATTAACACCCAGGCTGCTTAAAGGCCAGTGAAAGAATTATAGAATTTAATACCTATCACGCTCTATCAATAGGCCGGGAGAAATATGGGCCTTGCGCCTGTGTGGGTTTTTTTTCAGGCTTCAGAGTAAACTGGAAGTCTGGCAAAATTAAACAGCACAATTCTTGCTTGAGAGCCACTGGGAATTGCAAACAGAGAGCACCAGGGATCAACCACGTTTGATATGCTGGGGGAGCGAGCTCATTAAAACACAGGCGCTGGGACCAGAAGGAGAGGAAATTAAAGCATAATTTAAGAAAAGAAACCCATCTACGGAGCATGGCTGCAGCCCCCAGTGCTCCCCAGCATGCCTGGCTAGTCCCAGTGACCCCAGTAAGCCCCAGACTGGTGGGGTGGGCTAAGGAGGGTTTGTACCAACTCTTTAAAATCCCTTGACTGTGCTCCAGTGATCCCAGTCAGCTCCAGACTGGTGGGATGGGCTAAAGGAGGGTTTGTCCCCAACCCTACAAAGCCCTGACTGTGCTGGGACACAGCCACCCATGAAATCCTTCCCAGTGGCCACAATCCCCTTTTCCAGCCCATACATGTGGGATGTAATGGCCAGGACATGACTGAAACTTCCTATCACTGCTCACAAATCCTTTATATGGAGCAGAAAGCTGGGAAAATCCTCTAAGTCTTGAAAAAGTTGATGTTTGTGACAGGATTTCTTTTTCTTTTTCTTCCTTGTCTTGCAATATTTGGCTCAGTTGTGGCAGGAAAAGTGTCTACGTCATGTGGCCCTTTTGGGATGGGAGACAAATCCATGGAAAACAGTGTTTCCATGGATGGAAACACTGGGAGGGACAGGCTGCTAGGACTGCCCCATGTGTGGCAAAGGCACTGTCCCCAGAACTCCAGACCCAACCCAAAGGTCCCAACCCATCCCAGAGCTCCAAACCTGCCATGTCGAAGGACTGGAATAGGACTCAGAGAGTGCAAAATTCCTTCAGCTGCAAAGGAAAATCCGTGACACAGTTGGAGCTGTGACCATCCAGCTGCTCCTGGGATCTCACTGCTCTCACAGGGAGACTCCTGGGCTGCTTTGGAGCCAAATCTGACCCCACGACACAAATCAGAGCAGCTCAGTGAACCCCTGAGCATGGCCAGGCTGGGATTTTCCATGCTTTTCCATGCTTTTCCATGCTTTTCCATGCTTTTCCATGCTTTCTGCATGCACACACCTGGAAATAAGAGCACTTGAGCAGTTGGAGCCCCCGGGTGATGGAGGCAGGAGCGGTGCCACCTGCGTGGGATGCAGAGCCTCGAAAAGGGCTTGGGCGCAGGGTGTTCATGTGGAAAAGCACAGGAATCTGCAGCCAGGCCTCCTTTATTTCTGCAGAAACCTCTCCTCTGCCCTCCTTTTCACGCCACCGCTGTCACCTCCGCTTTTCCCTCTCTCCTCTTGACTCTTTGCCCCGGGGCCCGGTGGCACCGCTGCCCTGCGCCGGTGCTGTCGCAGCCCCCGGGGCTCCCCGCTCTCCATCCGACCCCAAATCAGGGAACAAACCTCTTCCAGAGGCGGCGAGGCAAATCCAGACGTGCGTGGCTCTGGGGAGGCTGATTGAAATAACTAATTAGGTTCTCACAGCCGTTCGCTGCGCGAGAATGAGAGCGGATCCCCCTCTGTATTTCCTAATGAATCCCGCTCAATGCTTCCTAATGATTTGGTTGAGGGAATTTGCGGTGTCTCCAGGCTGTGGAGCCCGTGCAGCCCAGCCCAGCTGCTGGGGAAGCTTTGGATACTCTCCCAAGTTTACCTTTCCCTGCTGCCGTGCAGGATTTTTAACGTTTCCCGTCACGGCAGCGCCAATTCCATCTCCTGGTGCCATCCCAAACAATCCCCTTTTCCCTGTTTGTCCTATTTAGATGCACACAGATGGATTTCGATTTTTCCCTCTTTCTTGAGCATCTCTGAGGGAATTTCCATCAGGCAGATCTCCTATCCCCCAGCCCAGCACAAACAATGCCCACTTCCCACATTCCCATGCCCCACGAGTGCTCTGATCCCACAAAAACTGACGGACCCAACACCTGCCCTGCTGCAGGAAGTTCTCCTGAGCCCAGGAGCGCTGCCTGTCAGTAACAGCATTGCTGGGGAGGAGTCTGAGGCAGATTCAGATGAAATCATCTCTTTTAATTGTTATTTTCAAAGCCAGTCACTCTGCGGTGATTTTTCCTTTTAAATTCCATTATTTATTCCTTCTTGCTCCATTATCTCTTAGCTGGGGGGAGATTGAGAGTTTTTCTCCCTGGCTGTTATTTTCCAGTGGCTCAGGTCATCCTAACTTATGGGAGTTGCTAAAATCATGTTTCTTTCTCCAGCTCCATTTTAATTCCCACCCTTGACTTTTCCCAGTGTTTTCTTCTCCTCCAGTGCACGTCTCTTTCCCCAGGGAATTGCCAGCGTGGCAATAAATCACTGCTAATTCTCCTCCCCGCTCCTCACACCTCTTCTTTAAACAAATTTAATTTTTCACACATTCATTTCTGCTCTGTTTATGAGGAACGCTTTGGGTTTTAAAATATTTGGGTTTTTTTCCAGTCACGCCATTTTTCCCACTTGGAATGAAGCATTCCGAGGACTTTGAGCTGACATTTCTTTCACCCCCCCCGCCTGCCTGCTCTATTGCAGTGGCTTTCTTTGAGCTGCTTTCACAAAACATCCCTTTTTTTTTGGTCCTGTACACCCCTGGCTGCACCAATACCTTCCACCACAGTTCCTCTGCTCACTATTCTTTTCCTACAAGCCTTAAGAAATTCCAAGTTGCCTCCTGCTATTCCATTTTGAGTGGAAGTTTTGTCATCCCTGGCTCCTTGAGTGCCAGCACTGAAGTCCCACTGTCTGGAGCTTTTCTCCTTGCCTCTCTCACTCGTTGCAGGTCTCTGTTGTGACTCAATAATGGGGCTTTTAAAGATTCCTGAGGGAGCTGTGGCTCTTCTGGATTTTAATATCCCACCCAGGACAATATTCCCGTTAGTTTTATTACTTCTACTACTCTGATTAATTTACTGCAGGCAGAACGAGTGGCTCCACACAGGTCTGGCACATCCTTGCTCCAAGCTGTTTATTCCAAGGTGTCCAATGCAGGCAATAATTCCATCCACTGGATGCTGGGACACCAGGGGAGGCTCAGGTTGGATATCAGGAAATATTTCTTCACTGGAAGAGTGATTAAGCTTTGGAGTGGGCTTCTCAGCCCAGTGGAGGGGTTCACAATCCTGGGAAAAGTTGGCCAAAAAATGAGTAGAGCTGGGATTAGTGTGGTGGATTTGTGGGTGTGTGAAAGGGTGGACTTGGTGATCTTGGAGGGCTTTGCCACCCGTAGTGATTCCATGATTGGGAAGAGCATTCCCGGCAGGACAAGGAGAGCTCCTGCCCCTGTGCCCAGCCCTGGGGACACCTCTGGGGTGCTGTGTCCAGCTCTGGATCCTCAGCACAGCAGGGACAGGAGCTCCTGGAGCTGAGGAAGGGCCTGGAGCATCTCTGTGCCCAGGAAAGGCTGAGGGAGCTGGGGCTGCTCAGCCTGGAGAGGAGCTCCAGCCGAGAGGGGCCCTCAGCCCGGGGTGTCCCTGAGTGTCCCTGAGTGTCCTTGTGTGTCCCTGAGTGTCCCTGTGTGTCCCTGTGTGTCCCTGGGTGTCCCTGAGTGTCCCTGTCTGTCCCTTGGTGTCCCTGGGTGTCCCTATCTGTCCCTCTGTGTCCCTGGGTGTCCCTGTCTGTCCCTTGGTGTCCCTGGGTGTCCCTGGGTGTCCCTGGGTGTCTCTGCATGCAGGGAAGGGCAGAGCAAGGCCCAGGCTCTGCTCCAGGGCAGGGATTGAGCCCAGGAACGTCTGCCCTGGGCAGTGCCCACCCTGGGCAGGGTGTGCAGAGAGGCTGTGGAGTGTCCCTCCCTGGGATATTCCAGATATTCCTGTGCCCTGAGCTCTGGGATGGCCCTGCTGGAGCAGGGAGGTGACACCAGGTGAGCTCCTCCCGGTCTGAACCTCCCCAAATGGATTTCAGGGAATGAAGGAATTCCTGATGCTCTCAGTCCAGTTCTTGTGTCTCATTCCAGAAGTGCAGCTCCTCCAGCCCCGCTAAATAAAAGCTCTGGACAGAATTTGGGCACCTTAAAACATTCAGAATCACCCCAAATTGTCCTGTTGTGGTGAAGACATCCAAGGAAATGCTGCAAGTGGGATAATTTAAGAGCAGTGGAGTCTGGCAGACTTGTACTGGCTTGAGACTCTCCCAAAAATCCACAGCAGAAATTGGGGGAAATCCCGCTCTGAACAATCCAGTGCTGCCATATCTCCCAACTGCATTCCCCAAGAACGAAGGCCCAAGGTGAAGGGATGCCAAAGGAGAGATTCCAGAAAGGGGCCTTCCATTTCTACAAGGGAAAAATAAATATATGCAGTCAAAGATTAAATGCCAGCTTGAAGAGGCATTCAGCCACACTTCAAGGAGCAGCTCCAATATAGAAAACAAGAAAGAAACATTTCTGAGAACTTCAATTAAGTACAAGGTAACTTGGAATCATTCCCATCCGTTCCTTAAATTTTCCAGACTATCTTTTCTCCTTTAATTTACGCACGGCTCTCAGAAAGGCTTTGCTACATCAAAGATACTTTTTGTCTCCTTTGTTCAAATGGATAAATTTGCCTACAAAAATTAGAAATATCATCAACAGTGGAAAATAATTTATTTGTAAAAGGAACTAACTTTTGTTTGAACTAGAGCTGGGAATTGAGATAATGTCTATGAATATGTGGAATGAATAGATGGAAGTATCTGAATTTATGGAAATACATGAATTCTCCTTTGCTGATAGAAAATTGCAGTCAGGGCCCATCGCAAGGCAAATTAATATTCAACATAATCTCATTCCCACACAGGAGCCCAAAGAGACAATTGATCTTGTTTGCACTGAAATCAATGGAAAAACTCCCGGAGCTGGGCTTCCAAGGAGGAGCAGAGGCAGCAGGACACCTGAGCTGCTGTACATCCCCACCTTCCCAGCACCCCAAAGGCTTTGGAACCTCTTGGGCTGGATGGGAATTGACGATCCCACGCCAGGTCCGGATTTTTCCGCGCTAAGTCACTCTCACAAAGCTCCGCGGGAGCAGCAGAAATTACGTGCTCAGCCCCAGGTCATCTTTGGAGCTGTGTTTTCCAGGCCTTCAGTCCTCCTCTCAGGGAAGATGTTTTCCCTCATCAAAGCTGCCAGGAGAGGCTCAGCCCTGGCAGGAGCAATATTGGCTCTACCAGTTCTTATTTTTCATTTCTCTTCAAATGCATTGACTTTTTATCTGCTTGGTTCTGAGGAGGAGCTGTGGCACCTCTTTTACATTCCAAGGCTGCCTCGGGAGCTGGAATAACTCAGACCTCTGGATGTTCAGCTGGAGCTGGGCTGGTCCTGCCAGCTCAATGTCCCCAGAATCTGCTGAGGACAGGGGGAAAGTGGCATCTCTCAGCCTGCTGGGACAGCTGGGAGCTCAATCCCAGGAGTCAGAATCCTTGGACACGCATTGGGAATGACCATTCCCCCACCAGGGCTGCTTCTGCTGATTTATTAATGATTAAAATCCACCCAGTGCTGGAGTGTCCAAGTCAGCTCCACACAACCCACGCTAAAGGCAGGCAGCTCTTTTCCCTGGAATAAGAGCAACCTCCACAGCTCCCAACAGATCCCAAACTGTGGAACCCAGAGGAAGAACCTGGATAAAAATTCTACTTTGACGTGGTGGAGAGTTCCACCTGCTTACAGGCATGGAACAGAGGAGAGCTGCTCTGATGGGGACAAATCCATTTAGGAGCTGCCTGCAGAGACCCAGAATTCCCAACCAGACAATGCCAGGCACTGCAAGCTCCCAGCAGGCTCTGATCCTGCTTCTCCTGCCTCTGATCCCTGTGGAACACGCTGGACTTTGTGCAGGAAGAACCTGCTGCTGGCAAAGCTTTCTTCCCTTGGCTGAGGGGCTCGGGTGGGAGCAGGACTCTCAGAAAGGATACAACAAAGCAGAGCAGTGGCAGGAAAAAATCGTGTTTGATATGCCAGGCTCAGGGAAAATCAGGCTGGAATAAGGCATTGAAGTAATGGCAGCTTCTTGAGTATGTTTAGGTTGGATTTTGGGAAAAAATTCCACCCTGGGAGGGTGGGAGGCACTGGCACAGGGGGCCCAGAGCAGTCATGGTTGTCCCTGGATCCCAGGCAGTGTCCAAGGCCAGGCTGGATGGGGCTTGGAGCAGCCTGGGATAGTGGGAGGTGTCCCTGCCCATGGCAGGGGGTGGAACAAGATGAACTTTAAGGTTTTTTCTAACCCAAACCATTCTGGGATTCCATGAATCCCCCAGCACTGCCAATCCCACCACCAGCCCAGGTCCCCTTTTCCTGGTGGTGGGAGGCAGAAAATATGATGTCAGTTTTCTTTTAAAAAGGGCAGAAGGAGCTGGAGACAGGGAATGTGCTTTCCATGCCAGGCAAATCCAAAGGAATCATGGCAAGCTCTGGAATTAATGGGAGCCAGGTAGATGTGGACATACCAGGAAGAATCAGCACAGCTCCTGGAGAAATCACATGCTGTAAATCTGTGACATTTCTTTGGAGGTGGCAACACTGTCCAGGCAAGAACTGGTCGTAATTTTCAAAAAATTCCATTCAAAATCCTCTCAAAAGGCACTTGGAGACACTGACATTTTTGGGAATGCAAGAGGAAGCCCCTCTATGGATTTAAGAGTGGTCAAAAACGTGACACCGAGGGAAGGATAACTGATTTGTGCTCCAAACAAGCCACGGGGATCCTTGGAGGCCTGTCCTGGAATCTGCAGTGTGGAACACCCATCAATGATCCGGAAAAGTGGGGAATGATGAAGTGACAGTGTTTGCCTATGCGACAAAATTATTCAGGATCATGAAATCCAACAGTGACAGTGAAAAGCTCTGGAGGATCTGCTGAGAATGAGTTCCTGACAATAAAACAGGAGGTGAAATTCAGTGTAAATACATGGAAGGTTATGGCAGGGAAGGGGAAAAAATCCAGACAGGGAATGGAGTTTAAACAATGATTAACTCTGAATGAGCTGCCACTGCTCATCCCAGAGTTCCTAGAGCCCTGGGAAGGAGTCCTGGGAATGCTGCTCTGGAATGTGCCTGATCACAAAGCCAGGAGGATGTTTGGGGCCACTTGGGACAGAGAGAACAGGGCAGGAATCGTCCCCAGAGCCAGCAGGGACATCCACGGGCCATCTGTGTTTTGAGATGGAGGGACAGGGCACAGGGAATGGCTTCCCACTGCCAGAGGGCAGGGCTGGATGGGATATTGGGCAGGAATTGTTCCCTGGGAGGGTGGGCAGGCCCTGGCACAGGGTGCCCAGAGCAGCTGTGGCTGCCCCTGGATCCCTGGTAGTGCCCAAGGCCAGGCTGGACATTGGGGATTGGAGCAGCCTGGGAGAGTGGGAGGTGTCCCTGCCATGGCAGGGGATGGAACGGGATGAACTTGAAGGTCCTTTTCAACCCAACCCATTTTACAAATCTGCTTTCTGGTCACTCTGCCAAAAATGAGGCATCTTCAGGCCCAGGGATGCAGCTCAAAGGCTCTTCTGCGTTTCCCACCCAAAGCAAAGCAGAATCCTCCCCCAAAGTGCTGCCATTCCCAACCTGATCCCACGTGAGAGGCAGCTGAGCAGCACAGCCAAGGAAATCTTCACTGTTCTCCTGTGCGGGAGACAGAGGAAAAAATTAATATTTTTTTTTTTAATCTAAGGGCCAGAATTATTCAAACACCAATGTGCTACAGGAGACCAAAACTCGGAGGAGGAGATGAAAGAATGAGCTGCAGAGCACTGAGAGGATGCACAATGAGAGGCCATCTCTGCTGCCCCATCCCTGAGGCGTCCTGCTGCCAATCCTGCTGAATTCCAAAGGGTTCATTTCCTTCTGGAATGCCGAGGTACCACTGATTTCCCCTCTGCCTTGCTCTCCAGTACACGCTGTTAAATCCCTTCCTTTCTTCTTTATTTTTATTTTCCAGGGAGACACGGTTAGAGATGATCCATCAGAGGGAAATACCTAAACCTCACATCGCGTCGAGGAGCCTGCTCGGAGAAGAAAGAAGATTTTGTGTGAAGGCAACGCTCACCAGCGAGGCTCCACATCAAAAGGATGTTTTTCCACGGACTAAAGAGCGGGATTCATTCTCCATCCGGGCCCAGATTCACACTGACACTAGGAAGACTTTCAGGCAGCCACACTTTGTTTACTTAAAAGCTCGGAGGAAGGGAAAATGTCACAAGTGCTCATGTAGAGCTGCGTGTGCCCCAGTCGGACACCTCCAGCACGGCTCTTTGTACAAGCAAAACCCTCCCTGCGGGCCGCGGAGTGCGGCACAAATCATCTGCCCAATCATTTACAGCCATGAATAATTCATGGCCAGGCAAATGTGTTCACAAGCAATTCCTGGGAAGGGCTGGGAGCTGTTCAAGGCATGGAAGTGCTGTTGCTGTGAACCTGAGCGGGCTTTACTTGGATCCTTGGAGCTCCAGCCCTCTGAACATCACTGCCAGTCCCCCATGCCAGGCCCTGTCCCCTCCCTGTCCCAACAGCTGCAAACCCCAGTGTCTCCCTCGGGGGCTAATTCTCATGGCACATCTAAATTACTTCATGGGACCCATTTCGTTTAATCTTTATTTATTTCTCCTTTCTTCAAGCTGACAGTGGAGGTGCAGAACTGCTTTGCTGAAGCTGCACAGCTCACACAGATGTGTCTCCATCCCTCCAAACGTCCCTAGCCTGAGCTCTTTGTCCACTCCCTGTCCCAACAGGTGGAAGCCCAAGTGTTCACCTCAAATGTAACTTCCCATGGCACCCCTGAATGACTTCACAGGAGTAAATTATTTCCTTCCTTCCTTCCTTCCTTCCTTCCTTCCTTCCTTCCTTCCTTCC
>VYXF01007147.1:95211-108184 GCA_013397295.1 Polioptila caerulea
TTGGACACTTCCAGGGATCCAGGAGCAGCCACAGCTGCTCTGGGCAGCCCCTGCCTGTGGCATCTTGTGGGGGAAAAAAAAAAATTGTGTTTTTTTCAGGATCAGATAAAGCAGAACAAGCCCAGTTCTCTTAAGCCTTGCATGAGTTGCAAAATCTAAGGAGAGCCACAGGTTTCCCATGAATATCTATAAATATCTATAAATATATGACAGGTTTTTATATATTTGTCCTCCAAAATATTTGTTGCACAGCCTCAAGTGATGCATGTTTAGCTATCCATCCTGGTTTCCAGGACCTCCTTCCAGGATGATCCCTCAATCTTTTGAGAAAGTATTTCCAGGAGAAGTGTGTTTCTCCTGCTGCTGCCCAGATCCCTGGGAAATAACCATTTCTGGAAATTCAAGTTGCTTTTCTGATGAGAAAACTCATTGAGGGATCCGGGAGTTTGCAGCCAAGTCCTACCCATGGATTTCAAGAGGAAATTCCCCTCTTTCCCTGCCTTGTGGGAAGGATCCTCACCAGTTGAGGAGCTGCTCTGGTCCTGCTGTCCATGAGGAAATTCTCCCTCCATGTCTCATCCTCACTGCTCATACTCTAATTACCCTTAGTGTTGATGAAATATGATTACATTTTTCTCTTCATTAAGCATGATATCGAATCATAACTCACAAGTATCAAATTGTTTTATTCCTTTTCTCCCTGTTTGTTTTGGAATTCTTCCCTGCTCCTGACAATGCGGGTTTGGCTCTGTCTGTGCAGCTGAGCCCGGCAGCCGCCAGGACCCTGCAATTTTAATGATCTAATCCGACAGCGAGCAGGCTTTAATTTAAACTTTTATTAACGACCACTTTCCACCCTCAAAGACTATATTAAAATTGCTTAATGGAATTGCAGATTATAAATGCCCCACTGCAAGGCCCACTCGTGCCGGCGTGCAGCACCCCTTTGGAATTCAGAGCAATCCTATTAAGTCCTCTTTATGTTTTGGAGAGGTCATTTTGATTGCAGCTTTTTGTGTACTCCCCCTCGGAGATAGCGCTGCCCCAGCCTCTGCATTTGAAAGGAGAGAGTTTTACCAAAGATCACGTCTTTCACATTCATTATCCTTCAACAGGCAGCTTCCAATTTAATTTCTTTGACATATTGCGTGGATGTTTTTGGGGAGTCTGCTGGGGGGATGGAAATTAATTCCTCGGGCAGCGTTGGACAGTGACAGGGATGACAGAATCCACCCCAAGAACTGTTGGGAAAGGAGAGGAGGAAGGAGGATGCAGGGTTTCATTCATAGGTGTAAAATTGCAGGATGAGGACAACCTTTGGAAGTGTGAAGCCCTTTGCCCGGCAGTTTTTCACATCCCCTGTTAGTCCTGGCTCTGTTAGGCCGGGCTTTAATGGGCGTCTCTTCACGGAGTCTCCCTTTCAATGCGCCGTGAAGGGGATCCCCCACCTCCATTCTTTATTTTATTTTATTTAAGGACTCTGAAAAGGCATCAGCAGTCCCCAAACCTCCCCAAAGGCCAGCATGGCCAATTGTTTGCCTCAGGAAATGCCCTATTAATCATTTGTTGTATAGATTTAATTTCTCACCATTCTCCCCCTTTATTTGCTGTTGTTATTGTTCCTTTCTGCCGCTTCAGCCGCGCCGTGAAAAGGCAGAAACAACCTCAGGTTCTCAAGGAAGAGAACAATCCATCAGTTCTCCAGCCTCACAATGGGAATCCACGGGAGCAGCTGCCTCTGCTCTGAATATTCCTGGTCCCAAAGGCTTGACCAGGGGACAGAAAAAGCACTTATTCCCAGGGAAAAGCGGGAGGTGAAGGACACAGAGGGGGATTTCTGAGGGGGAATTTTTCCATTTCAGTTGTTTACACTCAAGCTGCTCCTCTGGTCTCTTTTTCCAGGGATTGAGTGTTGGGTGTGACCCACCTGATGCATTTGAAATATCAAACCCAGGACAAAACAACCCAGCTGTGAACCCATTTCTCCCCTAAAAATAACCTGAAGGGTTGAGTGGGGCACAGCAGAGACCTCTAAAGTCAGGGGGAAAAATGTACTTCCCTCTCTGTAGACAATGCCAGGATCAGATCCCTGAGGAAAAGGCTTTCCCACCTGGCAGGAAAATCGAGCTGCCACAATCCCTGGGCAGTGGGAACATCTGGGAGCCAGACAAGCCCTGTAGAACAGATTTATAGGGTTTCTGGTTTGCTCACCTCCTGATGGGCTGGGACAGCCCATGGTGCATCACAAATCAGGGCTTGGGTGGCTTTTCCCTGTCCCCACCTCTCCACATCCAAGGAATAGCACAAGACCTAAATGCTGCCTAATTCCAACCCCTGAGCAGTGGGAGGCCTCCCAGCCCACCCGGGACAGGGAAGAGGGAATGTTTAATTTCCCCATCCCTGAGTCCTGCCCAAACCCTGCTCCTCACTAAGTGACACCAACCTTCCTCTGGCTGGATATTTGTCATGGGAATGTGCAGCCAAGGAAGAGTGGAATCGTAGAGGAAATTCATCTGGACCTGCCTGTTTTCGATAAGGAAAGACTGAGGGAATTTGGATTGCTCACCTGGAGAGAAGAAGTTTTGGAGTGACCTCAGTGTGGCCTTGCAGGGCTTGAGGGAGCTACAGGAAACCTGGAGAGGGACTGGGAACAAGGGATGGAGGGCCAGGACGCAGGGAATGGCTTCCCACTGCCAGAGGGCAGGGCTGGATGGGATATTGGGCAGGAATTGTTCCCTGGGAGGGTGGGCAGGCCCTGGCACAGGGTGCCCAGAGCAGCTGTGGCTGCCCCTGGATCCCTGGCAGTGCCCAAGGCCAGGCTGGACATTGGGGTTGGAGCAGCCTGGGACAGTGGGAGATGTCCCTGCCATGGCAGGAGGTGGAATGGGATAAACTTTAAGATCCCTTCCAGTCCAAACCACTCCATGATTCTGGGATGATCCCGATGTTCCTTGAGCTGAAATCAGTGACCTGGGATTCTCCATGCTGGGATGCTCTGGGCATTCCTGGCCTTCCAGGACCCAGCATTCCTGGGAGTTGTTTCCTGGTGCCCCACCCATGGGCTCTATCCCTGTTGGATCCATCCCATTCCCACCCCGTGACCTTGCCCTGTTCAGACTGACAGGAAATCAGGGCATCTCACCTGCCTCAGCATCCACACCCCCCAGGATCCATTAAATCGGAATATTTGTTCCATTTACTGCCTCCTCCCTCCGAGCAGGGCCTGGAAACAGGAGTGGGATTGGAGTGAAGCCGGCATGAGCGACAAGCACGGGGCTCAGAATTTTTCTTTTGTGAATATTTGTGTGTTAAAGTTACAGATCTGCTTTTTCCCCCCCTGTTTGCAGTAGTGCTGCTCAAATATTTGTAGAGCCCGAACACGGCCTAATTGAAATTCACTCAAATTCAAATTAATATTCATGATTTTTTTTTCCTCTCTCCTGCCTTCCACTCTTCACTCCTCTCTGAAGGGAAGCAGCTCCCTGCTGAGGAGGGGACAGCTGAAAGCTGGGAGGCTCCTGGGAGGGTGAAAACTTTGGCAATCCACTTGGAATTTCTTGAGGCAGCCACACGCTGGATGTCAGGATTGACAGGATGGTTTGGAGCTCTGTCAGGGAGAAGGGAGTGCTGGAATTTTGCAGCCCCTCCCTCTGCACCGCTGCTCACTCCACCTGCTCCTTGTCCTTGGATCCAGCTCCATCCTGCCCTTCTTCAGCAGCAGCCACCAAAATTACCCCCATGCCATCAGCACAGAGCTGGGACTTCTCCAGGAGGGCAGGGCAGAGATTTGGGGCTGTTTGGGAAGAGGAGAGGGATTGGGGATGGGTCTTGTTTGGAGCTGGCTGAGACCTCAAAGCTCAATTGTGTGATTTCTATCAAAGGTCAGCAGAATGTGATGAAAATCCACATCCCTACAAAACATCCTTTTCCCAGACCTTTCTGGCTATTCCCTGTCTAGCCAGCCTGCTGCTCCCTGTCTGCCACCAAGGAAATCTTGCAGGGGGAGATCAGAGCTGCCTGGCACAGCCAAGCCTCCCCCAGTCACCCAGGAAACACAGGACATTTTTCTTCTTCTAGGGAAAACATGGAAATCAAATTGGGAGCACTATGTGAATGCAGCTCTGCCCAGATAAACTCACAGGCTGTCAGCTTGCAGATGTTCCTGGCTGCTGGAACATCTTTTCTTGAGCTTTTCCCAGCATCCCAGGGATTCTGGAAGTGCTTCCCACCCAGAATTTACGGGCCCCAGTGAAGCGCTAGGGTAGAAATATTATAAACTCTGTATTTAGCAAGGAAAATTCAGGAATGGGGAAAACTACCCAGGGACTCTGCAATGTCTGACAGATTCTAGGAAGGAATTCTTGGCTGGGAGGGAATTCAGGGTGCCCAGAGAAGCTGTGGCTGCCCCTGGATCCCTGGAAGTGCCCAAGGCCAGGTTGGACATTGCGGCTTGGAGCAGTCGGAGACGATGGGAGTCTCCCTACCCACGACAGGGGGTGGAACTAAACAGCCTCTCCAATCCCTTTCTACCCAAACCATTCTGGGATTCCACAGCTCTGAAATACAAGCCCAGTACAAAACAACCCAGCTGTCAATTGACCATTTCTCCCTTAAAAATAACCTGAAGGGTTGAGTGGGACACAGGAGAATATCCCGGATGATTTTTCCCAAAGAGGGGCTTTTGCTACCACTGCCTCTGTGCAAAGCCACAAATATTTATTTCCCATTTGATTTTTAAACTTTTTCGGCCTTGTGGCCAGAAATCTTAGAGGAAATGGAGGCAGGGACATCAGGCAGCCCGTTTGCTCCTCAGGTGTGGGATCAGCAGCAGATCCAAGGTCTTTGCAGGACAGAGACTTTACGACTCCCGAGCCATCTCCCTTCCCTGCCTCGGCCAGCACAACAGGAGCCAAATTTATCTCTCCTCTAAATACCAGCAGAGCTGAACAGGGATTTTTAAAAGTCACCGAAGTGTTCCAGCCCTCCTCGTGCCTCGGTGGCATTTGCAGCCCACAAATCACAGGCAGGGTGTCCCAAGCCCTGTGTGTGCATTTGTGCTGGAGATCACAGCAGTGCCCTCAGCCTGGAACACTCCACATGAAATGGAGTGCAAAGGATGCTCAGAGTTTGGAAAATACCCTTTGTTTTAGGGCTGGGATTTTATACCAAAATTTCTCCTGGAATTCATTATCTAAAGCAGAGCTGGGCTGCAGCTGAGGGGTCCCTTAAAGGCCGGAAATGCTCCTGGTAACAAAAGTTGTGCATGACCCCTAAAATAAGGGATGTGATCAGAAAAGAAACTTCCTTTGAACTCCTCAAAGGTCTGAACCCCAGACCCAGTGGTGTCAGTGCTATGGGGAAGAGTCCCAAGCTGGAAATGTGCATCCAGGGGAGAGAAATCACCTGGAATCTGGGATATCTCCCCAGCTGGGCATGCTTAGGCTTCCTCTGTGGAAGAGATCTTTAGGGGAAGATCCCACAGCTGTGGGATAATCCAGGATAGCAGGGAGCTCCCTCTCCCGACCCCATCCTACTTTTTTTAGGGTCAGGGTGGAAAAAATTATAATTGGAGGCACAACAAGCCTCCAATTTTTTAGGGAGCAGACTCGAGGGGAATGGAATAATTCTGTGTTCTGCACCATAAGAGAGGAGCACAAAGGGTTGAGCACACACTGCCTCCAATCTGAATCTGTTTTCTGCCTCAATAGCTTTTCTATTTTCCCACTTTGACTGCTCTGCTCTCTCCTCTGGAGACATTTCTACAGAAGCACCAGGCGGGAGTTGCAAAACCAAGGCAGCTCCTCGGCTGCTGCCACCTGGTCTCCACCACCCTGAAGTCCTGCAAAGGGTTTTTACCAGGGCCTGGAGTGACAGGACAAAGAGGAAGGGATTAAGGGTGAAAGAGGAGAATTTTAGATGGGATATTGGGAAGGAATTCTTCCCAGTGAGGATGGAGAGGCCTGAGGTTGCTGGGCACCAGCCCTGGCAGTGTCCAAGGCCAGTTGGAGCAACCTGGGACAGCAGAATGTGTCCCTGCCCATGGGAGGGGTGGAACTGGATGGGATTTAAGGTCCTTTCCACCCAAGCCATCCTGAGATTCTATGAAACAGGATCAAAGATGTTGGTAAGAAGCAATCCAAGGTGAGATGGATCCCCTGTGTTTCCCTCAGCATCCCGAGGGTGGATTACAGCCAGCAGGAGTTTCACCCTCCTACAACACTGACNCCTGCAAAGGGTTTTTACCAGGGCCTGGAGTGACAGGACAAAGAGGAAGGGATTAAGGGTGAAAGAGGAGAATTTTAGATGGGATATTGGGAAGGAATTCTTCCCAGTGAGGATGGAGAGGCCTGAGGTTGCTGGGCACCAGCCCTGGCAGTGTCCAAGGCCAGTTGGAGCAACCTGGGACAGCAGAATGTGTCCCTGCCCATGGGAGGGGTGGAACTGGATGGGATTTAAGGTCCTTTCCACCCAAGCCATCCTGAGATTCTATGAAACAGGATCAAAGATGTTGGTAAGAAGCAATCCAAGGTGAGATGGATCCCCTGTGTTTCCCTCAGCATCCCGAGGGTGGATTACAGCCAGCAGGAGTTTCACCCTCCTACAACACTGACCACAATTCCCGTGTCTGGTACCTCTCAAGGCTCTCCAGGCAGCACTTCCTGGATTTCCAGTGTCCCTTTGCACAGACACAGGGATTGCTGCTGCCCTCTGATCCCATGGGAGCTTTTCCAGCAGGATGAACACTTGCAGCTCATCCAGCAGCTCAGCCTCTGCATTATTAGGTTTCCTCAACCCCTGAATGTCCCATGCAGGCCCAGGCACTCAATATTCTTTAAATTCCCTATTTGCACCAGCACCTCTTCATTTGATCCCTTAATCCTTTATAGCAACTCACCTTTATTACCAGCAAGGAGCAAGTCGGGAGCAGACTTTTCCCGACATCCCCCGAGGTGAGAACTTATGAAATGAAATCATTTCACTTCTCAGCTGTGTCCTCATCTTCCTTAATTGTTCCCTTTTAACTCCCAGGGAGCCAGCTGAGCTGCCTGGTTCCTTTGCAGCCTTTCCTGTTCCTGCCAGACTTGAATTATCCATTGTTTGTTTCCATTCCTTGCTATTCCTTGCTGGCTTCCTGTTTCCCCTCTTTCATGCTGTATTTTCTGTTCCTTGACCTTGTGAAGGTTGGATTTGCAGTTTTTGAAGGGCCATTGTGTGGCCCAAACACCTTCCTGAGCTCTGCTCCTTACCTGCCTTCATCCCTGCCTTCCTCTGCTCCCACCCACACCAGGTCGAGCCCCTTTGGAACTGAGATCCCCCCTGGAATGTCATTAATTGCAGTTAAAGCTGAGCTGGGCATTGAGCACCTTGCAGGAGCTGTTTTGCCCTGTCATCCTCAAAAAGCATCCATGCCAAATTTTGGGATTGAATCTCTTTATTTTGGACTTTTGCTGCTGTCCTTGTCCCATTGGAACCTCTGTGCCCCAAGGCTGGCGTCCCCATGGCAGGGCTGGAGCCTCCTCTTTCCCGAGGATAATGAGTGTAATTACATCCTTAACGAGTGGATCCAATTCCAGCCCAATTCCTCCCACAGTGTGCTGGGAGCGGGGCTGAGCCGGAGCTGTGGAATGAGTGAAACTCTGAAATTCCATTCCGTGCGTTATTGGGACTTAAAAAATTATGTCTTATTCATCTATTGATGACAGTGGCCTCTTGGGTGTAAATTGAAGCAATTACGAAGGATCATGCAAATTAATCAATTATTTTCAGATTATTACACTCGAGCAGAAGTCTTGCTCTTCAATTTAGTTAAACTTTACCTCTGAGTCAATTTTCCAGCCTCCAAATTAAGCTATTTATTAGCTCAGAAGATCTGGGCAAAGGGGAAAAAAAGTTCCACTCAGGAACTGGATCACACAAAGGGTCATTTTGAAAAGAAACTGAGGTATTTAAGAGGTTCAGAAGGGCCAGGCCTGGCCCCGGTGTGAGTGAGATGTCTGGGATGGTGGGAAAGGCCGTGACGGAATCCCAGTTCCGTGCACGGATCTCGGAAGTTGCAGTGGTTTAATCCCAAAGCTCCTGGCAGTGAGGGACAGAGGGGACACCACCCTCCAAGGGGACAAACGCCCCCTGCTCCTGCTTGCCTTGGCTGGATCCCTCAGGAACCCACCCCATCCTCTGGGGTGTCCCGGGGAGGAGGTGACACCAAGCTGCACCCCAGGGACCCCGGGATGGGGCCGGGACCCCTCACAGCCCTGCAGATGCTCCTGCCCAGCTCCCAGCGTCCCCCGGGTGCCTTTAATTGTCCATCCCTAATGGATTATCACGGCTCCTCCAGCCTCACCCAATTAATGCAAATTCCAAGGAGAGCTAAAAGGGAATGAAACAAGAATTAGGAGTGGAGCTGGGGGCTCTTCTCTGGCATCTCATCCTATGGGTGCTGGGCAGGCTGTGCTGCATCCCATCAGTGCCAGCTGGGCAAAACACCTGGAAAACACTTCCAGGAGCTGTGCCCGCTGCCATGCTCTGCCCACGTCCAGGCTGAGGGGTTGAGGGGGTGGCTGAAAGCTTTGGAGTTGGGATTTAAGTGATTCTAAACCAGCTTTGGGTTTATAGCTAATAAGACATTAGTATGCTAATTAAATTATCCATGGAGTGGTATAAAGAGGCCTTCCTGAAGTTTAATGGCTGTGTAAAAGGTAACTCTACTCGCAATGTAATTAATTCATGGAACAATAAATGGAAAATTAGATTCTTATTAATATCAGAGAGGCTTTTCCTGCATCAGGAATGGAGGGGGGGAGGAATGGTCATTTCTGCTTTCTCTGTGGGACGAAGGGAATGTCAGCTCCTGAGCACAAGCACCATCCCTGCATCCACAACTCCTCCAGCCAGGCAAAGGCTTTATCCCTGTGGGAATCTCCCACATCCCACAGGATTCCTCCTGCACCACACTGGGCCAAGGAAAGCATCCCCACACTCAGGTGAGGGATGAGGGATTTTTTTTGAGAGCAGAAGGATGGGAGCTCTTTCTCAAGAAAAGCAGTGCTGCCCTGGACTCAAGTGACCAGGAAAAAACCAACAGTGGCCCCTCTGGAAAAAGCTGCTTATCCCAAGTCTTCCAAGCACACAGAGGGATGCAAAGCTGTGGGGTTTTGCTGGAAATTGGGAGGTGTGATCACAGAGCTTGAGGAAAACTCCTGTGTCTGTCAGCTCTCCTGGCACAGCTCTGCCACCTGCTCCAGAGAATCCTGGAAGGGTCAGCCCCCCTCCAGCTGCTCCACTGCCCCATGGCATGGGAACAAATCCATGCCCAAGGGAATTCTGAACTCAGAAGCTTCCTTGCAGCTGCACATGAGGCAGGAGGTGCCAGGCTGTGAGCAGAGTGACCCAGAAGTTGCAGGGTCTGGCACAAACAAAAGCCCTCCCTGTGCCTCCTCCCAGCGTGTGCTCCTGCCTTGGGCTGCTCACATCCAGCCTGGAGCCCTTCCCTGCAATCCCAGGGACCTGCAGGCTTTGGGTGCCTCCTCAGGCATCCCCTTCCTGGGCTGGACCACCCTGGCACAGCCCAAGGAGGGACAGTTGCCCACCTCACAGGGGCTTCTTGCAGGGTGGCACAAAAAAATAAATCACACTTTCATCTGGCCTGGTCCTGGCAGCAGGGAAAAGGGTCAGTGAATTCAGAGTGGTTTGGGCTGGAAGGGACCTTAAATTCCATCCAGTGCCACCCCCTGCCATGGGCAGGGACACCTTCCACTGTCCCAGGTGCTCCAAGCCCCATCCAGGCTGGCCTTGGGCACTGCCAGGGATCCAGGGGCAGCCACAGCTGCTCTGGGCACCCTGTGCCCTTGTGAGGGGGACACCAGCTGTGGGCAGTGCCAGGCTGAGCTCTGGTTCTGCTCCTGCTCAGTTTCAGTCCTGGCTGTGGGTCCCAGCTCTGTGTCCAGGGATGTTCCCTCCACCTGCCCTCAGCTCTGACCCCTCTCCTGCCCTCTGGCCATGGCCCGAGCGATGCCAGGACAGCTCTCACCGTGCTGGGAGCAGACTGGGCAAAGCCCCCAGTGCCAGAAGAGGGGACACATGGGTGTCACCTCTGCCAGGGACATTTTTGAGTCCTCAAGTTCCTTTTTTCTGGAGCTGAACCCCCGGATTCCTCTGATAAGCGTGACCCACATCTGCTCTGGGACTCACCTCTCTGGACAGGTGGGTGAGGGTCAGCAATGAGCAAAAAACCTTTCAAACCCAGCCAGAAATTCCTGGGCTCTCCCAAGAGAAGAGGCAGAAAGCCCAGGGCAAATGGCACGAGTGAAAGGCAATTCTTGGACTGGATAAAGGAGATGGAACAGCTGAGGGTGCCCAGGGAAGCAGCACAGCACCCATGGGTGGTGGGGAGCTCCTGGGACAGCAGGGTCAGAGAAGCAGAGAATCTCAGAATATCCTGGTTGGAAGGGACCCCCAGGGATCATCGATCCCCCGGCCCTACACAGACCCCCAACAATCCCTGGCAGCGCTGTCCAAAGGCTCCTGGAGCTCCGGCAGCCTCGGGGCTGTGCCCATTCCCTGGGCAGTGCCCAGCACCCTCTGGGGGAAGAAACTTCTCCCAAAATCCAGCCTGGCCCTGCTTTGTGCCAGCTCCAGCCGTTCTCTGGGTGCTGTCCCTGTGACAGGAGCAGAGCTCGGGGCTGCCCGGGGTGCTCCAAGCACCCTCCGCTGCTCCTCCCGTGGCTCCCTCAGCCACAGGAGCATCCTGCCCTGATCCAGCCCCTCCAGAAGAGCGTCAGCATCCCTGGAAGCCAGGACAGCACAAACTGTCCCAAACACAGCTGGGGAGTTTGTCCAGGGAGGGTGCAGGATGGGAAGTGGTGCCATGGCTTTCCCAAGCCACAGGATCCGGCTGCCTGCTGCCCTTCCCGATGGCTGCCGCTCCTTCCCCAGAACTTCTGGGCAGTTATTCCGGAGAGAGCTGAGCGTGTTCTCAGAACCAGAGGGCCCCGAGACACCGCTGGGCTCCTGTGAAATACCTCGGGGGAAGTGAGGGAATTGCAGCGGACCAGCGACCTGCTGAGCCTTTGCTCAGCTTCCCTGGTCATTAGCAATTAATTACCTTTGTGGCTGGCTCATTAAGGCATCCCAGCGGTCCCGTGATGCTGAACCTGGAAGTTCCCCAGGATGAGGCTGCTCCAGCTCACAGCTCGCTGCTCCACAAAGGGCAAACCCCGTGTCCCTCCAGCCCTGCTCCCGTTCCCTGGTGGATCCCGGCGTGCCAAGGACAGCCAGGCAGGAAGGGTTTGATGGATGATGGCAAAGCAGGGTTTGTCCTGTCGCCAGGGCCTTGTGACAGCACCTTATCAGCTGATAAGAGCTGGCACAAGGCAGCTGGCAGGGGACAAAGACAGCAGGACACAGGACAGCAGACACAGGACAGCAGGACACTTTCCTCAGTGAGGCTCATGCTGTGTCCCTTGAGCTGTGTCCTGCAGCCTGTCCCCAGCTCAGGCAGCAGAAAACCCAAACAGGACATGAGGCAGCCCCCAGAGATTCCCAGTCTGAGGACAGGGACCATCCCAGGCTCTGCAGGGTCCTGTCAGTGTTGGGGACACAGCAGCGGGGGTGTTCCCCAGAGTGACATCTCCCTGTGCCCCCCAACAGATTCAGCAGCTTTCCCTGTGTCCCCTCTGATCCCCGCTCCAGGCTCCAGGAGTCATTTCCAGAGTTAATCCCCTGGGAATGGGTCCCAGCACACTGGCTGCTCAGGGAGGTTGGGAGTCCCCATCCCTGGAGGTGTCCAAGGAAGGGCAGGATGTGGCACTCAGGGATGGTGACAAGGTGGGCATTGGGCACAGGCTGGGTTTGATGATCCTGGAGCTCTTTTCCAACCTCAGTGGCTCTGGGATTGGCAGGGCAGCCTTTGGGGCAGTGCTGGCTCCAAGATCCAGCCTGTGCCTGCAATCCCTCACAGCTCCCAGGGCTGGGAAAGAAGAAAGTAGAGAGGTGCACGAGGTACTCAGCTGTCACCAAACCCAGGGACATTCACACTGGAGGAGGTGACAGCCTGGGGTTTTTTCTGCCCCTGAACTCAGCTGGATCTAAACCTCTCTCAGACTGTGAGAAAATCAACTCCCCTGCAGGACACGGAGTGTGACAATGAGCAGCAAACCTGGCTCCCGAGGCCCACGGTGCCATCAGCACCCTGGCACAATCCCAGGCCTTATCCAGGCAGAGCAGGAGCTTGCAGAAATGTTTGCAGAGCATTCAGGAGTGCCAGGCTCTCCATCGGGAGGATCCCAGGCCCAGCTTGCTCCAGCAGTGCCCAGGAACTGCTCTGCAGGAACCAAAGGTGGGAGAAATCCCTGCCCCAACAGCTTCATGGCCCCACGATGGCAGTGGCATTTCTGAGCTGCCAGGGACTATTATTTTGTCTTTTCTCTCATTTTAATTTGACTGTCCCTACTAATAAATTATCCTATTAGGAGAGAACCATATTTTCTGCTCTTGGAGCCTTTCTCTTTCTCTCCACAGAAAGCCCATTCAGGCAGATTCACATAAAACCCCTTACAAATCCCTGGCAAATCATTCCCCACCTCAGAGTGGAGAGAAGCAGAATTCATTTCCTTGCCAGTGAACTGCAGAAATGTTCATCCTGGCGGGAGGCTGAGCACAGGACACCGGGGGCAGCCCGGGGGTGGCACTGAGGGGACAGCGCTGCCCCCGGGTGACAATCCCTGCCTGGCTGCAGGGAGGGGGGAGCAGGTGCTGCTCTCCTTTCCAGGAGCTTTCAGGGCCCCCTTAAAGTGATTTTCATGGCTTTTCCTGGCTGGGCTGCAAAGGGATGGGGCTGGAGCTGGAATGGTCCTGTCTGTTTAGGGATGCAGGAGGAGCAGGAGAAATCTGCAGGAGCTCTGCTTCCAGAGGCAGGCTCCTGCTCCTACCCTGAGCTGGCAAAGGGCAGGAAAACCCTTGGGAAGTGCCTTTCCCA
>VYXF01007147.1:143409-163002 GCA_013397295.1 Polioptila caerulea
AGTCAGTGCAGCTGCCACTTCATGAGGGGATCACAGAACTACCAAGGTTGGAAGAGACCTTCAAACCATCCAGCCCAAACACCCACCCAGCACTGCCCCTGGAACACCCTAATCCCAAATCTATCACCCAGAACTGCCACAGGAACACCCAAACCCCAAATCCATCACCCAGCACTGCGCCTGGAACACCCTAATCCCAAATCCATCACCCAGCACTGCCCCTGGAACACTCAAACCCCAAATCCATCACCCAGCACTGCCCCTGGAACACCCAAACCCCAAATCCATCACCCAGCACTGCCCCTGGAACACCCAAACCCCAAATCCATCACCCAGCACTCCAACAGAACCCCTGAAAACCCAAAAACCATCACCCAGCACTGCCACAGGAACCTCTAAACCCCAGAACCATCACTCAGCACTGCCCCTGGAACACCCAANGTGATGGAAAATGGCAGGGAAGAAACAAACAGGAATCAGTGCAGCTGCCACTTCATGGATCACAGAACTACCAAGGTTGGAAGAGACCTTCAAACCATCCAGCCCAAACACCCACCCAGCACTGCCCCTGGAACACCCAAACCCCAAATCCATCACCCAGCACTCCAACAGAACCCCTGAAAACCCAAAAACCATCACCCAGCACTGCCACAGGAACCTCTAAACCCCAGAACCATCACTCAGCACTGCCCCTGGAACACCCAAGCCCCAAAACCATTACCCAGCACTGCCACAAAATCCCTGAAAATCCCAAAACTATCAACCAGCACCACATCCAGACAGGTCCTGAAGCCCTCCTGGGAGTCCCCACTCCTTGGGCACCCTATTCCAGTGCCTGGCCACCCTAAAAATGAACTTTTTTTTCCTAATCTGCTCAAAATCTCCCCTTTCTGAGGCCGTTTCCTCTTGTCCTTCCACTGCAGGAGTGGCAGAAAGGACTGGTCCCACCCCAAGCTCCTGTCTCAGATCCAAAAGTCAAACTGGCAAGGACAAGCCTTGACAAGCTCTAATTCCACCAATTAGAGCTGCCCTAATGAGATGGGACCTGCAGAACACAGGATGCAAACCAGGCCTTTATTTCCCAGCCCAATTTCTCTGTTTTCCTTTCCATAAAAGCTTTTTGTGCTGCGCCTGTTCCTGGAAAAAACGAAGGAGCCGGAGTGGTGGGTAGGGAATGATCAGGAGGATCATGGAGAGGGAAAGGCAGCCGTGAACGCACTTCATGTTTGCAGTAATTAAGCAACTGTCGAAATTCCTAAATCCCAATTTTGAAATCGTTTGGTTGACTTGACACGTCCAAGTCCCCAAGCTTTTAATTCAAATATAAAGCTTGATTGGCAAATTAAGAGAAGGCTATGAATGAAATTAATGAAAGATTAAAGACCAGCAGCTCACGCTGATATAAAAATTACCCCTCCAAAATAGGTTATGCAATAATTAGGATAAGTTGCCACTCTGCTAATATTAATTCTGATCTAACATTTATTCATTGATGAGATTTACTGATTCCCAATGAAGTCCTAAAAAATTCCCTACAAGTGTTGGATCTTTGCAGGCTGTGTTAATCACCTTTATTTTCAATTCCCTAATTTTTAAGATTACCATAGAGCGAATTTTCCTTAATAAATTGCGTCGTTGAGCACATGAATTCGCAGTTGCACTGAGGGAAATGAGATCCAAGAGCCATTAGGACAGGGAATGGGAATTTGATTAACCAAAATTACCTGGGCAATGCACTTGGACCCCTCCAACTCGCTCCTGTTTCCATGTCAGGCTCTGCATCCAAGGAAAACAGAGAGAGGGAAATCTGAGGGAGTTCTCCTCACCAGGAGCTGCAGCCTGTGGAGTTTTGGAGTCAGAATTTGGGAACCGGTGTTCACAGGTGGCAGGGGAAAGAGGGAATGATCATCCAGCTGGGATTGGGATTGAGTGTGTCCCATACACTGGGCAGGATGAGGTGACCTCGGAGAGGATGGAAAGGAAAACCTTGGTGCTCCTTCTCCCAAACGTGCCCCACGTGCCAAACTCAACATTATTCCCACTTCCCTCACTTAACATGGATATTTTTCCATCCAGCCACCTAAACTGCACATCAGCAGCGCTCCCCAGCTGAGAATATCCCAGGATTTTTTAAACTTTTTTTTCCTCTGTAATTGTGTTCAGCTTTATCATTACCTGGAGTCTGCTCCGCAGCACTTCCTTGAATATGTTGGAATTTTTTATGGACTCTGCGATTTATGGCTCAGCTTCTCTCTCTGTCTTGGTTGTGGCAGATGAGAACTGAATTCCTCTGTTTCTGATCACTTATTCCTGGTTTATAGTGCAATAAAAAATAAAAACAGCCCAGTAAAGTACTGTAAATAGAGTGGGTGCAGCTGCATAGCTGTGGTTCTCCTGCTGGGATCAATGCGTGGACACATCCTGCACCCTCAGCCTCCTGGTTTATCATGGAAGGAACTCTCCTGCTCCTGCACTCAGGAAAAACATTCCTTGAACCTCAGCTCCATCTTCACAGAATGGTTTGGGTGGGACGTGTTGGTGATGCCAGCCAGCCTGGTGGTGCCTGGAATATTCCCTGTTCCTCCGCTGCTCCAGGCACCTTGTGGGACGTGGAGGGGGACAAGTGGCCTTTCCTCTTCCTCTCCAAGGACCCACACAATGCCAGGGCCCCCCCACTCCATCCCTGCTCCACAGACCACTGATCTCCATCCACTCCTGTGGAATCTGGAGCTCACAAACCCCCCTCCCAGCCCCTCTCCAGACAATCTCACTTTTTCCAGCCTCAGGATCCCTCAGGTTCCCCGAGCACGTCCCCTAATTTCTCCCAACATCTTTCCCTGCACAGGAAGGAGCTCTGCTGCTCTGCTGGGCTCTCATCCCAGAAGTGCCCCTGCAGAATCCTCCTGGAGAAGCTCCTGCTCCAGAAGGTGCAGCTGAGGAGCGTCACTCACGCACGAGCGGGAGATCCATCACAGAGCTCTCTGGTGTGCACAGGTACAGGGCAGAGCCTGTTCCCATTTTGCACTCCCAGCTCAGGTATTAAACACAGATTTGTCGGAACTCTCTTGTTTCAGGTGAGGCAAAGACACCTGGCAAGAGCTTGGCGCTCTCCTCACCTCGAGCAAACGTTTCCCAGCCCTGGAGGAGTGAGGAGGCTCTGGAAAGGTGCTCAAGGCGGTTGTTGTGAGTCACTGCCAGGATAAAGACATCCAAAGTGGCTCGAGATTCCTGCCAGGATTGGGAGATGAATCAGGGCCGTCGTGACCTCTCCATGTGTCTGGCAAGTTGTTCTCTTGTTGCCTCGTGAGCAGCCTGTTTTCCCCAGACCCAAAATAACAATGTTGAGGAATCGAGTGCTTTTTTTCTCCTCCACTCTGGGTGAGTCACTGAAGAGAGAGGAGGAGGGAATGTCGATGTGCACGTGGATCAGGAGCTGGGAATTCTGAGAGGGAGCAGTCTGGGTTGAGGGTGTCACCCCTGCATTACTGGGGTGACAAATAGCCCCAGGTAGCCCAGCTGGCCCCTCTGCCAGCCCCTGGTGGTGTGCACCTCTTCCTCCCACACCATCTCCCGCTCTTGCTCCTGTCATCTCATCCCAAAAAGTGTCTGGCATGCATCCTGTGGTAAACTCGTTGCTGCCAGCCCTGTGCCAAAGCTTTCCCTTCAAATCTCAAACAGGAGCAGGTTGGAGCCTTGACATTTTTCAGCAAGTAAGCCAAAGTCGACGGCAAATTATATTTTTACCTTTTTTCTCCCTGCCCTTTTCTTCTCTTATGACTGTTTGCTTCTCTCTTCCTTTGCCTCTCCAAAAAAACGACAAAAATTCAAATTCCAGTGTCACCAACTCAATAATTGCCCTTTCAATGTGTCCCTGTCCATGGTGACGCTGAGCAAAGGGGCTGGAAGGTCTAAGATTTGCCCTTGGAGACTCTTTAAAGCAAAGAGGGATGTTTCAGTGATAAATTTCACGTTGAAAGCCATGTTTTCCTCCCTCATTTTCATAGGAATTTCATCGGCACTCGTTACCGCTCAGCTCCTGCACGGCTGTTTGTTTGCAGTGGATGGACGCCAGCTGTAACTTAGATCCACTTAAATATTGCATGGAAAACCGGGATTGCTTCCCTTCTGTGGCCACCCACAAGAGCCAGGGGCAGGGTGAGTCAGGGATGAGATTCCACCCTCTGACTGCCAGGGCTGGCAGGAGCCCCTTGGGCAGCACGGAGCTCACATTCCAGGCAAGGTTTACATCCCCTTTGTTTTCAACTGATTCATGACAGGAAACAAAAACAATCTGAAGCAACCTGAAAGGTGAATATGTCTGTTTAAAGAAAGGTTTGAGCCCCTTCCAGGGCCTAAAGGGGCTCCAGGAGAGCTGGAAAGGGACTGGGGCAAGGGATGGAGGGACAGGACACAGGGAATGCCTTTAAACTGACAGTGGGTAGATTTAGATGGGATTTTGGGAAAGAATTCCTCCCTGGCACAGGGTGCCCAGAGAAGCTGCAGCTGCCCCTGAATCCCTGGAAGTGTCCAAGGCCAGGCTGGAGCAGCCTGAGAGAGTGGAAGGTGTCCCTGCCATGGCAGGGGGTGGCACTGGATGAGTTAAAGTCTTTTCCCAACACAACCCATTCCACAATTCCATGATGTGACAGCAACAGGCACAGAAGGAAAGGGGGAGAAAAGGAACACTGAGAGCAAACCAACCCTGGGAGCTCCAGAACTGCCCCTGTGCTGCTGTGTCTGTGTTTCAGTGGGACCTTGGTGGCACCTTGAGCTGCAGCCGCTGTCCCTGGAGGGCCCGGCCCAGCAGCTCAGGGTGCCTGGGGACAGACCCACTGCCCAGTCCTGTTCTGATCTCCCTTGCGGTGCCAGCACCATCCCATGGGGAAACCCCAATGGCCCTCCAGATCTCTTCCCCTCTTCCCCTCCAAAGCCTCCCTGGATTCTCACCCTGAGCCCTCCTTCCCCATCCCAATGAGGAGGGGCCCAAATTCTGCCCTTCCAGCCCTCCTGGGACTGGGCTGTTCCTCTGCTCCCATCAGGACACCGCAGAGTGGTTTTGGCAGGGATGTGGCACAAGGGACACCAGCAGCAGGTGCCTCGTGCCACCCTCCAGGACAGCCCTGAGCCAGCAGAGCAGCCACAGCCAGACCCCAGAATGCTCCTGATTAATCCCGGGATTTATGGTGCCCATAAAGTCCATTCCAGTGACATATTAATATCCCAATTAATACTCAGTGACAGACAGTTTAATGTAACTAATTCCAGGCTGGATGCTCCTTTTGGAGGGATATAAATGGCCTTACATGGTGCTATTGATCCCTGTGGCCACAGCATTCTGCAGCAATTCCCTCCATCCATCCATCCATCCCTCCATCCATCCATCCCTCCATCCATCCATCCCTCCATCCATCCATCCCTCCATCCATCCATCCCTCCATCCATCCATCCCTCCATCCATCCATCCCTCCATCCATCCATCCCTCCATCCATCCATCCCTCCATCCATCCATCCCTCCATCCATCCATCCCTCCATCCATCCATCCCTCCATCCATCCATCCCTCCATCCATCCATCCCTCCATCCATCCATCCCTCCATCCATCCATCCCTCCATCCATCCATCCCTCCATCCATCCATCCCTCCATCCATCCATCCCTCCATCCATCCATCCCTCCATCCATCCATCCCTCCATCCATCCATCCCTCCATCCATCCATCCCTCCATCCATCCATCCCTCCATCCATCCATCCCTCCATCCATCCATCCCTCCATCCATCCATCCCTCCATCCATCCATCCCTCCATCCATCCATCCCTCCATCCATCCATCCCTCCATCCATCCATCCCTCCATCCATCCATCCCTCCATCCATCCATCCCTCCATCCATCCATCCCTCCATCCATCCATCCCTCCATCCATCCATCCCTCCATCCATCCATCCCTCCATCCATCCATCCCTCCATCCATCCATCCCTCCATCCATCCATCCCTCCATCCATCCATCCCTCCATCCATCCATCCCTCCATCCATCCATCCCTCCATCCATCCATCCCTCCATCCATCCATCCCTCCATCCATCCATCCCTCCATCCATCCATCCCTCCATCCATCCATCCCTCCATCCATCCATCCCTCCATCCATCCATCCCTCCATCCATCCATCCCTCCATCCATCCATCCCTCCATCCATCCATCCCTCCATCCATCCATCCCTCCATCCATCCATCCCTCCATCCATCCATCCCTCCATCCATCCATCCCTCCATCCATCCATCCCTCCATCCATCCATCCCTCCATCCATCCATCCCTCCATCCATCCATCCCTCCATCCATCCATCCCTCCATCCATCCATCCCTCCATCCATCCATCCCTCCATCCATCCATCCATCCATCCACCCACTCACCCACCCACCCAACTCCCACCCTTCCAGCCCTTCCCACATGGCTGCAGGGATGGGACCATGGTGCTGCTTCCAGCTCCGGAGCAGGGTTGCCACGGAAACCGATCCTGTTGAGTTTTTCCCCATCTCCAAAGCCAGCCCGTGGCATCAGGGGGAGATTCCTCCAAACCCAGTGGATTCCCTGCCCCCACTCTCCCCACAAGCACAGCAGAGGCCCCTCGGGCCCTGAGTGTGAGCCGAGCCACACTTCCCTCACGCTCTCAGCTTCCCAAGACTTCCCAGAAATCCACACAGGATACCCTGGAGGGGTTTCTCATCCCTCCTCCATTCCTTCCCTTCAACCCCCCTTGGCAGCATCCTGCTGCTCCTTTCCTTGCTCCACATCCTTGATCCAACATCAGGTGCTGGGGCAGTGGAGAAGGCCATGGAAATCCCTCTGGGAGGAGGGAGAGGGTCTGGGAATGTGAAGGGAGGGCAGGTGGGATGTGGAGGGGGTGTGGGGGGAAGGGAGGCGCACTCAGCGAGGTGTCTCCAGGCAGAGCAATCCCTGCCTCCCTGCTTCCCTGCATCCAAAGGCTGCCTCTCCATTATTCATCCCCCTTCAGGGGAACTATCTCATCCTAATAAAAACGTCACAAGGAATCCACAAATACATCCATAGCCAGCACCAGGAGTGCCACCGTGCACAGGGAGCTCTGCTGCTCCATGCACTCCTGGGCTGCCACCTCGATTCCCCCCGAGCTGGGGCACAGAGTCTCTGACATTCCAAACATGGAAAATGGTGCCCATAGGGAGCTCGGAGAGATGCCTGAGATATCCTGGATATCTGGGTCCTGGATATCTCAGCTCCCTGCATCTGAAATTCCTGTGTGGCTGTGCTGTGTCCCAAAGGCTTTGCTGCCTCTTTCCATCACTTTTGTTCCTGTTCAAAGCCTGGGATGAACCTCCCAAACAGCCCAAATTCTGCTCTGCAAACCCAGCAGCAAAATGCACAAACCTGTCTCCATCAGCAGTGGCAGCACTGGGATATCCAAAATTCACTTCAGGACTACCCAGAGGAGCTGTGGTTGCTCCATCCCTGGAAGTGCCCAAGGCCAGGTTGGATGGGGCAATGGAACAGCCTGGGTTAGTGGAAGGTGCAAGGAAGCAGATTTAAAATGAAGAAGCAGAATCCTGTAACACCTTCCAGTACCCAAAGGGACTCCAGGAGACCTGGAGAGGGACTTGGGACAAAGGGATGGAGGGACAGGACACAGGGAATGGCTCCCACTGCCAGAAGGCAGGGATAGAGGGGATATTGGGAAGGAATTGTTCCCTGGGAGGGTGGGCAGGCCCTGGCACAGGGTGCCCAGAGCAGCTGTGGCTGCCCCTGGATCCCTGGCAGTGTCCCAGGCCAGGTTGGACACTCAGGTTTGGAGCAGCCTGGGACAGTGGGAGGTGTCCCTGCCCCTCCATGACCTCCCATCCCAGCAGCTCTGGGCAGAATGAAGCCTCAGGTTGCCTTTGGGACTGAGTCTGCACGCAGTGTGGGCAGAGGCTCCCTGGCGATCCCAGAGGAGACCCTGTTTCCATCTAGGAGCCGCCAGATCCTGGCAAAAATCAGCTTTTTGGAGTGGAGGAGTGCAGGGAACAGCCAGACCCTGCCTGATGCAGGTTGTTTGTACTGGAGCACCGATCATGGCAAAATCCAGGGAAAAATCCTTTGCCAAGCAAAGTCTTCACTCCACATGAGTCCACCCTGCTGAATCAATATTGGAATTGCTGCTCTCCACCTGGGATGGCCGGGGAAAAGCAGTGGAGGGGCTGATTTGTCTCTAATCTGTTTTTCCCAACAAATATTCCCTCATTTGAGGCAATTCTGGGAGTTCTATCCTGGCCAAACCTCCTGCCAAAAGCCAACATTCCCTTTGCCAGGCCAACCCTTTTTCCCTGCGGAATATTTCCCTGTATTTCCAGGCCCTTCTGAAATACAAGGCTTTATTTTATCACTGCCATCGCCAAATTTCAACATCTCTTTGCCAAAGAGTGCTCCTGGACCAAATTGTCCGTGGTTTCCCTGCTTTTCCAGTCTGTTTTCCTGCTGGGAAAGTGCATTTGCTTGCTCTGAGCACTGATGCCACTGCCACTGGAAGGACTCTGGGCCAAGGCCTGGTCCCAGCTGATATTTTGTTCCTGGAGTGTCTCTCCTTTCAGCATAAACAGCATAAAACCCCCTGGGAATGGGAATAATCTGGGATTTGATGGACTGTGTACAATGATCCAGCGTGTGAGTGACAGCCCAGCCACGGGGATATTCTCGGGGAGATCTTGTCCTGCTCACAGGAGGATTCATTTGCTTTGTCTTTTTGGTGATTTTTGGACAACTCCAGTCAATCTCAGTAAGCTGGGATAATTGCTGTGTGTGGCTCTTCCCAGATCCCATTAACAGCAGGGATTTTGGCAATTCCTACAAGCAAACAAGGTGGAGATGTCCAGTTCTGCCGGGTCTGCAGCTGCTGGGGGCTGTGGGGTGGGCATTGAGACCCTCCCTGCACAATCTGGGTCTGCTTCTGCCTCGTGACTGATGCCTTAGGTTTAGCTTTTATGTCTTTTAGATTCTGTGCTGTTTGGGTAGTTTTAGGTTTTGGATTAAGTGCTGCTGAGCTCTCCTCACAGAGCAGAGAGACAAAACAATTCCTTCTCTAGCTTGGGACCAAGGACAAATTTCAAGCCCAAGAATAAAACCAACGGTGAAGGGAGAAGAAAAAGCAAGGAGGATGGAGCTTCATAACCTGAAACTGTAATTGGACAATTAACTCCAATGTGCTAATGGACCAGAACTTGTAAAAGAGACCTTCTAAAAGGTTCTGTGAGACTTCGTGATCAGGTGTCCATTTTGTGACCATTTTGGGTTCTTCTTGGGTGTGGCCCAGCCGGGCTCTTGTGCTGCCTGGGTGTGTCCAGTGAGGCCTTTTAATAAATCCCTGCTTTATCCTTTTGCTCTGACCAGTCTCTGTTCCAGGCCAGCCTCCAGAAGGCATCATGACCATCACAGCCCCTCCAAAAAACCCTTTGGAGCAATCCCATTCCCACTAAAATCCACCTGTCCCTTTGCTGGTGACTGGCAGTCATAAACCATCTTCCCAAAGTCAAATTTTTGTGCTGCCCTTTTGTTCAAAGCTTTCTGCTCGCAGCTTTCAGGTCCAGAAAGGCAAGGAGCAATGGTTTGCAGAAATTGTAACGATTAACAGAAGTTTTAATAAATCCTGATGGATTTATTATTTATCTTTTGGACCGATAGATCCCCAGGAGTTGTTTATTCCAATGTCATGGAGCTCATATAAAATATTTTATTGCTGTGCTTACAGTTCTGTATAAAATATTTGCAACATTTCCCCATGGCCTGAATCAGGGGAGGTGAAACCCTTAATTTTTGGGAATATGAAGCCTCCTGTCCATCCCCCTCAGGATGCCATTCCAACCTTGCTGCTCCTCAGGTGAAGCTGTGCCCTCCCCATGGGGCTGCCACCCCTCCCCATCTCCAGGGGGCTTTGGGAAGCACAGTCCCACCGCCAGGGAGTGGGAAGTGGCTTTTTTTGGGAGTGGTGGGGTCAGAGGCCGGCAGCAGCATCCCGAGGATGCCGGGTCAGCTCCGGGTGCTGATTTGCAGCTTGGGTAGAGGCAGCTGCGCCTTTTCCACGTGGCTCGTGTCAGCATTTGGCAAAAATAGCAGCAGAGCCACTCTGGCTGCCCAGGCGGGTGTCTGGAGCCCGCTCCTCCCGAGAGGAGCCAGGGAATTGCGTGGCTTGGCTGAGCCAGGAATTTCACTTCTATTTTTCATGCCGAGACTGCAGCTAAGAAAGCCACCGAGGCAATTCATTCCCGGTGTCTGTCACCTGGGCAGGAGCAGGCAAGGAGGCACAGCAGGGACACTCCGGCATCTCCGAGCTTACGTTCACACGGAAAAGGGGAACAAAGAGCTCGGGAAGGCTCTGCAGGCTCCCCAGGGCTCCAGAGGTGGGAGCATCCGTGGGATGTGGGGCTGGGCTGGAGGGAGAGGCCCTCAGTCCCTGGAAAAACTGGAGCCTGAGCCTCCCGGAGCTGGGACACAGAAGGTGAGTCTCCCATTTTGAGCAAGCCTGTGATGGTTTGTATAATGGGGTTGTGTTTTCCTGACTGTAAACTCGGTTTGTGGTGAGCCAGCAAGGAGAGCCACCATTCCCGTCAGGAGCTGAGCACACATCCAGGGCACTTCCAGGGTGCCCATGGACAGAGCAGGAGTCAAACCAGGCTGTGTGTTGAAGAAAAATGAACAGCAGAGAAGTAAAAATAATTGTAAAAGCCTAAAATGATGTTTGCATTCATGGAATCCCAGAATGGTTGGGGTTGGGAAGAACCTTAGAGCTCCTTGTGTTTCACCTCTTGCAGGGACACCTTTCCCAGTCCCAGGCTGCTCCAAGCCCCATCCACCCTGGCCTTGGACACTTCCAGGGATCCAGGGGCAGCCACAGCTGCTCTGGGCACCCTGAGCCAAGAACAATTCCTTCCCAATCTCCCATCAATCCCTGTGTCCTCTCCCTCCAGCCCTTGTCCCCAGTCCCTCTCCAGCACTCCTGGAGCCCCCTCAGCATCTGAGGTGTTCCTGGAGCCCCTTTCTGCTGCTGCTGTGAACAAAACACCTCTGAGGGACTGGATCCAAAGGCCAGCTCGTCCTTGGGATGAGCTGAACTGGTTTTCCCCTTCCCAAGCTGGTGCCTGGTTGGGCTGGGCCAGGCTGATCCTTCCCAGGGAAGGGAGCAAAGAGAGGGAAAGGGCAGATTAAAGCCTTGGCACTGCCCATCCTGAGTCTGAGACATCTGACAGATGTTCCTCAATCCATCAGAGCTTTCCCAACCACCCTGGAGAGCCCAGGAGCTCCCAGCATCCAGAGATGACACAAGGAAGGACGAGTTTTCCCTGAGTTGATCCAGGACTGGAAAGCCTTGTTGAGTTTTAAATAATAACAATTTTGTATGCATTTGACTATTCCTGCCCTGCGTGAGCCAATCTAAAGCCGATCTCATTTATCAATTAGCATTTATAACGTCCTTATCACCATGGAATCAAAACACTGTAAATGGATTAAGGAGTAAGCAGGATGCCTGGGGGAGTCAGGAATTCTTCTCAGGATGCGGGGTGATTTCATTGAGGGGACAGGGACAGGCACAAATTTTAGATCCTGTACAAAATTTGAGCAAGGAGTCATTGGAAAGAATTAATTAGTCCGGAATTAAGAGGGTAAATTTTTATTCAGGACCTGAATGTTCACAGGAGGAGTTATTATGGAAGAGCTCTTCTGGAAAACCTCATCCTCTGCTCCCTCTGCTTCTGGTTTATCCCAAATCTCTTCTAGAGCCTCCCCTCGCTCTCAGCCCAGCCCTGTGGAGCTGTTTGGATCCATGGAAAATGCCCCTGGAATGGTGCCAGGTGGGACGCTACTGTTCCCAGCCACTTTGGAGGGATGGATTGCAGCACGAGGAGGGTCCTGCTGGGACCAGGAGGAGCAGGAGGCGTCCCCAGGTGCTCAGCAAGGTCACCTTAAGGGTAATTATGGACTCCAAAACCGGCTGAGCATGAGCTGCATCCCCATTCCCACAGTGGGAAGCAGAAATGGGCACTGAGACAGCTGGGACAGGATTAGTGGGGTCTGTCCTAACCCAGGGTGTGTGTCAAGAACATTTTAGGGTTGGAGCTGGAGAACATTTGGAAGCCAGGATGTTTTCCCATTCCATAATCCCCAGAACCCTGGGCTGATTCTGCCCCTGTGCCCCTGTGCTCAGGTGAGGCCCCACCTGCAGAGCTGCCCCAGCCCTGGCCCAGCACAGGAAGGAGCTGGAGCTGCTGGAGCCAGGCCAGAGGAGGCACCAGGGTGAGCAGAGGGATGGAGCAGCTCTGCTGGGAGGGAAGGCTGGCACAGCTGGGATTGTTCACCTGGAGAGGAGAAGCTCTGGGGTGACCTCAGGGTGGGCCTGAAGGAGCTGCAGGAAACCTGGAGAGAGACAATTTACAGGGGATGGAGGGACAGGACACAGGGAATGGCTTCCCACTGCCAGAGGGCAGGGCTGGATGGGATATTGGGCAGGAATTGTTCCCTGGGAGGGTGGGCAGGCCCTGGCACAGGGTGCCCAGAGCAGCTGTGGCTGCCCCTGGATCCCTGGCAGTGTGGGACAGGACTTGGAGCAGCCTGGGATGGTGGAAGGTTTCCCTGCTCATGGCAGGGGTGGAACAAGATCAGCTTTAAGTTCCCTTCCACCCCAAACCCTTCTCCAGTTCCGTGATTCTCCCCTGTCAGCTCTCCAGGGAGCTCCTGTTGTGTCCCAGCTCAGCGGGAATGTGGCACTGCCACACCCTGGTGACACAGGACAGTCCCTTCTCGCTCTCTGGCCAAGGGCTGCAGAGGCAGGAAGGGTCACAGGGCTCCTGCCTGGAGCCGAGGGAGATGTCCCACGCTGATCCCCAGCCAGGCATCCCCAGTGCAGGGAGGGAGGTTCTGGGGAGCAATCCAGGTTCTCCTCACCCGCAGCACCATCAGCACTGAATGAAAGATGGCAGCTGTGCCACGGACAGGGCTGTGCTGGCTGCTCCTCCCTCGCTCATGCCAGAGCAGGAATTGCAATTTATTTTTGTATTGCTCCGGGTCAAGCAGAGACCAAGAATTGTACAGCTGCCCTGTGCCCTGGACAAGTGACCCTCCCCAGTGGGATCCTCCTTTCCTGTGCCACCCGAGTGCCACACAATGTCACCTCCAACTGCCAGCACGAGAAAAAGCATAATGAGCCTTCATCCCAGCCATTATTATGCTGGGGATGTGTTAAAATAAGAATATTCATGAGAAAGCATTTGTTTATCCAAGTAGCCTTGAGCATTCAGCAGTGAAGGGCTGGACTTGCAGTGGCCAGGAGTCAATATTTGTCCAACATTAACAGAGCAGAAATGGTCATTTTGGACATCCGAGTGCTCCTCCTGCTTTGATTCCAGAGAAATCCATGTGGCTCCCTGCTGTGGTGCCAAAACCCCTCCAAGTTTTGCTAAAAGCTGAATGTCGCGGCAAGGACGGGGGCCGGGAGCGCTGAGCATTTTCATGCTAAATTGGCTCGGGGCTGCAGGTGCCAGCCGAAAGCCAGCGCGGCCCCGGGGTGCTCATTCCTGCCGCAGAGCTGCTGCATGAAATCCGCTTTTCCAGCCGCGGATGGGGTCCCAATGCCGGGCCAAGCCCCGTGGCTGCACCAGAGCGCTCCTTACCCTCGCTGGCACCCCAGCAGCTCCTTCTCCAGCTTGTGGCACCGTCCTTGATGTCTCCATCCCCTCCTCGGCACGCTGGGCTTGGATTTTTTCCTCTTTGTTCCCCTTTGCAGGGATTACAGCAGCTCCCTGAGCACCGTGGCTTTGCCTTGGATGAGGGATGAACATTTTCTGCCATCCCTCCATCCCCAGACCCCGCTGTCCCTCATCCAAGCCCAGCAGCAGGGCCAGGCAGTTTTCCTTGCTGGAAAAGCAGCAGCGGGCAGGAGCCGAGGCTCACGGCTGAGATGGGCACACGTCCCCACGGACAGAGCTGCTCTGCAGGGATGGGACAGAGCAGGAATGAGGCAGACAGCTGGGAAGGGGCTGGAGCAGATGCTCCACATCCCAGCCAGGTGGCAGGAGCAGGGAAGGGCACCGGGAAAGAGCTGAGGGTGCTGCAAAATCCGGAGCTGCTGCTGGAAAGCCTCAGTTCTGCATCCACATCCCCCTGCAGCCAAACCCTTCCCCAGCCCCTGGACAGCTCCAGGCCGCTGATGATCCCTCTGCACCCTCTGATGGATCCCTGCACCTTCCCCAGCCACACAGGGCTTCACCCTTCTCCTTCTTGAGCCTCAAGCCTGGAGTCCACACTTTCTGGGATCTCTCCTTGGGCCCAAACTGGATTTTGCTCTCTGGGAACTGTGCCTTGAAAGCATCGCTGGCCAAGGGGCAGCAGGATGGGGAGGAGCCCAAAATACCTTCATGGCATCTCTCAGTGCACGATGGCAATTTGTGTGGGGTGAAGGATGGGCCAGAACAGCTTCAGGGCTTCCCTAACCTTTTCCCTTTGAGAGTGCACAATCTTTGCTCCAACCTCATGTTGACTTTCCCAGCCTTCCTTCTCCTCCTGACGCCCACAGGGAGGCAGGAAAATGGGATCCTGCTGTTTACAGCCCCCTCTGCCCCTGCAGCAGCTCCTGGGTGCTCAGCACTGCACCCAAGGGTGCTGGAGGGGTGCAAGTTCTCCCAGGGGCCAGAGATGCTGGAAGGCAGCACAGGTGGAGCCAGGGTGGAGCAGCCAGCGCTGAAAGCAGAGAGGGGAGCACCCAGCAGGGAGCACCTGCAGAGCGACAGTCACACCCAGCCAGGGAAGGATGGGATGGAGCTCACACCCCTGACTTTGAGAGACCTGCTGGATATCCAGGAGGCAGTTTTGCAGCAAATGATCATTATTTATATTTATAATAAGCAGGATGAGCTGCTGGGCTGGGGTACAGAGCAGTGAAGGAGCGGGTGCCTGAGTCCAAACCTGGGGCAGCTGCTGCCTGGGTGATGCCCCACAACACAAGAGGCCCCAGCAGCACATCCTTCCTTTTATCCTGGATAAAAAAACATCAAATGCACAGGTTTGGGAAATTTTACCATGAAAACTGGTCGAGTTTCATTGCACTGGTGGCCTGGTAGGCAACAAAGGCTGGAAAAAGGAAAACCAGCTCAGAAACAGATTCCACACTCCCACTGTGACCCTACAACCACGGCTGCCCTTGGCACTGATCCTTGGGAAAGGGGACCCAGCAAAAATCCCTCTCTGAGGGCTCTGAGCAGCCAAGCACAGCCCTGTCAGAGTGATGGAGGAACTCCCAGAGGCACCAGCACACACTGGGAATGTTTTGGCCTCCCCTCTGCCATTCCTGGTGCTTCCCACGCCGTTTCTGATGCCTCACTGGGAGTCCGTGCTCAGCCAGCTCTGGCTGCTCCCCCTCGGTGCTGTCAGTGCTGCCAGCTGAGGGCTGTGCGTGGTTGGAATGTGGGAAGAAGCTCCCAGAACCAGGCTGGCTGTGCTGGTTGCTGCTCTCCAGGCGGGCTGCTCCCAGCTCCAGGAGCTCCCTTCCCTCAGCAGCGTTTCTCTCTCAGCCTGGGCCCGAGGCTTCCATCCTCTCTTATCTGCCACAATGATCTTGGCAGCTCCATCCATGCCCAGTGCCTGCGGTGCTGGCTCCTCTGGGAGCAGCATCAGGGATCCCCCCTGACAAACAGCCTCCCAAAGGCAAGGGGGAGCTTGGAGCAAAAAATGGAGCAGCGCTTGGAAAAAATAAAATTCCATCAAGCAAACAACCCTCCGTGCCCCCAAAGGCAGAGCACAGCTCTGGGCTCCTGTCTGCTCTCCTTCCAGGAGAGTGAGCAGGGATTGAGGTTGCTCTGCAAGTAGGGGAGGTGCAGCCAGCACAAACGTCCTCAGCAGCCTCAGAGAACACCAAGAGGGTGACATGAGCTGATATGGAAATTATGGAATCACAGTTTGGGTTGGAAGAGGCCTTAAAGCCCATCCCATTCCACCTCTGCCATGGGCAGGGACACCTTCCACTGACCCAGGCTGCTCCAGGCCCTGTCCAGCCTGGCCTTGGACACTGCCAGGGGTCCAGGGACAGCCACAGCTGCTCTGAGCAGCACTGAAATGAGAGGTTCCATCGTTCCTCCTGATGATTTCCCTCAGGGGCAATCCATGGATCCAGCACCCACGGGTCTGGAGCCAATTCCATGCATTTGCCACTCTCATGGAAAGCAAAACCTCCTGAGGAGCTGCTCAGTGTGTGTGGATCCACCAGGCTCTCCCTCAGAACAGCCTGAGGGGAAAACACCCTGAACTCCATGGAAACTGCATTTCCTTTGGAAAATCTGGATTGGACCTCAGGGCTCAGCCCATTTAATGCTCGAGAAGCTCCATCCTTTGCAGGTCAGGAGTTTCCATGCCTGAGTTTCACTCCATGCTTCTTCGGAGTCTCTGTGCTTTCTCCTGCTTCTCCAGCCTTGATTTCATGTTGGAGAAGCTCCCTGGCCCCAGCTGAAGGATAATAATTGAATAACATGCAACATTACACTCTCAGGTTTCATTCATTTTCACACTCGCAGCATCTGTAAAATCTAAAATGAGGTCTCATCTCCAGGCTGTCATCCTGCCCAGCAACAACAAATTCCAGCGAAAAGGGAGGACATTGCAAATCCAAACCTGTGAATTACCTCAAACAATCTCATTCAGGATTTGATTCACATTTCAGGGCACAGCTCCCACAGTAAATTAATAAGATATAAGCTTGTAATATTTTCAATGGCTTGAGATGGCAGCATTTTTCATTTCAATTAAGGGGAAGAGCACAATTGGATTCCTGAGCCTTGGCTGGGAAGGAAATACGTTATTCCCTCAGGGCAAGGACCTCAGCAGCATCCAGGAGCCTTCACATCCCTGGAATCTTCTAGGTGAGCCCTTAACTGGTTGCCAGTGGGAGGAGGGAGCTGCTGGAAAGGATTTATTAAAAAACCTCCAAGCAGGGAGGGGCAATCACACCTGGCACTGCAATGTTGTTCCTCCTCTCCTGATTTCCTAAAATTCCTCCCTGCAGGATCATTCCAGGCCTGAGCAAGGCAGGGGAGCTGCCCTGAGGGGTCTCACTGGAGCATCTCCTGTCTGCACTGAGCACCAGAGTCCTCCCCAAAAGTTTGGATGAACCTGCTCTGGAATAACTTCTGGCACCTGGGAGTGGTGGTGTAGCACCTTCAAGGGCCAGAATTTAGGTGGAGAAAACACTGAGGTTGTTTTGGGTTGAAAAGTTGCTTTTGTCAGCCCTGACAGGAGGATTTACCCTGATCCTTCCTTTAGTTCTCACATTCCTCTGTGGCTGAATGCCAGCTGGATTTGGGGAGCAGCAGGGACATTGATGGCCTTGTCCCTTTTGTCTGGGACCTGTCAGGAACCCTATGGAATATTGGGACCACAGGAAGGAACCAGCCAAGGGTGTAAAATAAAGAGCAGCTCAGCTTTGCAATGATTTAGGCCATACATGGTGCAATGAGAAGCTTTTGGAATTTGCAAGTCAGAAAAAAAACTCCATGATTATCAAAAATCCCTTCTCCAGTTCAAGAAGTTCAGTGCCTGGCAGTTGGAGTTCAACATGAAATAAAGCCAAGCTTTAGGTTTAAAACACTGGGCTAAGCCAGGCTCAAGGCTTAGGCTGTGAAATTTTGCAGAGGACAAGTCCTGGCCTTGCACAGAGGTGCTGGGAGAGCAGCAAAACAAATCCACAGAGCACAGGAATGAGGGAATTCCTTCTTGAAAAGGAAAAACATCCACAAAAATCCAACCTGTGGGCTCGGGGGCCTCTGCCACCCCATCCATGAATTTGATTCAAGCAGGCAAACCAACAAACACCACAGTTTTGGGTGTGCAAATTGCAAAACTCCCTTTAAAAAACACATTTTCATGTGCCCAGAGCTCCGGGATTGGAGTTTCTGGACCCTTGCAGAGCAGTTTTGGGTCTGGAAGTGTCTCAGGCACTGTGACAGGGAGAGCTACAGGGTCAGAATGAGCCTGCTCCCCCAGTTTGAGTTACTCCAGTCAGGAATCAGGCACCAACCTCCTGCTGTTTTCCATGTTTACCCACAGAGCTCCACTCAAAAACAGATTAGAGTCGAAATTAGGGAGTCAAAATCGGGGCATTTCCCAGGCAAATTTGATTCAGGCAGGGAAACCAAGAAAAATCATTGTCTTGGACATGCTGATTGCAAAATTCCCGAAAAACCCACATTTTCACGTGCCCAGAGCTCTTGGATTTGAGGGTCTGGATCCTTGCACAGCAGTTTTGAGTCTGATTAAGTGGCTGAATGGTGTCTCAGGAACAGGGACAAAATGGACCCTGTAAACCCTGGGCCTGCACCCCCCATTTGAGTTATTCCAACCAGGAATCAGACACCGACCTCCCTCTATTTTCCACGTCTACCCACAGACATCCACTCAAAAACAGATCAGGGAGTCAAAATTGGGGCATTTCCCAGGCGAACTTGATTCAATCAGGCAAACCGACAACTCCAAACTGGGTTTTTTGGGGAAAAAGTCGCCAGCCCCTGCTTGTGCTCGGGACGGTGACCACGAGGAGCAGAGATGTGGCTACAAATGGCCTCTCCAAAGGCACTGCTCCCATATTCCCCATTTTCCCGTGCCTCAGGAATGCTCTGGCACGTTTTTCCAGGAGCAGCTCAGCGGTGCAGCTAAAGCTCCCTCCAAACATCAAAGAGCTCGAGCAGTAAAACCCATCAAAATTTTCCTAATCAAACCCTCCCGTAATTGTCAAGCGAAGGCAGATAACAGAAGTCGGGCAATCTCTGTGAACCCCCAGCTTCACTCAGACTTAGCAATTAAGCACCGGCTGCTGCTCCGAGGAGCTGCGAGGCTGGGGGGGGGAAAGTCGCAGCTCGCCAGCACCAATTAGCAGCTAATGAACATCAGCAAGCCCCCTGGAGAAAGGAGCTGGAGACAAAACCGGGACTAAAATACCACCCACGCTTTAAGCCGGCCTAAACCCGCGCCTCTGCTGCGGGGGATGCTCCCTGTCCCTGCCCCGCTGCATCCGCGGGGCTGGAAAAGGAGAAAGGCTTGGAATTCCAGCCAGCTGGAGGAGGGAAGGTTGGGGTGGAAGTGTTGCTTTTCCCGGGTCAGTCAGCAGCACGGGGGAGGGAGGCAGCGGGGAGGGAGGGAGTCTGGAATAATTTCAGCTGCGCTGCCATTCCATGTGAAATCAGAGCCTGAAAGGAAGTCAGTCAATTTAAACCCGCTCCTGAAGGGGAATAATTAAACACTCCAAAGATGTGGGAGAATTTTAAGCAGTCAGCAAGGATTTAAAGACAACATATCATTCCTAGCCGGAATAATAATAATAAAAGGAGAGGGAATGTAGGCAGGCACGGCAGACGGTGCTGACTGAAGGGAGCCTCAGCCAGGCAGAGCAGGCTCACCTGGGCAGCCCGGGAGAGGTGGAATTGCAGCCATGGGCTGCCTCAAAAACAGCGGGGCAGAACCTCAAGGGTGATGGGAAAGTGTCTGGGACAGGGAAATTTAACCATAAATCCGGGTACGGGTGGAGGGAATGTGAAAAGAAAGGAGAAGGGAGAGGAG
>VYXF01007147.1:163304-179064 GCA_013397295.1 Polioptila caerulea
AGAGGAGAGGAGAGGAGAGGAGAGGTCCCGGTGTCTCCTGCCACAACATTCCACAGAGGAGGCAGGAAAACTCAGTGTGGAAGCAGAGCAAGGAGGTTTTCAAGCCTCGGAAAACACTGGAGGCTGCTGAGTGCAGCACACTACAAAGAGAATTTCAGATCCATCCCAGGCTCCTGGATGAGTAAAGTACCAAACATCCTCATTTCTGTGTTTTCCCAGATCAAGGGAAAAAGAAGGCTCTGAGTCCAGAGTGGAGGCACCTCTAAAGTGCCCCACCATAAAAGATTTTTATTGTCACAGAATCCCAGACTGGTTTGGGATGGAAAGGGATCTTAAAGCCCATCCCATTCCGTCCCCTGCCATGGGTAGGGACACCTCCCACCATCCCAGGCTGCTCCAAGTCCCGATGTCCAGCCTGGCCTTGGGCACTGCCAGGGATCCAGGGGCAGCCACAGCTGCTCTGGGCACCCTGTGCCAGGGCCTGCCCACCCTCCCAGGGAGGAATGGCCCCCCAATATCCCAGCCACCTCCTTCACTATCCCTTTCAGAGAACAAATCAGCCTGACCATGTCATCAGGCACATCCCTGGAGAAGGGGAATTTTTTGCAGGGAAAGATGAGCCAAAGGTTCCTTGTGGAAATGAGAATAGAATTGTCACCACCTCCTGCATTGCAAAGGATTTCCATGCTCAGTATGGATTACAGGAAGGTGCCTCTGAGAGCATCACTCCGTGCAAGAGTTCAATCTCACAACTCCTGAGAAGGAGAGATGTGAAACTCCAAAGATATCCAAAGCCTCATCTCAGCACCAGGCACCTGGAAAGAAGAACTCACAGCAAACAAGATTTATGTGCATTGAGGAAATCGAAGCTGTGTAAGCTTTTTGGAAGGTAATTAATACATTTTGGCATTTGGGCACATCTGACACAGCACAGAATGTGCTGGACTCCGGGAGAATCCAAAGGGCTGAGTGGAATGACCAGGAAAGAAACTCACTCTGCCCTGAGCTTCCCACCCCAAACAGGTGCTGACCTAAATAGAAATGAGGAAATGGCTGGAAATATTGAAGGTTTTGTGTTCAGGGACCTTCTGCTCTTTCTAAATCTCTCAAAGCACCAGAGGACTGTTAAAATTGGCAAATAAGTGAGAATTCTTGGGAAAGGCACGAAGGAAAGGAATTATGCAAATGTACAGATGATGGAAACAAAGATGTGGTGGGAGGATGGGAGAAAGGAGCCTGAACTCTGAAAAAGTCCATGATTTTCCCTTCAGAGGGGTAAAAGCAATCTCTTAGAAGATCACACACCCAAAAATAAACATATCAGACAGTTCTTGGTGATGGGGGATGAACATCAAGCAAGAGCTAAAAAAAAAAAAAATATCTCCAGGCATCCCCCATTTCTGAATGCCTTCAGAAAGAGCAGGAAAATGGGAGGAAAAGCAGCATTTTGTGGGCACTGTGAGGACACAGTGCAAGCCCCAGCAGCGTTCCCTGATTCTTCAAGAGCTTGGAAGTTTCCTGTCATGTTGCCACATCCTGTCCCTGCTGATCTGGAGCTCACATTCAAAGGCAGTCAAATCAAAGGCGATGCCAGCCCCTAAAGAGGCTGGGACATGACCAGTGGCAATTGCTGGAATCCCAGGGATCAGGGAGCAGCTCTTCCCAAAAAGCTCAGTTCAGCTCCACAAGGAATGGACTCACTCAGGAGAGTGCTGAAGGATTCCCTTTGCTCCTGCCTCACCTCCCAGAGCAGGAATCTCTCATGGAAGGGGAATCAGTGCAGGGCCTTCATCCCTTGGCAATTCCATCCCAGCCCTGCTGCTGCTGCTTTGGTGCTCCCTCACAGAAGCTCCATGATTTGCAGCAGCCTGGGACAGTCAGGACATGGAGAAAATCCAGCATGAAGCTCCTCAACACCCTGGATCCCTCTGGAGTTTTAGGGAACTCACAGCCCAACTGAAATAGCACCAAATACCCTCACCAGCCCCAGGGAGACCACTGAGAGCATGAGCTAATCTCAAAATTGTACAATCATAGTTTAGACTGGAGGGAACCTTAAAGCCCATCCAGTGCCACTCCTGCCATGGCAGGGACACCTCCCACTGTCCCAGGCTGCTCCCAGCCCCAATGTCCAGCCTGGCCTTGGACACTGCCAGGGATCCAGGGGCAGCCACAGCTGCTCTGGGCACCCTGTGCCAGGGCCTGCCCACCTTCCCAGGGAACAATTCCTGCCCAATATCCCATCCAGCCCTGCCCTCTGGCAGTGGGAAGCCATTCCCTGTGTCCTGTCCCTCCATCCCCTGTAAATTGTCTCTCTCCAGGTTTCCTGGAGCTCCTTCAGGCCCTGCAGGGCCACCCTGAGGTCACCCCAGAGCTTCTCCTCTCCAGGTGAACAATCCCAGCTGTGCCAGCCTTCCCTCCCAGCAGAGCTGCTCCATCCCTCTGCTCACCCTGGTGCCTCCTCTGGCCTGGCTCCAGCAGCTCCAGCTCCTTCCTGTGCTGGGCCAGGGCTGGGGCAGCTCTGCAGGTGGGGCCTCACCTGAGCACAGGGGCACAATCCCCCCATCCCTGCTGTGGGACCAGCCCAGCGCAGGGCAGGGGGGGATTCTGGATTGGAACATGTCCAGCTCTGCCCCACCAACCCCCCTAGGGCTCCCCATCCTTTGGGGACTGTCCCCTCCCTCCCAGGGCCACAGCTGGCAGTGGAGTGGTTTTATTTCTGCAGGCACTGGGGCTCAAAAATGGAAAGTATTTTTGGCAGTGTCCACGGTTGCTATTGCCACGCACTCCGCTCCAATTTCTGTTCCTGTCTCCCACTCCAGCACCATCCAAATGCTGGTGGAAGGGGGTTAATTTCTTAATTTAGGAATCATTAGTGAGAGAAATTGCACCGCGCAGCTGTCTCAGGTCTTTAGGAAAATGCCTCGAGCAGCTGCAGATTTGTGATTCGACTTGACCAGCTCTGTTCTCATCCATTTGACACCAACAGCAACAGTCATTTGGGGTCAATTAAATGTTTTCTTCTTTGTTTATCACCATAAGTCTTAATAATATATCTGGCAGCACGAGTCCATCTGAAGAGGAGGCCACCACATCCATAATGGATGGGAACTTGCAAATCACAAACAAGTGGATGAACACCAAAAGGCCTCACATTCCCAGCGGAATTCCTCTCTCCCCAGTGCTTTGCTCACTCACAGGGCCTTGCAAGCAGCTTTGGGTGCAAGGCTCGACTTCTGTAATGATTTTAAACACCGTTTTTAATTGCTTTCCTGTGCCTCTGAGAAGCCAGTGCTGTCAGCACAAATTTGAGGTGATTACACAGCAGAACAGAGGCTGCTGCTGCTGCTGTCCATCCCTGCCCCACAGACTGCCGGGCAGGAGGGAGCCTGCACTGCGGCTTGTGCATGGGATCCTGTGGGATTCCTCAGGAGCTGGTTGGCAGGGGTTAATGCCCGTGGCCGTGCTGTTGCTGCCGTGCCCTGCAGCCAGCGTGGCTCTGCAGCAGCCGCTGCAATCTCTCCTGCATTGGCTCGTGGAGCGGGGCTGGCGTTATTCAATAACCCCACAATCGGCCTTCCCTCGGCACAGGCTGATCAAGATTTCGACACCATCTCCCTCAGCATTCTCGTTGGGGAGCTGGGATGTTCAGGCTCGATGAGAGCACTGTTAGAGGGCTGGAAAAGCGGCCGGGAATCGATGGCTCCACATGTGCTTGGCAGGCGGGAATCAGCAGAGCCTCGGGGCTCGGCAGTGGGGCTGGTGTGTGTCAATAACTCCATCAGGAGCAGACAGAGCCACCCTCAGCAGCTCTGGGGGCACCACGGGCCTGGAGGGACTGATGGACACAGCTCTGGAGGAGCCTGAGGATGGCACCAACAGGAACTCCACGGAATTCAACAGGGACTCTGGATATTCCTCAGGCCTGGCTTCATTCCAGGCTGGGAATGAGGGGCTGCCAGGAAAACCAGCTCAAAGTCATCCTGAATAATCCAAGCCCCACCCTGTGCTGGGGGAAACATGGATGGGGATGGTCCCCATGCCCTCAGCAACTTTGAGGGCACCGTGGGATTAGAGGGTGATGGACACAGCCCCATTCCTGAGGGACCTGGGGGAGCCTGAGGATGGGGACAACAGCAATTCCACACAGGTCAATGAGAAGTTGGGATTGTCCTCATGCCTGGCACCATTCCAGGCTGGCAAACCAACTCCAGCACCCTCATCCTAAATAATTCAACCCTTATCCTGCATGGGGAACATGTCCAGGAGACTGCAGGGGGTCCCCATCCCCTCAGCAGCCTTGGGGACAGAGGGTGAGGGACACAGCTCTACCCCTGAGGGGCCTGGAGGAGCCTGAGGATGGGACCTACAGGAATTCCACAAAAACTGTGGCTTGTCCTCATGCCTGGCTCCATTCCAGGCTGGAAATGACAGGCTGGTGGGGAAAAGCAGCACAAAGTCATCCTGAACCATTCAAACTCCATCCTGCCCTGGGGGGACCACGGCCAGGTGACTGCAGGGAGCCCCCATCCCCTGAGCAGCCTTGGGGCATTGTGGAATTAGAGAGGGTGATGGACACAGCAAACAGGGGAGCTCCACTCCTGGGGGACCATGGGGAACCTGAGGATGGGGCCAACAGCAACTCCCCAAGAAGTTCCTGGCACTATTCCAGGCTGGCAAAGCAGCCCCCAGCACCCTCACCTTAAATAATTCAAACCTCAGCCTGCATGGAGGGAGCAGGGCCAGGAGACTCCAAGGAATTCCCATTCCCAGTGCTGGAGAGGGGGGGTCACACCTCAGGCACCACCAGTTCTGGGCCCTCGAGTTCCAGGGTAACGTGGGAAAAGCAGGGATGAGACAACAGAGGCCACTGAGGAGCCTGGGGTCAGTGGATTCTAATCCATAGGGTCCATAGGCTTTTCTTTTCCATAACCTTTCCTTCCCATCGGGAAAGGCCAGGGCACACAGGTCAGTGTGGCCACCAGTGGGTTCAGGTGTGACCTAACTGTGTCCTGAAGGACAAACAGCACCATGGAGACCTTCCCTGGGGGGTCAGAGCAGCGCTGCAGGCCAGGGCTGCACCTCAGAAGGTGCTGAGCCCCTCAGAGGAGCCGTGGGAATTGCCTCTGGAGTTTTCCAAGGCCTGGCTGGAAAGCACCACGACCTGATCTGCTCCAAGCTCTCAATTTGACCAGGGACTCCTCAGCAGCACCTCCACAACCCCTCAGTTCAGGTGGAAATTTCTGAGGTTTTCCATCATTACTGTGGGCACCCCTGAGGCCCCCCCTCCTGCCAGCTTTCAAAATCCAGCCAGTTCCCCCCCTCATCCTCACCTAAGTGTCCTCCAGCCAGCCTTTCTGCCAGAAATTGGGATTGTAATGTGCTGTAATCACATAATTCCTGTCAGGAAAAGTAAACAGGGATGGCTGAGTGATTTCCAAACAACACACTAATGGCCAAAGTAGGGAAAAAAATCCTGCTGCTTCACTTCTCCTCGAATTTTTCTTGAGCCACTCTTTTGCTGTTCATATTTATTGTAGGTTTTTGCCTCATTTTTAGGTTTATTTATCCCGAGCTAATGAATAACACGGTGAACATATGCTATAAACCACCATTAAGATGAAATTTGGAGAAAAGAAAATTACTTTAGTGGCAGAGCTGAGAGGATGTGTAACCACTAAATGCCCAGCACTGATGTTTGAAGGCTTCTTAGGAGAGGTCTCTTGGGATTTCTCGGTCAGATAAAATGAGGTATTTTGTAGGAATTCTCTTTGCAAAGTTAGACCCGTTTTTCTAACAGTCTGATGCAGATGCTGCTCCGAAAAAAAAAAGAGTCAAGTATGGACTTTTTCCATCTTGAAGGCTTTGAATCTCATTTTTCCTGATTATCACAGCTGTTACAGGCAGCAGGGTGAGCAGTGCCAGCAGATGAGACCTTGTACACCAATTTTAGAGGGGGCTTGGGCTATCTTGCAGCAAACTCAAGCATGCAAATCTGCAGACGTGGAAAATATTGGGAGAGAATTTTGTCCAGAATGAGCACAAAAGTTGCTGAAAACTTGGGGTTTTCAGAGGAGCAGTGAGTGACTCATTGTCAGAAGGAAAGGCCCCAAGGAGGCTTTTCCAAAGCAAGTCTGTCCAATGTTATTCCATTTTTCATTAGGGACCTGGCTGCTGCCCACGGAGGATGCTCATCAAACAGGCTGGTTCAGTGTGAAGGAGCTGCAAACATCTTGGAGGATGGGATTAGAGCCCAAAATAAGCCTGAAAAGGATTATTTGTTGTTAAAATGACACCATCCAGCAGGATAAGGGGGAGAGTCTCCTCCGTGATTGCACTCACCCTGGAGGAAGTGCTGGATAGTGGGAGAACAGGCAGGAGCTGGAGTCCACTCCAGCAAACCTCTGTTGACTTCCAACAGACCTTGAAGGCGTTTTTCCCCCTTTATGGCAGCCATAAAGGGAAAATAACCCCTCAAGAAACAGGCAGGAAAAGCTAATCAGGCTCCTAAACCTGCCAGCTCCAGTCACAACATTCCCATCCAGGCCCAGAATTTTGTAGGAATACAAAGCACCACAGGCACAAGGCAAGCCAGGAACAGCTGGAGCAGCAAAGCCACCAACATGAACTCTGGGATCAAAGGTGGAGCGGCCACAAACCCTTGGAAAGCAGCAGGAGGAACTGCCAGGCACCTGCAGCACTCGTGGGAACTCCATCATCCTGGCAGGAACAGCTCTGGGAGGGCACCTGGAGGCCTCTGGGCACGGCTTGGGATTGTGGACATGGAACATTTGGATCAAAGGAGTCTCCAGACATAATTCCTGTGCCTCTCCTCAGGAGTGCAGCACGTCTGAGCACACACAGACTGCTCCTGAGCAAGCCAAAGGTATTTTTGTTTGGGGCAGTGAGGTCTGAGCTGGCCTCTGGATGGGTTTTAGGGAAAGTTATTCCCTGCTTTTCCTGCTGGGGAGGAGCAGCCACATCTCTGAGGCTCTGAAAGGCCAGGCTGCATTTGCCTGGTGAATCCAGGATGGATGTTGGTGTGATCTCAATTATTGATTCCTTCCTTTGGCCTGAAATTGCTGCTCATTATTCCAGAGTCACATCAGTCACGGGCCAGCAGGCACCTCTTAAACTGAACTTCTCATTTTATTGGGAGAGGGGGAAGTCCTAAAAACCAGGATGTGACTGGGGTTTTCTTGGGACTGCAGGTGGCAAAATCCAGGGGGTTCAATGTGTTTGACAGCTACAGAGGAGCTAAAGGGCAGAACATGTTCTTGGAGGGACCAATGATTGCTCCAAGGTTTAAAGGAGATGCCAGACTTAACTCCTTAGGTTTAAAGGATATTCCAAGCTGGTTTTGCTCACTGTCACCCCAAACCAATGGCCCTTTGCAGTGAGTTTTGCCATGCCACTGGTAAAAAAAAAAAAAAAGATAAAGCAGCTCAGTCCCGGGAAAGCAGCTGACACCACCCCAGAGTGGATCAGAGGTCCAGCCTAGGGGATGTCCAGAATGGTCTCCAGGAGGGCAGGGACAGCATCACGAGGTTTTCCAGAGCCTCCACTGTGACCCCTCCACCTGCTGAGCTGACAGGGCTTGAGGCTGTCCCATCCCAGCCCCCATTCCACAAACAATTCCTGTGTTTGGCAGCTGTTCCCTACCCTGCCCCAGGACATCCCTGTGTTCCCAAGCCCCTGCACTGCCTGCCTCGGTGTCCCAGTGTTCCCACCCTTCCCTGGACAGCTCCTCTGGCTTTTGCCTCCCAGAGCCTTTCCCAGACTGGCTGTGGCTCCCTTTATTGCAGCAGGGAGAGAACAAGTGGCTGTGAGCTGTTCTGTGTTCACAGAACTCCCAGAGCTCTCAAACACCCCCAATTCCAGCCATGTCTGCAGTCCCTTTATGTCCAGCTCTGATGGGTGTAGTACCAGCTGTTTGTGTTTCAAAGCTGATTTCTACCAGCGTTGTTTCCTTGTCTTTTCCTCCAGCAACGCCATAAAAAGCTCTGGTTTCATATTTTCCCTTTCATCCTGGCATTAGCTCTGCAAACAACCTCCTTGCTTCCTCCTCCTCCAAACTCTTTGTCTGGCAACCTCAGCTGTCTGGGACCAACATTTTGTTTTTTCTGGTCGCAGTTGCTGCTTTGTTTGTTCATTAAAGACACTCTGCTCTCTGCTGTGATCCCACAGCACTTTCTTCTTTGCCAGCAGGGTCCTAAACTTAATGACTGGGGAGTTTTTTCTGGAGGCTAAACACAAGACTCAGGAAAAGCATCCAGCTCAAGAGGTGCTTGTACCTGGAGAGGCATCCAGGAGAGCAGGGCTGGCTGTTCCGGCAGCACTGAATGACAAATAATTTCTTCTTTTTTTCACTCTCGGTGATGTTAAATCAGTTTATTTTCAGAGCTGCTGTCCCAGCTGCACTTCTTACACCACTCTTCTGCTTTGCTCGAAACATCTTGTGCTGCTCTTGAATCATGGAAGGATTTGGGTTGGAAGGAACCTCAAAGTTTGGCATGTTCCACCCCCTGCCATGGCAGGGACACCTCCCACTGTCCCAGATGCTCCAAGCCCCAATGTCCAACCAGGCCTTGGACACTGCCAGGGATCCAGGGGCAGCCACAGCTGCTCTGGGCACCCTCAGGGCTTCTCCACCCTCCCAGGGAAGAATTCCTTCCATATATCCAACGTAAACTCTGTCATTTTGAGCTGCTCCCTTTTGTCCTGTCCCTAAATTCCCGGTGATCTCTGTGCTCAGTGCTTTTCAGCCTCCTGAGATCTGAGTTCGAGGGCCCCAGGAAAGCTCAGTGCAATTCTCCCTGGCACGCCAGGAAGGTTCCTGCAGTCCCTGCAGAGCCCAGGCCATGCTGGCCATGTTCTCCCCCCTCAGTGCAGCCTCTGCATCCCCAGCTGCCCCTGCCCAAGCAGGAGCTGTCCTGGGATTTAAACTGAAGTTAGGCTGCACCAGGAATTGTGTTAAACCCTTTACAACTCAGTAAATAAGCTGAGTTTGGGGTGGAATGTTGCCTCTGAGCTGTTTCATCTCCCTCCCTTGCATGACTCCATCAGATGAATGAATTCCAGGCAGCTCTGGGAGATGCTCTGCTTTTTCCTGCCTGGCCCTCTCCCTTTGAAACCCTCGGAAGCCAGGCAGGCTCTGAGCAGCTCATTAGCATGGCCTGAGTGAGGAAACACCACCCTGCAAAGTGCAACCCAAATTCATATTCCAGGGAGGGAGCAGCAGGAGCTGAAGTGCCCCTGGCATCCCATTTTCCACAGCCAGGTCAGAAATCAGGCCTCAGCCCCACACAGCAGTGTCCTACATCAGTGGCACGCTACGAGTTCACCCCTTCTGGTGTCCAGCAGCATTCCTGCGAGAAGGTTTCACAGCTTCTGGAAAGGCCAAAAAACCTCCTTACCTCCTAATTTGCCTTGTGCTCCATTCCCCAGGCTGCATTTCCCAGCATTTCCAGCCCACTCCTGGCATCTGCTCCCTCTGGCAGAGGCAGCTCCTGCTTTCCTGGCCTTGGATCCACCTCCCTGTGCTGCTCCTCATCCCCAGCACTCCCTGCTCACCCTCCACCAAGGGCTGCTCCACATCAGTGGCACTCATTCCATGGGCTCCAGGGTCAGGAACATCTCCTGAGCTCCTCCTGGTGATTCCCAGCCCCCACAGTGCCTTGGTTTCAGCAGCTGACAGTGCTGACCCCACCCCGTGCCCTGGAATGCTCCTCACATCCATCCATACCCACCCCAAATCCATCCTCCAGTGCTGGCTGGCTGTTTTGGTGGCTCCCCATTTCCAGCACCACCCAAGAACTGAAGGGAGACCCCAAACTGTGCCCTCGAGGTTCCCTCCACTCCCTGAATCAGGAGATGCTCCCTGTCTGTCCCTCACCTTGTTTTCCTCCAGCATCCTCCCAATCCAGTGGGAAAAGTCCCTCTGTTCCCAAACACCATCTTTCTGGAGCCCTCTGGGCCCACCAGCTGCCCCTCCTTCCTCCACAGCCTAAAGCCTCCCAGTTTCCAGCATGGTGGGGCAGGATCCTTAACAAGAAATTCCAGTTTCTCTCCCACCCCTGCAAAGAGTTCCAGCCCCATCCTTTTCCTTCCTCACCCCCCAGGCTACAAGGAGCCGGCTGAGAAGGCCCCACTAATCCTTTCCCCACCTGAGGAAGGTGGGAATTCACAGAGGGAGAGCAATAGGAATCCTGTTGGCACCTGAAGGCTTTGGGAAAAGGCACATTTAGGTGGAGGAGCCATGAGGGGCAGCCACCCTGAGACAATCCCACAGGATGGTGATGTGGATTTTCAGGGAGAAACACTGAACAACACAATTTGAGGTGTGGGATCTCCAGGCCAGCACTGAAGGAGCTTCAGGGAGGCTCAGATTTTCTGGGAATGCTAGGAACTGCAGGAGCAAAGCTGTTTTGGATCCCACCTGCTCCAGGCTCGGAGCAAGAGCATTATCCCAGCAAAAAACCCCTGGCACAGCATCCCACAAAACAACACCCTCCCAAAAAAGTGGCTTTTGATAGGACCCAAAGTGCTGCTCATTAGTAGGCCCTGGTAATTACGAGCCTCCCCTCTCCATCCCAGCTTTCCTCCCTTTCCAGCAGATATCCAGGATGGTTCAGTGCCATGGTGGCTGTCCCCTTGTCACCTGGGGGTGCTTCCCACACAGCCCCAAGCCCACCAGGAGCGGGGAAGCAGCAGCAGAATTCCCTCCTGGCCGGCAGAACGAGCAGGGCTCAGTGGCTGATCTCCTCCTGCCTTTCCCTGGATATGTGCTGCTGGAATTTTAAACAGATTATGTAAGTGGCTCTCGTTTAATCCAGCTGAACTCTCCTCTTTTCATCACAGCGAGATCAAAGCAGCTGCTGGGAGATGAGCAGGGTGCAGCAGGGCTCTCCCCGTGCATCTGGCCTGCCGTGGGTGACGAGGAGGGGACACTTGCCAGGCCACCACACTCCACCAGCTGCTTTTGAAAACCCTCCTCAGCAAAGCACAAGAGCTGCCGCCACTTTCTATGGATTCCTCGAGGCCTTCCCTTTGTTCCATGCAGGACATGCCCGTGGATGTGGAAGTTCCTCAAAGAGAGAGCAGCTCTCTCTCTCTGTATCTCTCTCTGCAATTTATAGAGTTTACCTTTTTCATTCCTTCTCCTGAAGGCTGACATTTAAAAATGTGTAATTGTGTTTATCCCTGGCAAGCTGTGAATGGCTCCCCGGGCTGGCCGTGCTTCCTGCGCCGCTGGATAAATTACACTGACAAGCCCTTATTACAAAGGGAAAAATAAGTTAATGGAAAAGCAAAGCAGAAAGAGATGCATAAAAATCCCCGAGTGGCCGAGTCAGCAGAATTGCCCCCACGTGAGAGTCATTGCCAGGGTTTAATTAAACAGAGATCGATCGTGGGGCTGAGGGGGAGCCAGGGGGGTGCACGTGCAGACCAGGAATTGGCACTTTTGGGCTGGATTTATTTTTTTGATAGCCAGGAGTTATTGATATTTCACTGAAGGCTGCCCTGGCAGCGTGGCTCGGGGAGGGAGAGGCGCTCCCAAGCTGCCTCCCTTCCTCCCATCTCTCCATGTATCCCAGGGATGGCTGGCAGGGGGATGGAATGCCTGGCTGCCCCTTGGGAAGAGTCTGGGAGCTGCAGAAGGGCTCTGGGTGCTGCAGAGGCTGGAAATGCACCTGCCTCGAGGTGTGAGCAGCAAATCTGTGCAGCAGCTCCAGGAAACGGGAGTCACCTTCTAAAGCAGCCCAGGACGCTTCGGGACAAGGCACTTTTAGGTGGAGGAGCCACCCCGAGTCACTCCAGAGGGATGGTGGGGTGGATATTCCAGGAGAAATATTCACCAGGACAGGGGTGGGATCTCCAGGCCAGCACCGGAGAGCTCAGATATCCCAGGAATGCAGGGAACTGCAGGAGCAAAGCTGCTCTGAATCTTGCAACCCATCCCTGCTGATGGCTCTGTGGTGTTCCAGGGGGCACAGAGCTGGATCAGATCCCACAGGGTCCCTGTGGGATACAGGCTTGGGGGCAGGGAAAACTGGCTGGCTCTGCCTGAACTCCCTAATTGGGATCCTAAGAGCTGCTGACTGTGGGATTGGGAATTGCCTGTTTGGCAGATTTGGGTCTGTCCCGAAGCCCAGCTGCGTATCCCTGTGTTTTTCCATGGCCTCTGGGATGAAATGCCAGCCACCAGTCAATATTGCAGAAGAATACTGGAGGAGAATTGCTGTTGGGAATCCAAAGCAAGTCCTAAAAAAAGGGCAAAATGGCTGGGCAGAGGTGGGAATGCTCGGCTGAAAATGCCAACAGGAGCTGGGAATGATTCCTCCCGGGACACTGAACCCCTTCCCCTGCTCCTGCCATTCCCCACGGGAACAATGGGCACACAGACAGCACCGAAATATTTTGGGAGGCATTAAATGAAGATATGCAGAGTGAGAGTGAGCTCCACATCCCCAGATCGATTGGAATTCAACCATCTTAGGAGCAGAGCGGGGAAGTTCCCAGCTGCTGGAAATTACACACAGCTCCTTTCATTTCCACACATTTTTCCTGCCTAATTGGAGCGAGGCGAGCGCTCGGGAAGGAGCCGGACACGAGCGCTCCGTGACTCATTCCTGAGGGAGGGAAGGAGGGATGCAGGGATTGCTCCCTGGGGCACCACTTGCACCAGCCTGCCCTTCCTGGGCAGAGAAGGAGGAACCTGTTATCTCCAGGCACCCACAGATGTCATTTGGATACACAGGATGAGAAATTTCCCATTTTTTTTCTATTTCAGGTGTAGCTGTGCTGCTTTTCCACACCTCCCCCTCAGCAGCAGCATCCAGGCTGGACTCCTGTAAATGTCAGCCGAGACTCAATGGAAAGGAAATAAAGCCCCCAAACAAAATAAGAGTAATAATTCCTATTTCTGTGCCGCTCTCAGATCAGTCCCGCAGCCCTGACATCTCCCAGCTAATGACTGAAAATCCCTTTTCCTTGCAGCCTGGACACCAATCAATACTCCAGGAGCAATTTCCAGGGTTCAGCTCCCTCGTTAAAGCCCAAACATTCCCGTTCCTCGGGAAGTGGGTGGCACAGTCAGTCACAGAGAGCCCAGCAGGACACTGCCTCTACCTGCTGCAAGCCAGGCTGGAAAGCAGGAATCATCCAGAAAAAACTGTTTTCCCAGCCTAGGGATGAATCCTGAATCCCAGGAACCACTGGAGAGGCTTCAGGAGAGCAGCAGATGCCAGAGGTGCTGGCATTGCCACCTTCCTGGTCCAGGAAGGGCTCACAAGTGATGGAGAGCTCATCCTGATCCCAGATGGTCCCAAAATGTGCTTTTCCATGACCAGTCCACATCTTGGATGTGGTCAGAGGGGCTCCAGCATCGCCCACCCATCCAGCTGCCATCCCTGTAGGAATTCTGGCCCCTTCATCACCTCTCCACCTGGAGAGAGGGGAGAACACGCAGCAGGAGGAGGCACCAGGCAGGAGCAGGAGCCTGAATCTCCCATCAGCCATGGTGGCTGGGCTTTTCCAGCAAGGAAGCCTCTCAGGAGCTCCTCAGGCTGCCCAAATTCCTTTCTTTTAAAGTTGCTTTGCTTAATTCCTCTGGGATACATCCAAAAATACAAGTGCCACAAGTCTTTGAAGTTCAGAGAGACTCAAGCAGGTGCCGTAATCCCCTTATCCTAATCCTGATGGCCAAGATATGTTGGCTGCCCTTTCTCCTGGTCAAGGTTTAAAATCCAGAGTCTTTGTCTGCTTTCCCGGGATGGGATTTGGAATCCTGCTGACCTGTGTGGTGTTTATGGACACCTTGGCTTGGTTGAGACTTATTTCTATCTCCCTAAAATCTCGTGGGACCATCCAGGAGGGCAATGAGTGTTTTCCCAGCTGTTTCCTTGCCAGGAGGTGGATTCCTCCTTGATCCATCCCTGGAAGTGGCCGGAGTGGGTCAGGGGCTGCATCCTGGAGCACGTGGAGTTACCAGGACCCTGTGGCTCCAGGAGCAGCCAGGAGAACATTCCAAAGGCTGGGAGCTGCTGCCATCCTTCAGCCAGGGCAAGCAAGGAAGGAAGGAATTCCTCCTCTGCAACCAATGGGAGCGATGGGATCACCCAAAGCAGAACAAAGGAAGAGCTGAGGGAAGCCCGTGGGAAAGCTGCAGGGATGGGGATTTGTCCCAAGAGGGGACTGGGGGCTTCTCGTAGGTCAGGAGGAAAACCAGGAATAATCAGGAAGCTCAAGGCGGCCAAAGCAATGCTTTGTTCAGAGGAAGCAGCAAGGTTGGGATGGGCTGCCCAGGGAGGTGGGAGAGCCCCCACCCCTGGAGGTGCTTAAGGAAAGCTTGGATGTGGCACTCAGTGCCATGGTTTCGTTGAGAAGGTGGTGAGGGGGCAGAGGTTGAGAGATCATCAGCTTGATGATCTCAAAGGTCTTTTCCAACCTGGCTAATTCCATGATTCTGGGATTGGAAAAAGGCTCAGGAGGTTTGGAGGCCTGAATCTCCTGCGGCAGCACAGCTCAGCTGAGCTCAAGGGAAGAGCCATTCCCAGCAATCTTTTCCATCTGAAATGAACTCCACCAGAAACACCTGGCTTTGCTGCAACTTCCCTCCAATCTGGCAAGTGCTGCCAAAAGTCAAGGCTGGATCAGAGCTAAGTACTTCCATCAAATTCCATAATTGCAGGATGGTGAATGAGCCAGGAAATAAAGTCAATTGTGGAGTATCACGTGAGGTATTCACTGCAAGAGAGGTGCGTGAGCTCTCACAGCTCACAGAATGTCTTCTCTCTCTTTTTTCCCCCTTTCTTTTCCCCAAATTAAATTTTCCTTGAAATCAATGTATTCCCATGGAAATTCTTTATTACAGCAAAATGCCATTGAAATGCCATTTTCTGCTGGCAGTGCTCTGTTGGTTTGCTATTGACACGCTTCAGTTGCTGCACCCGCAGCAGCCCCGAGCCAGCAAACAGCACACGGGGCACCTTCCCCTCATCCCCACTGGCATTTGTGTCCCCACAGCCCCAGGGGCTGGAATCCACCCTGAAGGGATTCCTTTGGAATATCTTGATGCATCCTGGGTGCAGAAGACCCCCTCCAGGTTCCTGAAGGCTCTTGTGCTGCTTCATCCGGGACCATTCCCATGAGGAATCATGTCCTGTCCCACCTTGGACCCCAGAAGAGACACAAGGGCTCAATCCTACCCCTGAGTGCAGGAGAGGCTCCAGACCTGCTGAATTCCTTCTGCAGGCACAGGAATCCCTCATTTGACTCCCATGTCCTGCTCCTCTGGCCATGGATTTGCATCTTCTGCCTTTGCATGGCAGCCATGAGATTTCCCAGGCTCCAGAGATCCCACGAGGTTGTCACCAGACTGGTTTATAGCCAGACTGGCTGGGTTTGTCCCAAAATTCCTGTGGCAATTCCAGCTCCAGGCAGCTGCTCCCCGTGGTTTTTAACCCAGCAAATCTGGACAAACATCCCAGCTCCTTTGAGGAGGATCACACCACTCCCAACTCCAGCAGGAAGTCACCACTGGAAGCCCTGGAATACTTGTGCAGGGAGAAAACATCTCCAGTGAGATCACTGTGTCCTGTGCATGGCTGGCAGGAGCTGGGGCAGCGGGTGGGACAGGGGCCTGTTCCTCAGGGAAAAGGGAATGGACTTAAACCAGAAAATGGGAGATTTAGATGGGATAATGGGAAGGAATTCCTCTCTGGGAGGGCAGGCAGGCCCTGCACAGGCTGCCCAGAGC
>VYXF01007147.1:179275-190620 GCA_013397295.1 Polioptila caerulea
CCAGGCTGGACAGGGCTTGGAGCAACCTTGGAGCACTGGGGACAGTGGGAGGTGTCCCTGCCATGGCAGGGGTGGCACTGGATGGGTTTCAAGGTCCCTTCTAATCCAAACCATTCCATGATTCCATAAAACACCTGATGGACAAATTGTCCATCACAGGCTGGAGACACAGGCTGGTGGAGCTTTGTGTTCCCAATGTTCCCAATGTTCCCAGTGTTCCCAGTGACAGGCCAAGAGGCAACAGGCACACACAGAAATACAGGAATTTTCTCTCATGTGAGAAGATTTCATTGGGAAGGGCGTGGAACAATTGGAGCTCACAGGTGGCCACAAGAAGTTTGGATGTTCGCATCCTTGGAGAGTCCCAAACTCCACCTGGATGTGGGAAACCTGCTCCAGGTGACTCTGCAGGGGTTGGACCAGGTGATCTCCAGAATGTCCTCCAACCTCTGGGATTTGGGAATATTGGGCTTCTGAGTCTCTATTTGTGGCTGCCCTGCCCAGGCCCCTGATTGGAGAAAGGCTTTTCCCAGCTTCCCTGTGCCTGGGAATTTATCTGGTACCATCTCAGTATTCCTTGTACAGAACTTGAGGGAATTTGGAGCGAGGATGGATCTGATACCCTGGATCAGCTTGGGCTGACCTTGCCCTCCCATCTGAGCATGGTGCTCCCTCTCCAGGTGTTTTCCTTGCTTTGCTGCTGAAGTACCCAAGGAAGTAGAATAGAACCTCTTCTTGCCCCTCAGATCCTTAAAGCAGAGCTCTCAATTCCCTCCCACATTAGGGGGATGTACATTTTGGCAAATTTAATCTCCTGAAACACTCCTGGGAGGCTGCAGGGCCCACCCTGCCCTTCCCCCTCAGGCAGGGCTCCCCAGGAACTGGGGCTGAGGGGTTCAATCCCTGCAGGATTTATTCTGGAAGTGCAATCCCTGCTTTCCTGGGGGGTGCTGCCAGTGCTGAGCTGTGCCAGCCTCGGAATTCCGCTGCCATCCCTAAATCCTGCAGGAACCTGCCCGTGCTCCTCTGACCACAGCACAGCCACCAAGGCCCAGATCCAGTCCTGGGTGATTCATTCCCACACAGGGATTCATTTTACTTCCTTGAAGTGCTCCAGGCTAATTTTTCCTCCCCTTTTCCCATATTTCCCCCCGATTCTCTGCTGCAGCAGCTCTTTTCCTTGGAGGACAAAGGGTTTTAGAGTTTGTCCTCACAACAAACTGAGCAACCTAAAGCGAATTAAAAGCAGCTCTTTTCCATGCAGATAGACCCAGTTTCAGTTTTATTTTCAAGCTTGACAGTTCATTAATAACAGAGAAAAATATCCCACAACCAAGGAATCAGCAGCACACAGGGAGGATCCCGGGATGGGGCAGGAAAAGGGAATAAAATGAGACACTTTGGGCCACAGAAATGCAGCTTTCCCCAGCAGGCAGCTCAGCAAACTCTTTATCGGGGTCATTTCTCTCCTGATGGAACATTTGCAGGTTTTTTGGATGCAGTGTAGGTGGTGATGAAGCAGCTCTGTTAATCACTCGTGCCCAGCCATCCCCGTGTGTTCCTATCCCAGTTTGCCTCAGGAACTGGGACTCCAGGTTCCCAGGACTTCCAGCTCCCTCTGTGCATCTGTGAGCAGAGAAACGGGCTCAGGTCATTACCTGAGGGCTGGGAACAGAAAGGAGGCGAAGGAAAAGATTCCAGTGGGGAATGACTGGTTTTTATTTAACACATTACTTTTTCAAATATAGGCTCCAGCTTACTTAAGGCAAAGTTCAAGTTAATATTGATATTTGAAGGAAGCAGCACTTTCATATTAATCAGCCACCTATTAAATGTCTGTTAGGAGACAAAGCTCGTGGGCTCTGGCTCCAGACACATTTTCAAATGGTTCAGGCTCACTTTGATCCTTCTTAATGACAGAGGACAATTAGAAAATGGGTTCAGAAACTCTTTCCACGCACAGCTTGTATGGGTGAGGGTTTGGGGGTTTTTTTGTAATGTTGTCAGATAATATATCCATAACATTTCTGGGAAGCCAAAAATGCCCCTCCTTGGCTCACCTCGCTCAGCAGGGTCAGGTTTGCAGCAGCCTGGAGGTGAAATGGTGACAAAAAGTGTGAGGGGCTGCAGGGGAGCAAAGTCCTGAGGGCTCTCCCTCAGCCTGGGCTGCAGGAATTGTCCTGCAGGAGCAGGGAAGGAGCTGGGGATGTTGTTCCCCACAGGACTTCGGGCACGGATTGCCATGGCAACCACATCCCAGGGCAGCAGGGATGGTGGGAAACCCATCTGCCACCAAAGCCAGTGTGGAACGGGGTCTGACACCATGGATAGGGCAAGGAGGGGATCCCACACTCCTGCCCTGCTCCAGGCTGGACATCTGCAGGTTTTTGGGGGAGTGCCAGACCTGTGCTGCTGGCTGGGGATCAGAGATGGGAAAAAAGGGATGGGGAAAAAAGAGATGGAGGAGTCAGAAGGGTGCAGAGCAGAGTGGGCAGCTCAGCTGAGGAGAAAGATCCAGCACAGGCTGTGGCTTCTCTGTGCAAACCCCAAATGTGCTGGAGCTGGACCCTCCTGCAGGCGCCTCAAGCTCCAGGTGGTCCTCAAAGGCACCTCTGTGGATCAAGGAGTGTGGGAGAACTCAGGCACCTGGAAAATCCTCATCCCATTCAGCCCAATCCACGTCTCCCTCCTCCCCAGCAGGAGACAGGAACAGCCTCTCTTAGGGCACCTCACTTCTGGCAGTTACATCCTAAAAACGACACAAAACAGGCTGGAACCATCCCAGGAAGCCATAGCATCCAATTTCCCCCTTTTCCATCTCCCACACCTCCAGCTCCACATCTCCTGCAATGGCCATGGCAGCTCTTGGGGAGCAGCTGGAAAACAGGAAAACAGGAGGGAATTTTGTGGGGCTGATCAAACAAAGCCCTTCTGTGTTTGTGCTGTTGAGCCCTTCCCAATTTTCCCTCTTTGAAAACGGGAATGTTTCATTCTGCTCCATCTTGGCATCTTTTTAGTCTCAGGTTTCCTGGACTTGCTGGCTGGCTCATTAGGGAGCAGCTAACAAGCTTTCTCTGCCCACAGTGGATGGGTGCAAAATCCCTGACAAATCTCTTGGTTTTCCCAGTATTCCTCAAGGTCTGGGTTTAAATTGGTGTGAACAGAACAGAACAGATAAAGGATTTAAACACAAATAAATTCTCTTTGCTGAGGAGGTGCTGGGAACACCTCCCACCCCTCCAAAGGACATTCCAGAGGTGAAAATGCTCCAGATCCTCCTGAGAATCCCCACAAATCATGTGGAGAATGGATAGAACTCTTCTGCCCTAAAAATCCATCAGATGCAGCTACATCTGCTACAAAAGTATAGGAATTAAAAATCCTGGGACCCAAATTCCATCCATACCGAGGCACCTGAATGAGAAATTTGGTTTGCAAAAATAGGGAGCAAGCCAGGGGCTCCCAATGTTCCTGTGCAGCCTCACAGCACAAAAGCCGCTCCTTTCAGCTGGCCAAATTAGCAGAATGAAGGGAAAATTATGGTTATTAAACCCCTCTTTTACCTGAAATGCAACCTTTTATTTAGATAACAAAGACATTTTTGGATATTATTGGCACTTTCAAGTGTAGCAGTTGGAACAGTGACATCAAGAGCACAATCCCAGCGTGAAAAATCAAAATATAGAAGTGACTGCAAGGTCCTCCATACCCCTCCCAGTTGAATTAATTTAAAACCAGCTCTAATCAATCTGGACCTAACTCAGCTGCCTCTCCCAGGACTCTGATGACACAGCTGGGCTGAGAGCTCCAAGCTCAAATTCCACAGGCAGGAGAAGGAGATGGGTTGGAAAAATCCAACGTGGCATTTGTCAGAGGGGCCCTCTGGCCTCACCTGCTGCAACAGCAAACGAGGCCCCTGCCAGGTGCAGATTTGCAAGCCCCAGTTTTTGTGTTCCATCTAAAAAAAGGGGGGCTCTGGGAATGCTTTTGAAGCAATTTTGGTTCACAGCTGCTCTGCTTTGCTTCTCTTCAGGTCGGAAGGACACAGGATTGCAGAATTCACAAACTCTTCCAGTGCCTTTGGAAAAACAGGGAGATTGGAGGGGCTCCCGTGCTGAGAAAAATGGTGTAACCTCTCCAAAGTCTGCAAAATGGAGGGAAGCAACATCCAGCGATCCAGCCGGGTCCTTTTGTCCGTGGGGTTTCCACTCCGAGGGCTGGCCTGGCTGTGTGTCCCAGATCCTGTGGGGATCTCTCTGCTTTCACAGAGATGTCCCCAAGGTGTTAAAAGTCCTTTTCCCTGCCCAAGGTGAAGAAAAACGTGCAATCTTCGGTCTTCGGGTTTTTTATTATTGTTTATTGTAACTTATCTAGAACATTGTTCTCTCTGTCCCTGCCGAGGTCCCTCCAGCACGACAGTCTGAGGCAATTCCCCGCCCGAAGGGCAGTGGTTTATCTTTTATACTAAGAACTACGTATACTTTATTTACAATTATTTTCCAATACCTATCACCTGCATTAGACAATGTGCATTCCACCTAAACCAATCACCAGTGCCACCATCACAGCAGAATCCTGGAGGAGATGATGAAGAAGGAAGAAGCCCAAAAGCCATGCGGTTCCTCCAGCTTGGCTTCACTACCCCCATGTACTAAACTTAAAATCTACTTTTCCACCCTGTGACAATCTTATTATTAATCTCTTTAAAGTTGTGAGACTTGTATTTTTTCTTCCAAAGCTGGCAATCTCTCCCATGGGCTAAAATCCAACCCACAGGTGTTTTGGGCTTGGTGCCAGGGCTTCAGAGCCCTCTGGGCCCTCTGCACAGGTCCCTGAGCCCCCAGAGCAGTCAAGGACAAGCTCTGGGTTCCCACAAGATCCCACACCCCAGGCTGGCTGGGGGGTTTGCAGCCCTTCAGGTCCACTGAGGCAATGCAGGGAGCCCTCTCCAGGTACCTGCAAACCCAAACTTTCCCCGCTACTTTCCCTGCTTTGATCCCCTCTGCTCCTCCCCAGGGTGGGAATTGTGGAATGGGGCTCTGATGAATGTCACCGAGCTGGGGACACACCCTCACCAAGGGGTGAATTGGTATCTTAGCCTGAAGTTCTCACCTGAGTTTTTAAGAGAGGAGGAACCCAACCCTGAGGAATTCCCATGTCAGCCTCCAAAAGCAGCCTCCCAGATGCCCAAACAAAAGGGATTTTTATGGATCCTGCTGCTCCTCCTGCCACTCAGAGATGTCCAAGTGACAGGAAACAGCCTCCAGCTGTACCAGGGGAGTCTCAGGGTGGACACCATGAGGAATGTCCCCATTGAAAGGGTGGTCAGGCCTTGGCAGGGGCTGCCCAGGGAGGTTTGGGGTGCCCATCCCTGGAGGTGTCCCAGGAAGGGCTGGAGGTGGCACTGAGTGCCCTGGGCTGGGGACAAGGTGGGCATGGGGCACAGCTGGGACCCGACGGGCTGGGAGGGCTTTTCTCACCCAGTGATTCCATGATTTTTGTGTGCACAATGTTACCAATGGCATGAATCCATCTTTCCAGGGTGCTGCATCCTTGGGAAGGTCTGGCAGGGGCTGCACATCCATGGAATTAAGAATTGCAGCAGATTCCCTGGCCCCTGCAGAGATCACAGGCACCAGGGCTGTCCCCAGGACTAAAGGTGCTCGTCTCCATAACAGAGGAGTCTGGAGAGTGATTTCTCCAGGCTGGCATCCCACATCTCCAGCGCAGGGAGGGACAAGGCTCTGGAAGCTCGGCCTGTCCCCTGGATGGTTCTGGGATCAGGTGACAGGCAGGGCATGGCGGGCCCTGAGCTCTGCAGCCATCCCACAAGGAATTAGAACACCAACATCTCCCTGAGGGCTTTTTCCCTCCTGTCTGAGCCCGGGTAGGACCAAGGCCAGCGTCACACAGCCCAAACTGGGAGCTGCACTTTGGGGAAGTGTCCTGCAGGAAGGAAAGCATTAGAGACAGGTTCTTGTCAGCAGCACGGGGCTGTGGCAGCACTGATCCTGCAGGAATGGGGGACAGAACCCTCTGGGAATACATTTGATACCAAAAAGCCCTGAGCTGCTCTCCATCACCAGCAGCATGCAGGGGAAGGGCTCCCAGGTGCCACCACTGCCCTCATCTCCTCATGGCCAGAGCTTTGCCTTTCCCCAAATCTTTTGGGGAGCTGGAAGTGCCACTTTTCCCCCACTGCCACTCCCTGGAGCTGCAGGAATGGGAATGGGACCCAAGGCTGTGCTGTGGGGCCCCTCCCTGGTGGATCCAGTCCCTCCTCACACCAGGCAGATGCTGTCCTGGAGGGAGGGAAGTGTCCCATGTGGAGGTGAGTGAGCACTTAAACCCCGTTTAAGGCTTTGTAAGACCTTAAACCCTCGGTGTCACCCAGGGGCTTAAAGGCCTTAAGGCTGCAGTGAGTCCTGAGGCAGAGTTAAAGCAGCTTAAGCCTCCTTCAGCCTCCCTGCTCCTTGAAGGGCAGTCCCACAGCATCCCAAAGGCTCCTCTTTAAAGGCCCCCCAACCCAGGCCCTCAAAAAGTGGGGCTTTCTTCCAGGCTGCTCCAAAGTCTCCTGTTCTGTCCTGGCTGGGCTCAGTGCAGGAGGTCTCTCCTTCCTTGCCCAGGTTTAACACAAAAGGTTTCTGGAGCTGGTTTTCCCCTTTTCCTCGGCTGTGAGGTTGAAGGAGCAAACCCTGGCATGCTGCAGGATAAAGGCAGAAGGTTCTCAGCTGGCACAGCTCCAGAAATCCAGCCTGGACAAGGGCAGGCAGGGCAGGAGAGGCTGGCAAGAGGACGGTGCCCTCTGCAAATATCCATGCCCTGATCCACAGGGCTTCTCAGAGCCCGCAAAGCCCCATCCTGTGTCAGACCCTGTGAAGATACCGGCTGCACATCCCTGCTTTAAGCCCCTACAGCAACTTAAACTGGCTCTAATGTTAAGCCTTTGGAGTATTTTAAACTGCTTAGGCTGCTCAAAAGGCTGGCTTAATCTTAAACTGCAGAGCAGCTGCTTAAACAGTTTAAGCAGCTCTCAAGGCCGGCAGGAACACGGGGGTTTGAACTGTGCTTAGCCCTGGCTGTTGACTGAAGCACAGGGCTGGCCCTGTCACACCCAAAGTGACACCGGAGCTGTTCTCCCGAACAGACCTTGCAGAATCCAGGGGGGAAATGACCTTTTGTGTCCCTTCGCAGCAGCTCCAGGTGTGCTCATCCCTCCCTCAGCTCCCCAGGGACAGGGAGGGCTCCAGGCACAATGGCCCCAGCCAGGGAGGGCACACTGGGAATTGTCACCTGGTGTCTGTTTGGTCCTTATAAGCCGAGTTTTGCAGGGAAAGGAGCTCAGGAGTTGGATTGTTAATGGTGCTCTCCTGCACAGCCCAGCAGGAGGGAAGGTTGGCACCTTTGTCTCCTTAAAATGAGGAATTGCTGCAATCTCCAGCTCCATCCCTGAGCAGGATGAAGTCACATCCAAACCTTCCATGGGTCCTCTCTATCCTGTAGATCTCTCCCCCAAAAGGCTCGTTTTTTCCCACTCTCCCAGAGAAAACCCATTGTTTGTCTGGGGTTTATGAAATATACTCTGATTTTACAATTGCTTTGTTTTTTCTCTCTTTACACCCATGATGCAGCCAAGGACTTGTGCATTGGCTTGGGAAAAGGAGGGAATACTCCCTGGTGGCCTGTCCAGGTTTGAGAAAATGGGTAAAAAGTTGCCCAAAATAAAAATTATATCAGGCTCAGCTGGTGCCTCGTGGATGAATTCACTTCATATATTGGTGATGATTAGGGTCCTTCCCATGAAGTTCTCAGTTTTCACATCATCGTGACATTAAAAAACATCAAAAACCAAACAATTACCCTCCCAGTTGTGCCAAGCACTGATGGGAGGCTGTAAACCCCCACCTTGTGCTCTAATTCTTCCCCTCAGGAATATTTAACATTTATCTGCCTGGATGTGGCTGTTGATAGCAGAGACTGCACAACTTTCAACGGGATTTGCACCTTTTCCTCCATGTGTGACTTTGACAACCTGAGAGGGCACAGTCTGTAACTATTTTGACAGATTTATCACTCAGGGAGTTGAAAAGGAATGTGCCTGTTGGTTTGTTTCCCTAATGGATGTCATTCCAGGCCTGCTCCTCCTGCTGAGGCTGTCACAGAGCTGGAGGGTCTCTGTGTTCTTGTGGCATTATCCATTTCCTAATAATTCATTGGAATCCGTGGGATCATGGAATGGGCTGGGCTGGGAGGGACCTTAAGGATCATTTAGTTCCACCTCCCACTGTCCCAGGCTGCTCTAAGCCCCAATATCCTTGGACACTGCCAGGGATCCAGGGGCAGCCACAGCTGCTCTGGGCACCCTGTGCCAGGGCCTGCCCACCCTCCCAGGGAACAATTCCAGCCCAATATTCCACCAAAATCTTTTATCCTTCAGCTTAAAGCCATTCCCTATGTCCTGTCCCTCCATCCCTGGTCCCCAGTCCCTCTCCAGCTCTCCTGGAGCCCCTTTAGGCCCTGGCAGGGGCTCTGAGCTCTCCCTGGAGCCTTCTCCTCTCCAGGTGAGCACCCCCAGCTCTCCCAGCCTGGCTCCAGCCCTGGGAGCAGCTCCATGGCCTCTTTGGATTTGCTCCAAGAGCTCCCGATTGTCCTTCCTGTGCTGGATACATCCAGCAGCACCCTGGGGTGGTGCTGGCTCCTCACACGGTGTCACCAGACACGGGCAGGGGTCACCAGGTCACCACAGCGCACAGAAATGTCCCACACAGCAAAGGTTGTGGAACGCTGCTGGGCGCTGGGAACGCGGCGAGCACGGAATGGCAGCGGGCAGGGAGTCCAGGCCTGTCCCTGGCAGCGTCCAAAGCTGTTTCCCAGAGCCCTGTTGAGACGGGAAAATCTAAAAATAGGACTCGGGATCTGCGGAGAGGCCTGGAGGTGCTGGAGGAAAGGCCACGAGTGTCCCTGGTGCTGCTGACAGCTCGGCAGGGATCAGATCCCAGCCCAGCTCCTGCTGCCCTCCCGGATCAGGGCTCACACCCATCCCAGTTTGCACACAGAGGGGTCAGGCCTGGCAGGAATGCAGGCATTCTGCCCCATGGAGACCCCTCCGGCCAGGCCCAGAGCCCCAGCATGGCCTCATCCCTCCCTGCCCGTCCTCGGGGAGCTCTGCCTGCTGCACCAGGAGCAGCTGGGGCTCGGGAACTTGCTCCTGCTTTTCTGGCTTGGGAATCGCTCTCAGTTCTGGATAAGGTGCCCTTTGCAGCCTCGGGGCACTGCCAGAGCCTCTCGGGCTGAGCAGGAGGGAGCACGGGAGACAAAACTGTGCTGGCCAGGAAACAAAGAGCAGCTGCTGGGTGTGAGCATGGAACTGCAGCAGAATTCCTGGATCAGCAGCCTGGAGGTGTGTGGGAATGACCCCATGGATGTGTGGGAATGGCACACGTTCCTGAGGCCGGGAACAGGACCCTTGGGAAGCACCCAAGGCTCCTCTCGCACACTGCAGAGCGTTATTCCAACCTCATCCACACCATTCCTGACTCCTGGACACCCCCAGCCTGCCCACCCTGTGCTTTCCCTCCCTGGCCACTCACACCTGGAGTGAAGTCAGTACCAAAGGTTAAAGTTCTCCTGAACAGGAGGAAATTCTTCCCTGTGAGGGTGGTGAGACCCTGAAGGAGCCAACAAAAAAGATGGAGAGAGACTACTGACAAGGGCCTGGAGTGCCAGGACACAGGGAATGGCTTCCCACTGCCAGAGGGCTGGATGTGATATTGGGAAGGAATTGTTCTCTGGGAGGGTGGGCAGGCCCTAGAATGGATTTCCAGAGCAGCTGTGGCTGTCCCTGGATCCCTGGCAGTGTCCAAGGCCAGGCTGGATGGGGTTTGGAGCAGCCTGGGACAGTAGAAAGTGTCCCTGCTCATGGCAGGGGGTGGGATGGGATGATTTTTGAGGTCCTTCCAGCCCAACCCATTCCATAACTCCATGAGGAACACGAGCTGGCTCTGCCACCCCTGAGCCACCTCCCCTGCCAGCAGCACGTCCTTGCCCGGGCCCAGCTCTGGCGTCTGAGCAGCACAGAGACAATGTCCTCCCCTAACTGGGTTAGAGGAGATTGGATTAGCAATTTCTGAGTTAGTAAAAGTCTAAGGATGGCAGATAAAACAAAGTGTGACAGCCTAAGCAGCCCCTGTCAGCAGGGATTGATCACAGCGCTAATGGCCAGCGACAGGCACACATTAATAACACAATAACCCAGCTCGGGATATTGGCACTATCACAACCCTTTAACCTGGCAATAACTCATGGGGAAAATGCTCCCAATGGCACAGCCAACATGGCTGTGCTGCTGCTTCCCCCTCCCACCTGCCAGGCAGCTGGAATTCCAGGGGTCACCAGCTCTGCCAGGCAGCTGGAATTCCAGGGGTCACCAGCTCTGCCAGCTGGGCAGGTGCCAGGTCTCATCCCAGTGCCCCCGCCCAGGCAGGGATTTACACCAGGATGCCTCTTTGGGGTGTGGGCACAGCTCAGGGAGCAGCATGGGACAGTAGAAGGTGTCCCTGCCCATGGCAGGGGGTGGGATGGGATGATTTTTGAGGTCCTTCCAGCCCAACCCATTCCATAACTCCATGAGGAACATGAGCTGGCTCTGCCACCCCTGAGCCACCTCCCCAGGAGATGTACTGGGATGATTCCCAAGTGGTGGAAGGGAAGAACAGGGAATGGGGAATATCAGGAGTCAAGGAAAGTGGGACTTCAAGCTCAGAGCACACAGTGAAGGGGTCTGAGAGAACTGGACAGCAGGTCATTGTGGGGAAATTTGGGGATTTTTTTCAAGATATTTTGAATTTTAGTCACACAAACCATTCCCAGCTTTCCTGGAAGCATCCTGCTTCTACTCCACGTGATGGTGGGAGAAGAGACACTGGGAAAATAACAAAAAAAAAACCCCAAAAAAACAGGACTGCTAAGAAAATTAAAAACTGAATTAGAGACGGAATTTTTTGAAAATTTTAACTTAAATTTGGAGAGGAGTGAAAAAATTAGAGGCTGTCTTAAGGCAGAGAGCAGCCCCTGGTTTCCAAAGGCTTTTCCAGAGGCTGCTCAGTGTCACAGAGCACGGAGAGGGAGGAGAGATGGAGAAATATCCCTGCTGTCTCTCCACCCTCGAGCAGGAGCAGGCTCTGCTCTGGCTCCCTCCCAACACTTCCATCTCTTGGCTGAGCTAATCAGAGCAACGCTGAGAGCAACCAATTCCAGGGATTCAAAGGGCAGCAAATCCCAAGTGAGAGCAGGGCTGCAGCACCGGAATCTGCAGAGGAGCCCTTCCCTTCCCTTCCCTTCCCTTC
>VYXF01007147.1:209123-222420 GCA_013397295.1 Polioptila caerulea
CCTGTGTCCTGTCCCTCCATCCCTTGTCTCCAGTCCCTCTCCAGCTCTCCTGGAACCCCTTTGGGCACTGGCAGGGGCTCTTGAGGTGTCCCTGGATCCTTCTCTTCTCCAGGTGAGCACCCCCAGCTCTCCCAGCCTGGCTCCAGAGCAGAGAGAGCTGGAAAGGGGCTCAGCCTGGAGCAAAGGAGGCTCAGGGGGGCCCTTCTGGCTCTGCACAGCTCCTGACAGGAGGGGACAGCCAGGGGGGAAAGGGCTCTGGGAACAGGGACAGGAGGAGAGGGAACGGCCTCAGGCTGGGCAGGAGAGGCTCAGGGTGGACAGCAGCAGGAATTTCCCCATGGAAAGGGTGGTCAGGGATTGGAACTGCCCAGGGAGGTTTGGGGTGCCCATCCCTGGAGGTGTCCCAGGAAGGGCTGGAGGTGGCACTGAGTGCTCTGGGCTGAGGACAAGGTGGGCATGGGGCACAGCTTGGACCCGACGATCCTGGAGGGTTTTCCAGCCTCCATGATTCTGGAATTCTGTGAAATACTTTCCTTTCATCCAAACCCCTCTCTTCATTACAGACCCACCCTTTGAGCAGAGACCGAAATTAGGAAACCTCAGAGTCAGAGACGGAGCCTGGAAAATTCCAAGCAGCTGGGAAAGGCAGTGGCTGGACAGGAGCTGGCCGCTCCTCCTGTCCCACCCCCAGAGCTGCTGGGAAAGCCTAAAGGTGCTAAAATCTGGTTATTGAGGCACCCGGGAGTGCTGCGCTGCTGCTCAGCGAGATTTATCCCCCATCTGTGCTTGTTTTCATTCCATCGGCACACCTAATAAATATCCCCTTTTAAACCAAAGCACCTCCATTTACAAACCTGTTAGCAGAGCTCTGGCATCTCCCAAGGATTTTGCCTCCAACATCCCCGCCTGGCAGGCCAGGTGTTAATCCCCAGAATTCGCTGGGATTTCTCAGGCTGGAGGTCCCTCGAGTTTTCTCCTCTGCTAAAAAAACAGATAGTCCAAAATCTTCCAGATGCCCACGCAGGTGAGAGCCGATAATCCTGGGGATTGGAAAGAGTGATTACAAACTGAAATTCTCGTTTTAGACGAGCACATCAAGGCTCAGAAACCTTTGCTGTGCACGTAAGGAAGGAGGAAAAAAATATTTTAAAAAATTAAAAATCACCAAATCCCAAAGCCCTGCGAGACAGTAAGTAAAGTTTGGCAACTTCCAAATGCATTCCCTGTTGTTCCAAGCTGTTCCCTGTGGCTCCCTAGAGGGCTGGTCCATAAAGGATAACAACCTTTGCCTGCTGGGAGCTATTAGCTTAAATGGGAGCGGGCTGCAGCAGCATTTAAGGCTGATTAGAATGGTGTCATTGGATTTGTATGCACTGGGATCCATGCAGATGGATTTCACAAAAATTCCGAGAAATTACATCCAGGAAAGGGAGTTAAAGGGATGTCTCAATGCGTGGCAAGCGCTTGCTCGGCTGACTGAAATTGCAAATAAAGGAGCAGGAAAAAAGAAGAAGAAAACCACAAGGAAGTTAAAATGAGGCTGGGGAATTTAGGAACAGAATTCCAGGCTCTGGAATCTGTTGGAATGGGCAGATGGATTAGGGATCAAAATGGCCACATATCTCTTCCTCATTTTTGCATTAAATTAAAATTATTTTCATTCATTGTGTCAGCACATTGAATCATTTCTGTGTTACATATGGAATTGCACAAAATTCGAGATGCATGGTTACCCTCCAGGCAGGTGTCACCCCTGGATTAAAGTTTGTCCCATCCAGGCATTCCCAGGCCACCCTTCGAGCCAGGAAACCTCATCAGCTCAGGTAGCAACCCCCAAATTTCCACATCCTGGGAACAAGCAGTGAATTTGTCGCTGGATAAAGCCCCTGACCCAGAAAAGCATCGACCTCTTACAACTCATTTGTCTCTCTTTGACTTGCAAATCTCAGGGATTTTCCACCCCAATCAACTCAGCTCTCACCTCCCCCTGAGAGGGCAGAGCAGCTCCTGCAGCATCTTCTGCTCCAAGGTGTTTGGTTTCTCTCAACGCTTTAGCGGCTCCTTTTGGGGGTTTTCTCACCCATGGAGCTTCTGGAACATTCCCAGCGTTCCTCAGATACAGGGAATGAAGCCAGGTTTCTCCAGCCACCCCGGTGATGCCACAGAGGGTCACTCAGCCAAGCCCAGAGTGCCCAGCACGGTGCAGTTGGAACTTTCCAGCAGCTTCTTGGTTTCCAGAGCCATTGATGAGCTTCCACCTCATTAAAATACTCGCTGAGAAGTCTGGCATCCTTCAGGCAGGCTCAGAGTCTGCTCCCTGTGCCCAAAGCCGGGTGGGGCTGGACCAGGGATGTTGGAATGAGGGAAAGGACAAGCAAGAGTCTTTAAACTGTCTGAAACAACCTGATATCTTCATCCCAGCACATTCATCTTCATCCCATCCTTGGGAAGAGCTGGGATACGGAGGGGCACTGCAAACACCCCACTAATTCCACCACCAGGGCAACATTCCTTGATTTTCCATCCCTGTCCAGGCCCACTTCCCCAGCTCCAAAAGGTTTAACCATTCCTTCCTTCTCCAAACCCCCCCTGCTTGGATAAACACCGCCTCAGCCCCCAGTAATCCTTTTTTAACATTTAATAAAATCTTTCTCTCCTTCTTAAGGCTTAAGGAGAACAAAAAAAAAAAAAAAAAAAAAAAAGAGCTTTCCCTATTTAGCAACATTCTTGTGATGTTTATTGGAACGGGCTGAAAGAGCTGAGGTTTGAAAATTAGGATCTGGCAAGGAAACAGTGTCCTCAGGGGCCAGAGAACAAACCTCTCTGGGAGGAAAGTGATGGGACCAGCCTTTAAAGGCTGGAAAATTGCAAACCAATGCGCTCAGCAGTATTTTCCTTTATGCAGTTCTTTTATTCTTAAGATGAAAATTGCTCGGGACAAAGGCATCGGTCTCATACCTGGGACAGTGTGCTCCTTCCTCTCCTTTTCCCTGTGAAAACGTGTGCTGCTTTGAAGAGCAGCCGTGTTCAGCACGAAGCAAATGCCAACGTGACCATTTTTAATGCAAATTCGCTGCCATCTCTCCCCTCTCCTCTAATGCTGCCTGGGAATGTGTGACAGTGCCTTGGCAGGGCTGTCACTCGGGGAGGAACAGGGGCCTGCAGTGCTTTTCCAGGATGAGAAAGTGCCTTGTTGGGTTTCCAGCCTCTGATCCCACCTGGACACGACAGCAGAAGCCTTTTCCAGCCCTCCTGGGACTCGCTGCTCAGTCACTCCGAGGTTTTAATGAGCGGACAAAGCTGGTGCTGGTGGCATCACTGTGAGGAGGCTCCTGTGGGCAGGGCTATCAAAGTGCCCCTTGCACAGGTAGGGGTGGACAGGGGCGTCCCCTGTGCCCCTTTCTTGGGTAGGGATGGCCAAAGGTGCCCCCAGTGCCTTTTGCACAGGTAGGAGCAGGCAAAGGTGTCCCCAGTGATGCTTTCTTAGGTAGGGATGGACAGAGGTGTCCCAGTGTCCCTTGTTTGGGTAGGGATGGACAGAGGTGTCCCAGTGTCCCTTGTTTGGGTAGGGATGGACAGAGGTGTCCCAGTGTCCCTTGTTTGGGTAGGGATGGACAGAGGTGTCCCAGTGTCCCTTGTTTGGGTAGGGATGGACAGAGGTGTCCCAGTGTCCCTTGTTTGGGTAGGGATGGACAGAGGTGTCCCAGTGTCCCTTGTTTGGGTAGGGATGGACAGAGGTGTCCCAGTGTCCCTTGTTTGGGTAGGGATGGACAGAGGTGTCCCAGTGTCCCTTGTTTGGGTAGGGATGGACAGAGGTGTCCCAGTGTCCCTTGTTTGGGTAGGGATGGACAGAGGTGTCCCAGTGTCCCTTGTTTGGGTGGGGATGGCCAAAGGTGTCCCCAGTGCCCCTCATTTGCGTCGGGGCAGGCACCGAGTGACGCCCCGCATCCCCAGTCCCGTCCTCCCCAGCCCGCACAGGGTTAAGCCCTCTCTGCTATTCCCGGGGCTGGGAATTGCGCTGGAGCCGCTGCTCTGCCGCTGCCCCTGCCCCGGGGGACGCGGCCGTGCCTTTCCCAGCCGTGCTTCCCACACTTTCCCCGAGCGCGGCTCCCCCGGAGCATCGCGACCCCGGAGCGCGGCCGGGGCCGGCGCTCCCCGCCCACGGAGGGGACACGGGCAGGCCGGAGGTTCCCACAGCCCCCGCCGGCAGCAGAGGAAGCGCAGCCCCCCAGGGCTGCCTTGGGAGCCACAACTCGCCACAGCCCCCTGCTGCCACCCGCCTGTCACCGGCTGGGGAGGCTGCGCCCGCTGCCGCACCCTCGAGCACACCCGCGGCCCTCCCGGGGGCTGCGGGGTGAGTACACACAGGGAGAGAGTGTCCATATGCCTCTTGCATGGAATTCCATCCCCAGTCCTCCCCCGAGCACCCCCGCGCTGCTGGAACGCTGCTCACGGCCTTCGTGACCCCGGCACTGCCCGGGGGGAGCAGCGCCTCTCCTGATCGCTGCTCTGGCACACAAACCGTGGAATCTTGGGATCAAGGAATCGTGAGAGGCAATGGAAAAGGGTTAAAGCTCATCTCAGTCCACCTCGTGCCACGGCAGGGACACCTTCCACTAGCCCAGGGTGCTCCAAGCCTTGTCCAGCCTGGCATTGGACTCTGCCAGGGATGGAGTGGCCACAGCTGCTCTGGGCACCTGTGCTGGGGTCACAGCCTGGTCACTGTTCCTGTGCCCACCTGAACGCCAGTCCTGGCCTGCACATCACCCCTTCCATTGGTGACACCACCCCGACAGGGGCTGGAGGAGCCCAGGAGCTCCTGCCCCGACCTTTGGGGCTCCAGACCACTCTCTGCAAGTCCTTCTCCAGGCTTGCACCCTCCTGCTACCTGGGGGTGACTCCTGTGCCACCGAAATGCTCATCCTGCACAGGGAGCTCCAGGTGTGAGGGTTCAGCCAGTGATAGTTCACCATTCCCAGAGTCTGGGAGGATTAACTAATTCTTACTCATTAATTAGCCCTGTCTGGGCAGCACGTGTGCTACAGAAGGCATGGAGGAAAGGTCCTTTCCTCCAGGTGCCCTTACACCTGGTCTTTGATGTGGAAACAACATTCCCAAAGCAGGGAATAGGAAGATGGAGAGAAAAGAGCCTGGGAGCAGCATCCACTGGTGCCCCCAACCAGGAGAGAGTCCTGCCTGTGGCATCAGGTGACCCCACCTCAGGCCAGGGCCACCCAAGCTGACTTTCCCACCTGAGGCACATCAGAAGACAGGAGGAGAGCTCCAGGAAGCATTCCTGATGCCCAGTGATGATGGGAAGGCCATGGGAAGCGGCTGGGAGATCGCAGTGGGCGGGGAGCAGCCGAGCTGTAATCCTGCACTCTCGGCTATTTAATGTTGCTTATTGCCGCCCTCAATTCTCCCTCTCCCTGCAAGACAAATGTGATCAGCGCTCCGTGAGCTGGCCCAGCCCTCCCCAGCCCGCTGCAGCCAGCAGGGAGTTTTGCTGGGGGGCAGGATAAGATTGTGCAGATATAATAACTCCATTCATCACCAGCGAGCGGGGCCGGGCGAGCGGCGCTTTGTAAATGGCTCGGGAAGTTTGGCAGCTCAGATGCCACCAATCTCCCTGACAGGCAATACCTGGGTGCCCTGGAGCCCCGGGGCGGCACAGCCAGGGCAGCCAGAGCTATGGGCACTGTGCCAGCAGGGACTCTGCTGCCCCATGGGGAGAGCATGGAGGGGAAGGCTCTCCCAGCCTTGAGAATCCTGGGAAAACGCTCAGAGCCATGGGGAGAAAAAGTCTGGAGGGGCCCATTCCCCAGAAATGAGGGAATGAGGCCAGAGCACCCACAGCTCCCATGGGACCCATTCTGAGCTTCCCATAGGCTCTGGGAGCTTTGCACTTAAAATCACAAAATCACAGAAAACTTGGGTTGGGAGAGACCTTAAATATCTCATCCCATCCCCTCCATGGCAGGGACACCTCCCACTGTCCCAGGCTGCTCCAAGTCCCAACATCCAACCTGGCCTTGGGCACTGACAGGGATCCAGGGGCAGCCACAGCTGCTCTGGGCACCCTGTGCCAGGGCCTGCCCACCCTCCCAGGGAACACTTCCTTCCCAATATCCCATCCAGCCCTGCCCTCTGGCAGTGGGAAGCCATTCCCTGTGTCCTGTCCCTCCAGGCCTTGGAAATGATCTCTCTCCATCTTCCTTATAGTTTTCCTTCACATACTTGGACCCTGTGGATGTGTTGCCTGTAGAAAACCTGGACATCCAAGGATTTGGTGCTTTCCCAGCTCATTCACACACACAAACACAGAACTGGTCAGTGCATCCCTCCTGTTCCCTCCTGACTCAAAGAAATATCTTCCATCAGCCAAACTAGCAAAGGAATGATGGATATTTTTAAAAGAAAATCTGCTCCAGCTGCATCCCACATTCCTCCTCGCTGCCTTCAACACCTGGGAAGTGCAACCCTGCCGCTGACACGTGGCTGGATTCAGGAGCTTTATTAATCCAAACTCCCTGTCCTGATTCCCTCTGCTGATCCAGGACCTGCTGATTTCCATGCCCACCCTACAACCGCCTGTGCATCCCACCCTGGAAATTCCAGGTTTGCAGAGACATCAGTCTCTGGAAGGACTGTTAAATACCCACGGGCTGGGGAGATTGTCCACTCCCAACTCAATTTTTTGGCCTGCATAAATTTTTAGGGTTTTTTAATTACCAAGTTGGTACAGAAGGAACATTGAACCCCACTAGTTTTGCTCCTATCTGAGCTTTTCATTAGCAACCTGGCATCTGTGGAAGAAAATCCAAGAAAGACTTTGTCTTTCCTGACACAAAACAGCCTTCCCAGAGCTTAATAGAAATTTGAGTGAGGCTCTTGCTGCCAAGGATGCAAAAAAAAAATTGATTTTGTGTGTTCAAATTCACGCCTTATTTTTGCAAAATATTTTCCGAGGGTGAAATTTCCTGTGCTTGCTTTCAGCAGAGTTTGCAAGAATGTGTTGAGCTGCTTCTCCGTAGAACAGTGATTACCAATGTTCATTTCCAGGATTAGAATAAAAACAACAAACCACTATTCTTGTCATTCCACAAAAAATTAGGGAACTGTTGCAGCTTCCCACACACACATACACACACACACACACACACAAAGTGTGAGGATTTCTCCACAAAATCCTTGGCACACCGAGGCTGGGCTGAAGGCAAAATAAATAAATAAGTGTATGACACAAATAATTATCAAAATGCCTCGGAGCAGCCCATATTTCAGCAGAGTAATGAAGGCAGGTACTCATTGTGCTCTGTCAAACCAAACAACTCACTTTTAGTATTCCTGCAGTGCTTTCTTCCAGGTAAGCACTATATTTACTTCTAGAATGCTATGGAGGCACTATATTTACTTCTATATTCCCCCTGCTTTTTGTATTTTAAGGGAATGGCATTACAGCTGCATTTAATATGGGGATGGAGGAGCATTACTCAGAATATTCAAGGTTCTTCTCATGCTGGGAGCATGAGGGTGAGGGTCTCCTGCCCAAGGGAGGACCTTCAGACAGAAAAACCCGGGGGATGGGATCAGCTCCCCCACCTGAATGTGTGGGAAGAGACAGAGGGAGAAGAGAGGTGAGGTTTTCAGGCATAGGAGGAGGAATTGGGTAAGTTCTCACAAACACTGAGAGGTCACAGAATCCCAGAGTGGATGAGGTTGGAGGGACCACAGTGGTCACCTGGTGTCACCTCCCTGCTCCAGCAGGGCCATCCCAGAGCTCAGGGCACAGGAATATCTGGAATATCCCAGGGAGGGACCCTCCACAGCCTCTCTGCACACCCTGCCCAGGGTGGGCGCTGCCCAGGGCAGAAGTTCCTGGGCTCAGTCCCTGCCCTGGAGCAGAGCCTGGGCCCTGCTCTGCCCTCCCTGCACATTGGAACAGACACATGAGGATACATGGGGACACATGGAGACACCCAGGGGCACCCAGGGACAGATAGGGACAGGCTTGCACATTCAGGGACCCCCAGGGACACATAGGGACACACAAGGACACTCAGGGACACTCAGGGACACCCCGGGCTGAGGGCCCCTCTCGGCTGGAGCTCCCCTCCAGGCTGAGCAGCCCCAGCTCCCTCAGCCTTTCCTGGGCACAGAGATGCTCCAGGCCCTTCCTCAGCTCCAGGAGCTCCTGTCCCTGCTGTGCTGAGGATCCAGAGCTGGACACAGCACCCCAGAGGTGTCCCCAGGGCTGGGTACAGGGGCAGGAGCTCTCCTTGTCCTGCTGGGAATGCTCTTCCTGAGGCAGCTCAGGATCCCTTTGTCCTCCTTGGCCAGAATTGATCATTCCTGTCATTTTCCTTCCCTGGAATGGGAGGGAACCACTCATCCTATTCTCCTTCTGAGTAAAACCCTCCATGCCAGGAAGTGCTGGATATCCTTCTCAATCCCAGATGGATTGGGAGTGCAAATATCCTGGACAAAGGTTCAGGGAAGAAATCTCATGAGACAGAAGGTGACCAGCTGAAGGGGGGCAGTGTAAGGACACAGCACTTGCAGATGTGGCTGGTTTGGACTGGGCAGACTGGGAGGAAGAGCTCCAGAGCAGACAGGGAAGGAGCTGAACTCTGGGAAATCCATGTGGGAATGGCCACAGGACTGTGCAGAGACAGCACATAACAGCAACTCCAACAGCAACTTTTATGGACAACACCGTAAAAACAGAACACGAGCCTAAAACCCCCCATCCTGTGAGCATCCCTGGAAACATGCAATGCACAGCAGGACATGAGGTCATCAGAGCAAAATTCAAGGACTTTTGGCAGAGAAACTTCATTTTTAAGAAAATTGTTATTGCTGCATGGAGTGTCCTGTGTGCCTTTCTTGTTTGGAGAATGAGCCCTTTCCCAGGGGCTGTGCTCTGTTCCTGCTGGGACCAGCACTCTCATCCCTGTCCTGGAGCCCTGGAGCAACCCATGAGCATGGGGACAAAAAGAAGAGTCTGAGGGTGTTGTGACCCCCAGGATCCAGCCTGGGGCTGACTCCATTCATCCTCTGCAATTATATTTTCTCTCTTTTCTTCCAGTGCAGCTTCACTAGAGGTGTGGATGAGGAGACAGAGCACGTAAACACCTCACATGGAGATCTGAGCCTCCTGTGGGATCCTCAGCAGCAGGAACAAGCCCTTTTCCTAAAAAATCCAGCCAGGACAACAGCCATCAGCTGGCAAAGAGCCTCTGATGGAAAGGATGCAAATATGAGAGGTTGCACTGACGCTCTCTGCCAGTGACCTAATGAAGCACAAGGAGCGTTTCTGAGCGTGGCTGTGGAACAGACATTTACATAATGTTTGTCTGCAGCTCGGCTGTTACGCTGGGATGGCTCTGCAGGAAGGACAGGCTGTCCTCCTGGAGGTGGCACTGAAAAATGTGCTTCCCTCCAAGGTCGAGGGACAGCATTTGTATTCCTTGTTCCAAGGGAAATTGGCAGCCTGGGGAGACGCTGGTCAGGGCACCCTTGGTTGGGAGAGGGCAGGAAGCACCCAGCACCTTCCCAGGCACATCCCAGCCTGGCATGAGTGGGATCACTGTGCCAGGGGAGAAGTGGGAGCAGTCAGGGGGCACGGGGTGGCAATCAGGAGCCACCAGCCCAGGGAGGTAAAGGGGGACAGGTAGCTCAGGTGCCTTGGAGAATGAAATGGGTAATTTCAAACTAACCCAGGGCAGGGCAGGAAAGGTATTTTCCAGCTGGGTGTTGGGAGCAGGGAGACAGGCAGGAGGTGTCAGGGAATTGTTGGAGCAACTGCAAAGCTTGCACAGGTCCCCAAGGATGGCCAGCCTTGGCACAATGTTGATTTTGTAGGAAATTATCTTTTGATCCAGTTGTACTTAATAAAACTGGCGAGAAGCAGCCAGAATGTCTCAGTTTGATTGAGGAGTGTAACAGAGAGAGTTAATTACTTATTGCAACCTGAGGCTCAAAACCCAGCCAGAAATCAGGGCTTGAAATGCTGCTCTCACCAGCAAAGCGTGGGAAAAGCCACGGGAATGCCACCAGCCCCATCCTTGGGAAAGGGGCACGTCCATCCCCGAGCTCCACAGAGCTGGAGCCGTGCCCAGTCCCCACTCCCATCTGCTGGACCTGCAAGGGGGTCAGATTGACAAAACTTCAGCTTCCCCATGGATTGGAGCAACAGAAATCCAGGAGCTGAGAGAGGACACCAAAATGGACTCTCATTTTAATTTTTCAAAGACTTCTATACTTAGAAGTATCTTGTTGGCCCTCAAAGTGGACCTGTTACTCTCTGCTCTTCAGATGATTTATTAATTACAGGCAGAGTTACGGCAGAGCTGCAGCTCTCCCAGTCCTGGTGATTTGTGTGAGACTAGGAAAAAAAACTTCGCCCTTTGCAGAAATAAACCCCACATGCCCAGGCAAAAAAAAAAAGGAAAAAAAAAAAGGGAATGTCATCCTTAAAAACTACACCCAAACACACACAAATATCAATTCATATATATATTTATTTATATATAGCTTTTGGTGATGTGTCTCATGCTTCAGGACTGAAGCTATTTTTATGCTTTTCATAAATGACCATGGAAGAGCATTTCAAATGAAGCTCAAAGAATAACATCCTTTTGTTCCCAGGAACAGATACAGCTATAATGGACTTGGCTGAGAAATAAAATCAGACTTTGAAAGGAGGAGACAGAGCAAAGTTACCTGGATAGCTGCAGACTCAGAACTTCTCATCTCCCTGCCATTGCATGAGAGATTTCTTGAGTTTAGAGAAAGCTCTAGGTTCCCATCTTAGGAGGGACTCAAAGAAAGTCTATATAAAGTCTCAATATACACTCTCTTCAAATTCCCAAAAGAGGCATTTGATGCTCTTTTGGAAGTGGTTAAATGCTGTGAAGGCTCTGGAGATGTGTTAATTATGGACAACCCAATTCTGGCCTCTTGGATGCTCAGCCAGGGAAGGTATCTCAGTTACAGCAAGGCAGACACGTCAGAACTCCAATCAATAGGTGGATCCTTTATTAAAGAGAGAGCCAGGATTGGAGGGAAAAGATTATATTGGTTTGTCCTGGATAAATCAAACAGCAGAGCTCAACTTTATTTCTGCAGGACAGATGGTTCAGAGAATTTCAGAATGGTTTGGGTTGAAAGGGACCTTAAATCTCATCCAGTGCCACTCCTGCCATGGCAGGGACACCTCCCACTGTCCCAGGCTGCTCCAAGCCTCCTCCAGCCTGGCCTTGGGCACTGCCAGGGATCCAGGGGCAGCCACAGCTGCTCTGGGCACCCTGTGCCAGGGCCTGCCCACCTGAACAGGGAACAATTCCTGCCCAATATNTGGGATGAACACAGGGGTTCCAGTCAGGACAAACATTTAAGATGCTTTTGGTGTGAACACGAGAATCAAAGAGGCTGAAGAAAGGAAAAGGTTGGGATATGGAATTTTTGGGGGTGACTGTCCCACATTATTAACCCCCAGTAGGGTCTGTACCCCCGACATCCCTTCCATGCTCCATGTGGGGCTCCTGCAGCCTCAGGGCCCCTCTGCACATCCTTGCTGCTCCAGCTTCATCTGAAGAAACCACTCCAGATAATGCATCTTTATTTGTTTTGGAGGAATTAGATTTAAATTCCCCCAGAAATTCAATGAAATTCCTCTGTAATAGACAGCCCATGAGCCCACGCTCCATGTGCCTTCAGAGCAGAACATCCATCTTTGCAGCACTCAGGTAATTCCAAACTGAGAGGAAGTTTTTGGGAGAGGGACGCCTGGATGAGAGCCAGGTCTGGAACCAACAAGGACACAGCCTGACCTTTGGCTTCTAAATAAGACTTTAGAAAATACAGGATTTAGAAAATCCTCGCCAAGAAAGCTGCGGAATCCAAAAGGGTTCAATGTTAGATCTGAAGTTCGGATGAGAAATTCCTTTTCAAGAACATCAGCAGGAGGAGGACCAAATAAAAGCTGTCACTGTTATTTTTCTTGTTGTCATTATATGGTTACAAGTGAAAGCAGAATGGGGCTTTTACATCAGAGGATATAATACAGTCTGTAGGTGTTGGGGAAGAAAGGGAAAGGAAGCAGCACGAGGGGAGGAGGGGGAAGCGAGGGGAAAGTTACATAAAACTGCAAAGATGAAGCCATTTGGGGCAAGAAGGCTCTCAGGAAACTGAAAAGCCACGAAGGTGGGAAGCTGCTGTGCTTGGGGATATCCATGTGGGGCTGTCCTGGGGTGGGAATCCTCCCAGAGCCACAGGCATTGTGTCTGAGTTTCTGACTTCCTACAGAGAATGAGGAAGAGGCTGAATTTCTGCCTTCCTACAGGGATGAAGAGAATTCATTTCTATTTCCCACAGGGAATGACGAAGAGGATGAATTTCTGATTTCCTACAGGAGATGATGAAGAGGATGATATCCCCCTCAGGAGCTCCACAGACACTGGATCCAGTGCAGGGTTTCCAATGCAGCTCCAAAGGGAAAGGGAAAAGGGAGGGCTCCCTTCCCTCCAGGGGAAAATTTCTTGCTGATTCCATCCCCACTTCCAGCTGGAACAAATCCTGCTGCCCCTGTGGTGTCCCTGAGCAGGAATTCCTGCTCTGGGGACACCAGGCAAAGGGACAAGTGTCCCTGTCAGGCAGGACAGGGGCAGGGGTGGTGTCCCAGGGCCCAGCGTTAAGGCAGCAACAGAGATAAAAACCCGAGTAAAACCACAAAAGTGCAGAGCGCGGCTGAGCCGTGGGGCAGAAGGGAAAAGCACCACACAAGAAATTGATTCCATTAAAAAGTAATCTCAAATTTAATAAAAGTTATGATTTGATTATAGCTGTAGAACCGCAGGGCAGGGGAGGGAGCACGGGGAGAGCTGGGGGGAGGCACCGGGGAGGGGAGAGCAGCTCTCAGGGCTGGCTCAGCCTCTTGAAGGGCTCTCCCAGCCTGCTTGGGCACGCTGGCTACTGCCTGGCTACCTCCTGGCTACCTCCTGGCCTGTCCTCTCCAACCCCCTGCACTGCCTGCACTCCTCTGTCCCCACTTCGGGATCAGGCTCGGGGGGCACAGCAGCTGGGGAGGATGGAGAGCATCAGGAGTGCTCCTCCAAATCACACCAGCGTTTCTGAAATCAATGCCTGAACGTGCCAGCACGGCTGCAGGGCTGTCCCTCATCCTGCCAGGAAACGCTGCTGCGCTCCCGAGGGCCGCTGGCACCGGCAGAGCCGCTGCTCTGCTCCAGCCTGGCTCCTCCCGCAGGGCACGGCAGCCCCACAGCCCTCAGGGGTG
>VYXF01007147.1:222791-243911 GCA_013397295.1 Polioptila caerulea
GCAGGACAGACCCCAGCGGGATCTGCCCACCCCAGGAGCAGCAGATGCTGCGCGAACCCCGGGGCTGTTGGAGGAGCTGCCGAGGCTGAGACCTTCAGTGGCCAGAGCTGTGACACCTCTGCAGCCTTTGAAAGCTCTCCTTGCCTGGTCCAGGAGCATCCCCTTCGTCCGGCTCCCCTGGGGACACAATTCCTGGGCACAATGCGGCTGGAGCCTCCCTGGGGGCACAGCTGGGAGGGTGACACCAGCAAAAGGCTGATCGGGGGTGGGGAGGGGTTGGTCCCAGCCTGATGTTGATCCAGACCCCACATTCTCCCAGGGAATGCAAGTGGTTCCCCTTATTTTTGCTGGGAGAGGGATGGGAATGGCCTGGGAGGGACAGGGGGACCGGGGTGGGGAGGTGGTTTTGCCTCTTCATGGCACCATGTGTGCTGAGCCCAAGTGGTTGGGAAGGAGAAACCAAAACCCCCAGCTCTGCTGTGCAAAACAGGAATAAACCCAGATTATTTGCCTTGCTGGAGTAAAGCAAACTCTCTGCATTTTAAAAAAAAGGGTTAACTGGTCTGTGAGCTGCCATCACATTGGAAGCACTGGTTGTCCCCTCTCCAGTTCCTCTGTTCTCATGGATAAATTTGGCAGCTGGGTGGCTGCCAGTGGCTCGACAGTAAATGCACATGAAGGATCTCTGTTTTTATACAGGTAAAGACACTCCTTTAAATGCAGGTGACAGGCAGTGAGTGCAGACACCTCTGGAAAGGAGGGAAGAGAAATTAATTAATCCAGCCCCAATTATCTGAGCTTTACCTTTTAAGCTGAGCTATTACATTATTTGAAAGTCTAGTTAAGGAAGTAAAGAACAAAAGAAGAAAACAGCCAAGTGTTAGGACTCAAAGAAATCTGATAATAGGAATTAAAAGGGATCTAATGCTGGTGTAAAGCCTGCTGCTAAATGGGAGTGATAAAATTGATGGGGGAGTGTTGCTGAAAAGTTAAATATGTTCCAAAAATATTTCTGCTTAGTAATTAAAAGAAGCCAAAAGGATGGAATATTGCATGTTTAAGGAGCTAAGGAGTTATTTTTCATTCTAAACCGTTACTGTGGTAGTTATTAAATTGTATTATTGAGGCAAATGCATTTAAATTAGAGATGCTGTGCACTGGGCTTTGGAGAAACTCCTGGGGAACTTGGGGCTTAATGACACATCCTGGGATGATGTGGAATACTGGGAAAGCTTCAGAGAGAGGGGAACACTGGGCTGAAACAAAGACCAGACCGACATTGCTGCAGTGATTTTGCTCCACACTGTTCCTCCATAAAATAGCAGGACAGCTGCTGAAAAGATAGAGCTGATAATTAATTGAGAACATTATTAGAGCAGTTTATTACGGCCACTCAGCAGGATTTTCTGAGCGTTTCTGGTGAATTATTGAGGATCAGGCAGGATAACCCTGAGAGGGACTTTCCTGGCTGCCTCCCTGGATCACACATGGAACTGGAAGGTGGACAATGGCAACCCTGGAAGAGGAATTAAATCCAGGGGTTCAGAGGAACATCCTGGAGATTCACAAGCCACAGATAATCCTCCAAGGTGCTTTAAAGCTCTTAATTCCAAGTCTAAAATATCGAGGACTTCAAAAACAAGGAGAGGGAGATTGTAAATGTGCCACTGCTGTGGGCTCCTGCAGCAGGAGGGTCTTGGCCCAATAAAAACGTTGGGGAGGCTTTTGAGGTCCAATTCCATGTCATAAAGAAGGCAGGAAATACAAAGGCACTCCTATGATCCTTGATTTAAGGAAAATCTTCTTCTTGATCCCAAATCTGGTGATCAGGTCAAGACGCATCTTCCCAAACCAAATCTACTTTTTCCTGCAGCTGCTTTTTGGAATTACAGAAGGAAAAAAAATCAACCCTAAACCCCCAGCTATACATCCAGTGGCATAAATAGGAATTCTTCCTGATCCCTGAGCCCTCAGGATTATACAGAGCCCACCATGGAATAATAAATACATGTCCTTGTGTCCCCTTTAGATAGACCCAGATGTCCCCTCAAGCCCTCATATTCAATCCAGAAGTTCAGAGGAACATCCAGGAGCTTCACAAGCCACAGATAATCCTCCAAGGTGCTTTAAAGCTCTTAATTCCAGCCCTGAAAAACCAAATTCTACAAAACCCAGTGAGTCAGAGGAAGAAAGGAGAGCCTGTGAATGTGTCACTGCTGTGGGCTCTGCAGCAGGAGGGTATCAGCCCAGTCACAGCATCCAGGTGACAATTTCTCACTGTTTCCTGTCTGGAAGAGGAGAAGGGCTGGCGTGGGATGCCCTGAGTTGTCTGGAGTGAGGTGTCATGGATTTGGGTGCTGCCTGTCCTGGGGAAGGGCTGGGCAGCTCTGGCAGCCCCACCTGCAGCCAGGGCACCCTGCAAGGGAGCTGGGCTGGCTCGGATGGAACCAGGGCTGCTTTCAGCAGGAAACCAGAGAGAGGGACTTGAAAAGCTTCGTGCTCTGTGCTGGGAGAGGAGCAGCTGCTTCCTCCTCCTGTTTTCCTTCCCTCCCTGATCTGCTGCTCTCAGAGTGCTCTGACTCAGCCTGGGAGGAGGAAAGTGGAGCTCGCTCTGAGCTCCAGCACTTTAATCACAGAATCCTGAGCTGGAAGGGACCCACAAGGATCCAGCTCCTGGATCCCAGCCATCCCCCCCGTGCATCCCTGGCAGTGCTGTCCGAACACTCCTGGAGCTCCGGCAGCCTCGGGGCCGTGCCCATTCCCTGGGCAGTGCCCAGCACCCTCTGGGCAAAGAAACTTCTCCCCAAATCCAGCCTGGCCCCGCTTTGTGCCAGCTCCAGCCATTCCCTGGGTGCTGTCCCTGTGCCAGGAGCAGAGCTCGGGGCTGGCCCTGCTGCTCCCCTCAGGAGAAGCTGTCAGTGCCATGTCTCCCCTCAGCCTCCTCCTCTCCTCTGAACAGACCAAGCCCCCTCAGCTGCTCCTCGCCAGGCCCTTCCCCACCCTCACAGCCTCCTTTGGACACTCTCTCAGGGTTTTTCTTAACATTGTGGGTGCCCAAAACTGCCGGCAATATTCCAGGAGAGGCCACCCCAGAGCAGAGTGGGACAATCCCTCGCTGGCCTGCCTGGGGGAGCTGGGCCTGATGCCCCAGGACATGGCTGAGATTCAATTCAGTATTTGGTGTGTGGGGAAAGCCAGAAACCAAACTGGCCGTGGGGGTGAGAGCTGAGGGTCTGCTGAAGCCTCCACACACGGAGCTGGCTCCGCTGCAGGCTGCAGGAGCCCTCAGGAATGCTGTCAGAGCAGCACAGCTCCTTCCAAACCTGTGGCTCTGGGGGGTTTTGGCATCATGGTAACTGTTCTTGAGTTCAGTGCTCCTCCTTCTCAGCAAGGCTTGCTTTTTTAAAATGTGTTGTTTCTCTGGGATACACGAGGCACAAGAGTTCTCAGCTTTGTGCCGTGGGTCCTTACCAGGCTTTTAAGGAAATCCTCATCCGGATGGATTTGCACTTTCTCCTTCTGCTTGGAGCTGAGTCACTGGAACTGCCAACTGTGGTCACCACAGACATTTGCGTCTGTGATTCTGTTTTTATCTGTGAAGCTGATGCCTGGTTTAGACTTGGGAATGGCTCTCTTTAAGTAAAGACCAGAATAATTGGGAATTCTGGGATTAGCAGAGCCCTGGCAGCCTCAGAGCTCAGAGATGAGCAGGACAGAGAGGTCTCAGCTCATGGATGTGGCTGGTCCAGGAACTGAGCTCCATGTTCCTACTGGCCAGAATTAGGTGAGGCCCAAGACTGTCCTCAGAAAATCACAGGAATTTTCTAGAGAACGAACAGCCCCGGCAGGATCAAGGTTGTTGATGGCTCCAGAGAGATCTGGAGCAGCTCTGCTGGGAGGGAAGGCTGGCACAGCTGGGATTGTTCACCTGGAGAGGAGAAGCTTTGGAGTGACCTCAGTGTGGCTCTGCAGGGCCTGAAGGAGCTCCAGGAAACCTGGAGAGAGACAATTTACAGGGGATGGAGGGACAGGACACAGGGAATGGCTTCCCACTGCCAGAGGGCAGGGCTGGATGGGATATTGGGCAGGAATTGTTCCCTGGGAGGGTGGGCAGGCCCTGGCACAGGGTGCCCAGAGCAGCTGTGGCTGCCCCTGGATCCCTGGCAGTGTCCAAGGCCAGGCTGGACATTGGGGCTTGGGGCAGCCTGGGATGATGGAAGGCATCCCTGCCCATGGCAGGGTGGAATAAGATCAACTTTAAGCTCCCTTCCACCCCAGCCATTCGAGGATTCCATGATCTTTTCTGATCCCCTAAGGATTTATTTACAGGTCATCCAGCTATAAACTGGAGCAGCTCCTCCCCATGCTACAACCCTTTTATCCCATGTGTTCCACAGAAGTGTGTGGACTCCTATTTGCCATCACACCTCTTCTCCTCACCTCTTTCAGGCAATAAACACTATGGGTTGCTGGACTGGGACCTCTAAGGATGGGTGAAGGAGTTGAAATTTTGAAGTGCAGGTGCTGTGAGTTGGAAACGCCTTTAGCAAGTGACAATTCAACCTTGGAATGTCTCCAAAATGCAGAGAGGAGGGGCTGCATGTCAGGAGGGGTTGAGATGGTGAAGGCTCAGGGTACCAGGACATCTCAGCTCCAAATTCTGCCTGGTGTGAGCAGAAGCCCCACACTTTGCTAATACTGGGCTGAGGCTGCTTCCAGAGGCTGTGGGATTGGGAGGGAACATTTTCCTGGCTTTGCATCCTTATCCCAGCAGCTTTTGTGCCCAGATGGAGCTGCCCTGGCCCTCAGGACACGGAGTTTACCCCGCCCATCCCTGTTTGTGCAATGCTCTGTGCAGGAGAAGGCTTTTTATTCCAAATGTGTCGCCAGGCTCTATGGAGGGGGTGGAATGTGAGTTTCTCTCCCTATTTTCCAGTATCTTTGGAGTCCTGGGGAAATGTGATGTTTTATCAGGCCCTGATTTTGCTGCTGAAGCAAAATCCTGGCTGCCACTCACTTCTGCGCAGGGCTGTCACAACACTGCTTTGGACCTGACTTTTTTTATTCATTATTGATCATGGGAAATTGTTTCGAGAAGAGGGATGTAATTTATTTATCACCAAGGCTTCCAGTGGAATGTGATTTGCGCTGGAGTCCTGTTCCCTGAATTGTGCTCTGGCAAATATGATAAGGCTCGGGAAGTAGGACAGCTTTGATGCTGAGGAGTCACTCCTAACATCCCGAACACTGCTGGCAAAGGGCTGCACCCTCCCTTCTGTACCTCATTGCTGCTGTGCCAGAGGCTCCTCTGGAAATCTCCGCTCCCCCTCTGCCTTTAGTGGCAATCAGGAGAGCCTGGAGCACCCCAAACCCTCTCTTATCACATCACATCAATATTATCACCCTCAAGAAGCCCATGGGAAGTGTTTTAGGCAGAATAAACTTTTTTATGGCAGGAAGTAGGCGAATGGAATTATGTCTGTTGCAAAGGTTATTTGCTAGCCAATAAACAGATACTTTTAAGGGCAGAGTCTGGTGTTTTTCCATCTGTCAGAGCTATCCCTGACTTTAAGATTCAATATTTTTATATGGCAGTGTGTTTATCCTCGCCATGAAGTGAGGGTTGAGGGGAAATATGGGACTTGAGTACCCCCAGCTGAGCAATATTCACTGGCATCCCCTGCTTTGAGGTATCCCCAGGAGCCCATTCCAGCTGCAGATAGATTATGACCTCCACAAACAATGTGAAGAAGGGGGAAAATCTAAAAACTGCTGTTATAATCTGTAATAATCTCAGCCTGGCATTGATCCTGTACTTTTTTGCCCAGGGCAATGCCATCCTTTCATTTCCTCTGTTCTCCCTAAACTCCCTTCTCCCCGGCATCCCCCCCACCCCAACCCCAATAAAAGTCTGGAGTGTCCTCCTGCACTCCTGCTGCTGTTGTCCCCAGGATTTTAGTGGGAACATTTGAAAAATAAATAGCAGCCAAGGAGCACATTCCCTTTTATTACAGCTGTTCTCTCTGCATATGCAATGGTGAATTAACTCCATTTCCACAAGTCCCCTGATTTTTATGTAGCAGTGGAGAGGAGCTCAGGCCGTAAAACTTGTTCGGTCCACATTTGTGTTCTTAAATATCTCAGGACACCCCAGTGGAGCCCATGGTGCTCCTCTCTTTTTGTGCAGCTCTCTTTCAGTGCACTTCCATCTTGTTTAATTTCCTTTAAAAGCCAGAAAATCTCCCCCCAATCTGTTTCTTTGCCTCTTTCTGAGCCTGCCTGTTATTGTTGGGGAGTTCTAGCATGACACTGCCTCAATATAGGCAATTTTCTCCTGCAAACACGTTATCATCACTGCTCCAATCCATTTATTGCTTCAGAACCTCTGGGGCAGTGCCTGCTCTGCTCCACTGAGCACCACAGATAGACCCTGGCTGCTCCTAAAGCTCTCAAATTGGTGCCGTGCTCCACTGGCTGGGGCGTTTCGGCCAAACCTGTGGCTGCTAAAGAAACATTTTCCTCTTCCTGGAGCTTTTGTGACCTGATCCTGCTGTATCCCTGGGTTTATGCTTGTGGATGTGCAGGCTCGAGCTCGGCGCCTCATTTATTGAGTTACTTTTATGGCAGCAGCTTCCATCCTTCTGTCTTAATCTCATTTTATGTCTTTTTTTTTTTTTTCCCATCTCTCAGCCTTCACGGCAGTAACTATCTCTGATATTTAAATGCTCACATACATGATCAGTAGATCTTAAGAGTAATATTTTTATTTCGGTAATGCCAGGCCTGGCTCCCTTTCTGAGGAGATCTCACGCTCACATCGCACCAGCTCTTCTGCAGTGGCCACAATAGCAATAAATAGGTTTATTGCTCTTGTCAGAGACATATGTTTCAAGGCCAGCAGGGCCTTTATGATTATTTGGTTGGAGATTATGGATTGCTCAGAGCAGAACTCAAAGCACTGAGTCAAAATTAATAACGTGGAGGGGACTTTACGTGATCCGAATGCCTCACTCGGGGACACCCACCCTGACAGAGGTGCCACTTGAGCCTGGCTTGGCTGCACTCCTGGGAGCAGCCAGCTCCCTCCTCCAAGCCCACAGCGCTTTCCCAAAGCTTCCAGAGTGGTGGGGATGAGCAGCCACGTGCTCACAGTTTTCTTTGCACCGTGGAAATGTCACAGATAATTTGCAGTTTGTGTTCCTGCAGCAGCAGGACCCGGGCAGGATGGGGGCTGCCAGCAAGCTGGCAAAAGTCTCCCAAGCATTCCCTGAATCTCTGCCTCCTTCTGGTCCTGCAGACTTGATATTTTTGCTGGGAACTGCTGTTCCCATAGATGCCATCTCCAAATGACACAGCTCCCCCAAAAGCACATTGCTCAGGGGGTCTTTAAAGCCTCTCTGCTGCACTTAGGCCCTGCTGAGCTGTGCTGCTGATTATGATGCTCTGCAAAGAGGTGTTTCACAACTATGATTTTCCAATTACTTAAATCACCTGGAACTGAGGAATAAACCAGAGCTCCCTGTTATTTCATTTTTTTTCTTGCTCGTTTTGAGGGGAGTTTTTGGTTCTGTTTTACTCCCTGCAGACAGCCCTGCCTGATTCCTGGGGGCTACCTGGATGCAGGTGTGCATCCCACCCCCTCTCCCATCGCAGGTGGGCTCCAAGTGAAATTCAGGACATTCCTGCAGGGATCCAGGTGTCTGGAGGGTTGTTGCAATGGTTCACAGGGCACAAGGACACATCAGGAAGCTGAATTTCAGTGCCCTCCAGCTCAAACAGAGCTGGATTTCTCCTGCGGTGAGAGGGCGATGTTCCAGCACTTGCCAAACTAATTTTTTTGGGAAGGTCACAGCCAGAGGCTTAGAAAAGTGACCCAAAAGGCTAAAAAAAGTGACCCACAGGGGCACCTCTGCCTGCTCCAGGCTGCTGACACAGATCCAGAGCTGTCCAGAGCTTTGGGGTAGGTTTGCCCAGACTTCCATCATATTGAAAAGAGTCACCCTAAATATTCCACCAAGAGAGATGGAAAGGGAGCAGATTGGACAGAAGGGAATGTTCCAAAGGGCTGTTAACAGCTCTTCACACGCCCAGGGTGTCCCAGCAGGCAGATCCTTGATTCCAGACTTGGTTTAGGCAAGTAATTCATGGATTTCAGCATTGAAGCAGCCACTTCTCATCCCAGATCTTCCCCCTTTCTTCCAGGCCTGGCTCCTCGATCCCTGTCCCTCACTGTGGGATCTCTGATAGGTTTGCAGGTTCCCAGCTCCAGCTTTCCAATCCTGATCCCACCCATCCTGTCCCCTCCAGCTCCTTCTGCCTGGAGCAGTGATTTGCCCTCTCTCCATGATATCCCACCTAATCCAAACTGCTTCCAGGAAAAGGAAACAGCTGGGAATGTGTCTTTTCCACACAAAGTGCATCCCTCAGGCCCTGGTGACAGAAGAGGGTGGGCAGGTGAGCAGGGGGTAAATTCCCATGTCAATGATAAATTGCCTTTAGTGGATGGGGAGAGAAAACTGAGTACGGATTTAAGACAAAGCCACTCAAATCTGCTTGGGAAAGGGAGCCTGGTTATCCAGATTTCATCATTCCCAGCCCTTTCCCAGATACACTCATTAAAGGCAGCTGGAAGTTGGAATTACCTATCCAGAGCAGTTCACCAGATTGCTGCTTCTGTGAGAACAATATGTTATAAACCACATACCAGGGAAGTTGTTTTAATTAACTAATTATCTATTCCGAGTTTCTCGTAGCTCTCTTTATCTCTGTTCTTTAGCTACAGTACAATATGGAAATGAAGGTAAATGAAAGCACTTTATTAGCCAAAATAAAATGAACCAAGAAAATAAGAAGTTACAGTGAATAAAATACAGGCCACCCAAACATGCTTGGAACATGTGAAATTGGGAAGTTTAACTGTGGTTGTTGAAACATGGATATAAGGAATTAAATCAGTTAATCCACGCTGATTTCCAGCTCCACTGGCAGGGTGAGCTGTGCCTGCAGTGCTGGAGGAGCCTCTGGGAGGGTTCAGATCCCTCACCATCACCCCATGAATTTATTTCTGGCTGCAGCATTCCAGCTGTGCCTGCCCTGTCCCACATCCCTGGCCCTGGCAGTGGGAGCAGCACTGAGGACTCGGGGCTGTCATCCCAGTGCCCTCCAAGCCTCATTCCAGTGGGATCAATCAAGTCCTGCAGAACACACCTCAGGGGAGGCTCCATCCCAGACCCAGGGATTGGAGAATCCCTCAACTCTTTGCTCCACACTTCCTGAAATAACCCTGGGAGCAAATCCCACCCCTGGCTCCAGGCAGTTCCTCGTTCCCTGGATGAGCTTTTTACCAGGAAGCTCCCAGACCGTGCCTAACAAAGCCCCACACCCAGGACTGAAGATTTCCCTCTCTCCAGGGCTTTCTTCCTGGTGTGGGATCCTTGTGGGATAACCAGGACCTCTCGTCCAGGATGTGGTGGCTCAGCATGGTCGCAGCACCACCTCTGTGACCACAGGTTGGAGCTTTTTGTGCCAGCAGGGTTTTGTCACTGAGAACAGCTGTGCTGAGCAGCAATTAAGAGGCAAATCCAGGAAAACTGAGGATGTGGTGGCTTCCAGGCTGTTCTCCACCTTGGAACCACTCCCACCCCACAGCAACTTCTCTCCTTATAAATCCAGGACAGCGCTAAACCCCCAAGTCCCTCACAAGCCTTTCACTCAGGTGAAAATCAGGCAGGAGCTTCCAGAGGAGAATTTGGACACACAGAGGCATCTTGTCACTTGGGTAAAGGAGACACAGGATCGGGCTCTGTGCGGGGCTTATCACCTGGAACCAGCAGGGCAGGGAGAGCTCCAGCTCCGGCTGCAGCTCCGGCACTGCTCTCCCAAGATAAACCAGGAGTGCACTCAAGTATTTTCTCTCGGAGTGATATGAAAGTCACGTTGCTGTAACTCCACATCTTACGAGGCCGCTCCCTAAATAGGATTGCAGAGGAAGTTAATGGGATGCTGGCTGGGGATGTGATTTAAGGATTGATGGCTGCTCCCCCAGCTTTCCCTGGGATGTTCGGTGCTCCAGGGAGGGGAAGGCAGAACAAGGGATGTGGGTTTTTAGTCAGCTCCTTCTGGGAAGTGCCTGTGGCTCCTGGCACTCGCTGATCAGAGGGGTTAAAATGAGGAGACTCCCACCTGGAAGCACCTCCTGCTCCTTCCCTGGGAACAAAGCCCATGCTGCATTTTGGCTGCTCTGGGAATGCAAAAGGAGGAGCATCCTCCGTTTGGGTGAGACAGCTCCAGCCATCTCTGACCTCTAACTAATTGTGCAGCTGGAGGTTCGGCTGGAATGGCTGCTAATTGAGGCCCTGGCCAGTAATGATTGCTGGGAGGGGCAGCCTCCATGCCCTGCTGACTGGAGGCCACCCCAGGCTGTCCTCAGCCAACCTTCCCTGCTGTGGTCACGCGTTGTCCTGGCCTGGATTCTCCATTTCAAAGCCATAATAAGGTCCCTGAGGATTTTCTTTCTCCCTGTCTGCAGGGAGACAGGAGCTGTGGCCACCCCTTCCCCCTGCCTGTCAGACCCCTAATTGTTATTAGGGCTGCAATGGGAACGTTTCTTTGAGCCAGGGATTTCCTGTTGGTCTGATTAGAGCCTGAACAGTCTAATCAAATGTAACAAACTCATTATCCCAGTTCCAATAATACCAGGGCTAGGAATTAGTATGGAAAAGGATCATCAATAACAGAGCCATAAAATCCTTGGGATCTGTCTCATCCTGGTGCTGATCCCAATCCTCGAGCAGAAAACACCTCTGGATGTCCCAAGGGTCAATGGCAGCTCCAAAATTTCCCCAGGATGAGCTTGGAGTGGGTGCAAGGGGTCCTTCCCTGGTGTCACCACCAACTGCCCAGGGATAAATGATTGGGAAGGGTTGGTTGGGATAGAATTTGATTTGGAAAAGAGCTTGGAGCAATCTGGGATAGTGGAAGGTGTCCCTGCCCATGGAGCTGGATGAGCTTTAAGGTCCCTCCCAACCCAAACCAGTCTGGGATTGCCCTTTCCTGAATATCCAGCACTGCTTTGGATGTTCGTCCTTATGCTAATGTTAATAATATAATATTTTATTTCTGTTTAACATTTTATTGCTGCTATTTAATAGGTTATATATTAAAATTGATATCAGCACTTTATTTTCCTGCATTTTTATGGGTTCTCCAACATTAGAGCCAGCTACTTTTTAGTAGGTTTTTTTTTCCCTAAGTGCTATTTTGTCAAAAATTAGGCCTTAAACTGGAGTAGGGCTCCTCAAATGCAGCAAGAATTTAATCAAGGAAATCCACAATGATAATTTTGCTTTCAAAATAACCTTTCCTCCCATAATTTTTATTCATGTCCAACAATGACAGAAGGATTTTTTAATGCTGAAATTACATCGGGATGATTTGTTGCAGGTGGTTTAATCCAGTCATGGTTGCAGCTTTGAAGTGTGGCAGGTACTGATGTTTGAAAGGTGTGAGGACACGGTGGGAGCTGCCTTTTGTCTGAAGTTCTTCTGCCTTTGGGCTTTGAGTTTGCTGATGCTCCACAGGGACCAAGCTCCAGCGATTTGAGATAATTGTGAAATCTGAAAGGGCTCCCTGACGCCTCTGCTCTTCCCCTCCTGCTCCAAATGGCTGCAAGAGGGATTAACTCTGCTCTGGAATTGTCCCCAGCTCCCTGATTTTAGTGCTGGAAAATTACAGAGTCTGATGTTCCTCAGACTCGGGGCTGGGGTTACAAAACTTCCCGAAATTGGAGCAGACAGCCCCGTTTGCAGCTCCCTCAGAGCGGCGAGGGGAGAGCTGGTTTTAATAACATATTGCAAGTGTTCACATTACCCAAGCAGCTGCAAACTGCCCTCCATTTTAGGGAAAAATAATGGACTTTTTTGCCAGGGAGAAGTGCATGTTTATATCTGCAGGCAGTAATTAGAGGCTGGTGAGTCAAGGCACTGCAGAAGGAACGGGCAACAAACCAAACCTGTGGGGAAAAGGAGCTGAAAACTGCTCGAGTGCTTGTTCTGGGATAAATTTAACCTTCCTGAAACTGATCCAGACAGAGCTTTTCCCACTCTGGAGAGGCAGCACAGGGCTGGCTTTGGCCAGTGTCTGTTCTCCATGACTTCCCCAGCCCTGGTCCCAGCTGGAGCAGCTGAATGAGGGATCCTGGTGGGCTCAGCTCCCGTGGGATGGAATTTCCTTGTCTCCTGAAAAAGAGACCCCCCCAGCCCCTCTCAGAGCTCTCAGAAAGGGCTGGGTCATGTCCAAGTGCCTTTGGAATGTGGGAGACTCCAGGGATGGAGACAGAGACCTTGTGGGGTGGATCCCATCTCCTGTTTTCTCCCCCACAGCAGTTCCAGGTACGAGGCTGCCCTCAGGCTGTTCCAGGCATTCCCATCCTTCCCTCCTCTCCTTAATATTCCCAAGTTTCACACCAACTTTTAATAGCTGATCCAAAGGGGCTGGCAGGAGGCTCCGGAAGGAGCAGCCAGGCTTGACCAGCACTATTAAATAGTGATTTTATCCATGTTCACACAGGTGCAGGAGGAGGGGATGGGGAGTACATAACATAAATCGGATTTTTTCTAGAGTTTACAGGAGTTTGAGATTAAAGAAGTTTGTGGAAGCTGGTAGGATAACTAAGATGAGAGCTGCTGAGAGATAACAGGGAGGATTAGTGGGAGCTCAGCAAAAAAGGAGAGCAGGTCTGGGGTGGGAATTGTCACTTCAGAAGTTGGGGGGACCTTGGCTCCAAGAGGCCAGACCTGACACTGGGACTAGGGAAAGACCAGTCTAAAAATGATCTCTTTTCTCCGTGAGCAATGATGGCCACTGTGTTTTGCATATCAAAGTGTGATGGTACCAACCACTGCTCCACTCTGCCACCGGAAATTCCCTTTAATTTCTCTCAGAGGTATGGAGCGATCCAGCCAAACCTTGCGTGGTAAATTTGTGGAGAAATCCAGGCAAGAACATTAATTCTGCATTTCTCCTCTTCATCACATCACTGCCCTTTAAGCACCCTCATAAACTCATCCTGCTCTTGCATTTCTTTACAATATCTACCGAGAGAGGCACTTAGACCAAACTATTTCCTTTTCCTGAGCACTTCCCCGCTGCTCTGTGATCATCTGCACATTAAAAAAGGGCTTGTCCCCCTCTCTCTTTGTACTTCACCTTCACACTTGGAAGGGATTTCTGCAGGCCTCTCTTTGCTCCAGAATATTCTTGTTTGGGGCAGAGTTCTCACTAATCCTGCTGAGGTGCAGCCCCTTGGCTGTTCCCACCCTTTTCCTGCTGCCCCCAGACCACACAAATCACTCGGGCTTGTCTATTAAATTCAAATAAAGCCTCAAATTCATTTTCACACCATGAAACGCAGCTCTGAAGAGCTGCACAGCTCTTCTCCAGGAAAATGTGCCTTTCCCAAAGTGTTTTCCCTCTGACTGTGACATCTGTGACAAGCAGAGCCATTTCCTGAGGAACATGAGGATATGCCACAGACCCCTGATGCCTCCGGGCTTGCTCGTGGCCTTGAGCACAGGGACCTACTTATCTGGTGCTGTAGCTGCCTTTAAAAGCACTAAAACACACCAGGAAAATGCAGAGTGCTTGTGTGGACAATTAATTTGAGCTTTACAGTGCCTGAGAGTTCTTCTGAGTGCTGGCAGAGTGGTTCAGAGCTGGGCTGGGTGCTGACAACTCCATCAGTGCTGTGATAGAGCAGCTCACCAGGGTTAGGCCAGCCTTTGATCCTGCCCAGGTTTCTCTCCTTGACGGGCTGGGTTGATTTGTTTTTAGATTCAGTGTGTCCAAATAGCTCAGAGCAAGGCTGGGGCCGGAGCTGGTCAGTGGGTGACCCAAGGGGCTGCGGCCATCCGTGGACATCAGCTGAGAGCAGGTGACAGTGGCACTGCCTCTCCACTCCACCACCCTTCCCAGGACACTGCCTGCTCCTGGTTCACCTGCCCTGTGCTCCCCAGGGCTCCTCACTCCGTAATCCCCAGAATTCACAATCCTGAAAGGACCTGTCCCCATGAGTCAGCTTTGGGAATCATCTCCACAAGGATAAAAGCAGCCTTGAGGCTTCACCTCTCTGGGTTTCTGTGGTGGAGCCTCTCACTCCCAGCCCTCCGTCCTCCTGGGATGTGGCCACAGAGGTGGCAGGACACAGAGGGGGCAGGACACAGAGGGGGCAGGACACAGAGGGGGCAGGACACAGAGGTGACGGGACACAGAGGGGGCAGGACACAGAGGTGACGGGACACAGAGCTGGCAGGACACAGAGGTGATGGGACACAGAGGTGGCAGGATGAGGTCCCTGGCAGGGTCTGAGCACAGAGACTCTCAGCTGGGGCAGTTTTTGGTGCAAGCTGGAAACTGGAATTAGCCAGGGGGCCGGTTTGGGCATCCAAGACCAGTGTGACCAGAGAGTGGGGAGGTTCCTGTCCTGTATTCCCCTTTGTCTCTGGCAGACGATTTCCTCTTCCTGAAGGGCTGGGAGGGCAGAAAGCCCCACTGACAGACAGAGCACTGGGGTTTGTAGGAGCACCACAGCTCCACAGCCATGGCCGGATCTCAAACCTTGAGTTTTCCACCTCTGCCAGGATGTGACTTCCACAGGGGCTGCAGGAGACCCCTCAGACCATCCATGTCTGGGAATTAAGTGGGATTCCCAAAAAATCACCTCCTGGCGCACCACAGGCACGGCACCACCTCTTCCTTCGCCTGGCACTTGTGTCTGCAGGCTGCCCTGAGGAGCTGCAGGACAGGAGCTATTTTGGGTGCTGAGAGGCTGCCTTGACACATTCCTGCAGGGAGCCTCTCCCAGCACCCCTGCAGCTCGGGAGCTGTCGCAGAGGAGCTGTTAATTAGCCAAGATCCCGGGAGCAGCAAGGGTGGCTCAGCGCAGCTCTGCTCCCAGCAGTGACAGCTCCAGCTTTGCTCTTCTGTCCTGCCTTGTTTCCATTGAAACTTCGCGGAGCCGTGGAAAACGCACAATTAGAGGCTGTTAGGTGATTGATTCCTGGGCGAAGGGGCCTTTCCTCCTTGCCTGGAAGGTCTGGCAGGTATTATTTAAAGAGCTAATGAATGTTAATGGGCACATTATTTGCAAATCTTGAAGTGGAATATTAGATCAGGGCTCCTGTGTGTCATGGTAATCAGCTTTCCCTCGCTCGCTCTGGCTCGGAGGGGGGAAACACCCTGCAGTTGCTTTGTTGTGTGCTTTTCAGATTAATATCCTTTTTCCAATCCAGCAGCTTTTCTCGGGGTGTTGGAGTCAAAGAAGCAGATGGTTCACATGCTGCTGTTTGATGCCTGACCAAGGGATTGTCCTGCTCAAAACCGCCCTGCTGCGAACACAGAGCGAGCTCCCTGCTTTGGTCTCTTCCGAGAGGGGCCAGAGGTGTTTGGGAGGAGGCAGGGCTGGGCTGGACCCCCACAGCAGCATCCCTGGCATGGAGCCCACGTGGATCCCCCTGGGGATGGGCTCACACCCAGCTCACACCGAGAGCTCCCTGCTGCTGCTCCCAGCTGCCCTTTCTTCAGCGCTTCCCAAATTTCACTTGGCCGCTTCCTCCTGCTCTTCCGCCCATGTCCTCCTCCAGATTCCCACATCCAGGCCGGTCCAGACCCCTGGCCAGGCTGGTAGCCTCCCGGCCCACATCCCCCTGGGTAACTGGCTGCTCCTGGACGCCAAAGGTGAGCTTTGAGTCGTGTTTTCCACAAGAACGCACTGAAAGGTTCATCTCCCATCCTTCCTGGACACACCTGGATCTGGGAGCACAGCCCCTGCTAGCTGTGACCCAAAATGCCTGGCACACCTCTGGATAGCACCCATGTGATGTCCCTTAGGAGGCCAAATGAAAAGAGAGAAGAAATCACCGGGGATTTTCCAAATGTTGTTGCTGGAGCCTTTCCTGAGCATCAGACAGAGAAGCACAGCCCTGCCCTGGCTCAGGAGGTGCCATGGGTCCTCCTGGGGTCCAAAGTGAGCCACAAAATGGGGAGTTGGGAGGCTGGGAAACCTGTGGGTGACAGGAAATCATGATTCAGGTGTTCCACCTGCTGAGTGCTGCTCCCAGGTAGAGGATCCCGGCGGGAACAGCAGCACCAGGAACTGTGTGGGAAAACTTCCCCAAGTGCAGCACAGGTGAGGGATAGGGGAAGGCTCTATTCTGCCAAAATAAACCAGCAAATTGATGGTGAAAAAAGATCCATCATCTACTTCTGCATTTCCAGTCTCCTTCTGGATGAATCCAGCAGATTTCTGCCTTGGAAGGGGGAGATTCCTGCACTGTAGCACACCTGCTCTGCTGCTCCAGACTCCTGAGCATCCACCCATCCTCCTCAGCTCATTGGTGCCAACCTACTTTGTATTAACAGCGATTCAAATGTTAACAGCTGCTGTCCATGTTCATCAAAAAGCAGCTTAATACAAATATATGATTATTGTATGAGCATTGTATAAAAGATACTTGGTTGTGTCTTAAGCTAAAACAACAATATACACTTTTATCCAATCCTGATACGTTTATAAATATATTTAAATGGGTATAAATATTTATAAATAGTTTCTGTAATCTTCTGTAATTAGGCTCTAAGCTCTGTGACAGACAGCATCTGTTTGATCTGCGGGCGCTCTCCGTGTGTGTGTGGCAGGTCTCTCCAATGAAAGTGTTGGAGTCAGGAGATGTCTCTGAAGGGAGGCAGCTCCTTCCCTTGGGAGGAGGAAACCCAGACCTGGAGCAGGCTTCAGGTGCAGGGAAAGCCAAGCAGGGCTGGGAGTGTGCAGCCAGAGCAGGGGGATGGAAAGATGAACAGCCCAGGGCTGATGCTGAAAATTCTCAGTGAGTTATTGGCAGCTGGAAGCTGGGCTGGGAGGAAGGAGCAGCCAGCGAGGACGTGGTGGGTGGGAAAAGTGATCATAAACCCTTTTTTATTTCTCCTCATAACTCGCTTTATTTCCTCTCTGTTTGACTGTCGCTTTGAGCTATCTTTGTTCCAGAAGGAGAGGAAGTAACCTAACACAGAGTCAAACAAAACAGGCCCTTTTTGCTCTAAAAGCCTTTTGGGAATGCTCCCGACACAGAGGAAATGGGGTGGATTTTCTCAGGGCTATGGCAGCAGCTGATGAGCTTGGTGGCAGCAGGACAGGACAATCCATGGTCACACAAAGCCACCAGGAGCTCTCACGGGTGGGATTCAGGTCCCAGAGCAGCTGCTGGGCCAGCTGGAGGCCCGTCTGGACTGCTCCACGCTCGTCCTTTTCCAGCTCAGGACACATAATGGGGCTCAGGGGGCTCCTGGATATCCCTGAACACCCCATGGCAGAGGAGGATCCTCAGTCCATCCCACACAGGGACCCTGGGGTCTGGCAGGGCAGAGGGCACCAGCCCTTGTGCCAAGGGCTGGGTGAGTTTGTTTGGTGAGAGAAACAGGAATTGGGCACTGCAGAGGCTTTCTGGGGAGAGCCTTTTTGGCTGGAGAATGGTTTTTGGGATGACACAGGTCACGCTCTGGGGAGATGCTGCTCAGTGGGCACAAGTGAGGTGGGGAGGATGAGGAGGGGGAGAGGCAGAGTTTGCCTGCTCCACTGGTGAATCCTGATCCAGTTCAGCTGCTCCCGTGCCAGGCTGTGTCCCTGGCACTGTGGAGATGCCCTGACTCCCCTGGGCACTGCCCCCACTGCACACACTGGGGGGTGGATGTGTGCCCTGCCCTTGGTCCCACCAGCCCTGCTGTGCTCCTGCTTCAGGTGTGTGACAAGAGCCTGTTCTGCCCGAGGGATTGGGGGAAAATCCTGCTGGACCAGGTGGAGGCACCTCTGCTTCATCCAGGCTGAGGGAGAGGCTGAGAGCCATGGAGAGGGGTTTGTCTGTGTGGGATGGAGACAATTGCTGGGAACGGCAGGGAAAGAGAAAGTGGAGCAGAGCAGAACAAAGCCAGACTGAAGCAGGAGCCTGAGGCTGTGAAGGGAGTGGGAGAGCATCCAACGGAGCTGGACTGGCTGTGCCAAAACCCTGGGAATTGTTCTGACTCCACTCTGGCTCTCCTGCTCCTGAGCTGGGCACTGTGCTGCTGTGTGGCAGATGATTGCCATTCCCAATTTCAGTGTTTAAAAATGCAGGAGAATAGACTGAAAGAAAAATAATCAAATTGCCAAGTGCAAAGTTGCAGAGTGATCTTTGCTTTGCAGCTTTGACTTGGGCCCCGGCTGTGTATCTTTAATCTTCCAGAAGTCTTTAATCAGAAGAAAATCTGGCTTATCCCTAAAGCCCAGGGTCTGAGCCTGTGCAGTGCAAACAGAATCCTCGGGAGCCTCCAGGAGGGGATGGAGCAGAAACAAGTGGAGATGTGGCTGTGGCTGCCCAGTGATTCCAGCAGGGCAGCAGCTCCAGAGGCAGGGCAGGAGAGGAGATGTTTGAGGCAGGAACAGGGGGAAAAGGAAACTATGACAGCTGTGAATGAATGAACAGGCTGGGGTTTAATAGGGAAATGGGAAATGTTGGGAAATGCTGGGAAATGTTGGGAAATGTTGTCTGCACTCACCTGGAGTGAAACCTGCTGGGTTTTGTAAGCCTGGATAAGGTGGGAAGGGACATTAAAGCTGATCCCATTCAACCCCTGCCGTGGGCAGGGACACCTCCCACTGTCCCAGGGCGACCCAGCCTGGCCTTGGGCACTGCCAGGGATCCAGGGGCAGCCACAGCTGCTCTGGGCAAGCAGAGGCCTCTCCACTGATTTAGGGGTAATACTGAGGATTTGGGGGTTTTTTAGAAATGGGGCAGTGACTTCCTACCAGTTTACAGCAGATGACAAAGAACAAAGAGGAAATAGGAGAATCCCTGTGCTGCTCCTGGGACAGGAGCAAAGCCAGCCCTGCCTTTCCTTTAGAGCTCAGTGCCTCTACCTCACACCTGAGGACAGATTGTTTTGGCATGGACAAGGCTTTTCCCACTGGCTTTCAGGAGAGCAGATTCATTTTCTGAATGTTTTCAGGCAGACCCAGGCAGGGTAGGGGGCTGCTCCTGGGTTTCCCTTTCCTCCTCTCCTGCCTTGTTGAGTGATCCTGGCAGTTTGCAGTTGGGATTAAAACCTCAGAGGAAATGATGGGACTTGGGAACAATCCTGCTCTCAGCCTAAAACATGGCAGAGGGAAAGGTGCCTGGATTGTCAGAATCTTCCTCTGTGGTCACACATTCCTGGCTCCCCTGTGGCAAACATGGAATAAGCACCTCCTGTGGGAAGGGCTTTGAGGGATGAGGGAGGTTGGGAGTTCTCTTTACACTTTGTAGTTATCAGTATAAACTTTCCATTGCTAAAATGAGTTATTTGGTGTTGTTTTCTCATGTAGATTTATTTGGCATCACATACAAATCCAGGTAAAGCTGGATGTGTCCATTCTTAGGAGCAACAATCCCAGCTGGAGTGGGAAATTGTCCAGGGAATGGGGTATCCTGGATGTCCCTTTTATCCAGGGTGGGTTCTAGGGGAGTTTTATCCCAGCTTTTGGGTTTTCTGTGGAAATCAGAGGGACAAGACCCCAACCCCATCCCGCCAGGACAGAAAGCAGCAGTGGGGCAAGTGCAGGAGAGGGCTGGGTGTTAATTAGTGCAATGAACAATTAATATTAGAAAATAACTCACTCTGTGAGTTTAAATTCAAAACCAAAGCAAAAGGTTGAGGCTACATCAGCACCCACCTGACCAGATGACCCTTAACCATAAAAGTCATCAAGTATCTGGGGCCCAGGGGGTGCAAACCAGCCCCAAACTGGGGAGGATTCCAAAAACTCCGTGGAAAAATGGATGGAGACAGCACAAAAGAGAATTCCTCCTTGGGACAGCCAGGAGAAGCAGTGCCAGATTTAATCCTGAGCAGGCCACGGGGCTAATTTTTAATGCTGTTATTGAAGGGTTGCTCTGTAAAAGTGTCTCAATGTACTTAAACTCAGTAACATTGTAGGAATTTAAAAATAAACCTGCAAAAGTTCATCACAACTTCATTTCAAAAAGACTCTCCACATAAAAGGGGAGAGGCTTGTTAAAAAGAAATTAAAAGCAGACACTAAAGGGTGACATTTTTCCAGAGGACTCAGACATTGTTTAAAGATCTTCTATTAGAGGATGAGAGCAAACCTATACAATTATCAGAAGAGACCTTAAAAGGGCAAAAAATTAGCAGTTCTCATTAAAGAGCAGACCAAAGGAGGCTGTCAGAGGTAAAACAGTATCCTTCAAAAAGTGGAAGTCATGTTCAAAGGAGAAAAATTAGAAAAGGAGTGTGAGAAGACAAAGCTATGACAGCAGAGACAAACCCTTTACTTGAGGAGGTCTAAAAATCTAATATTAAACCCTAATCAATCTAAAAATAAACCTTAATAAATCTAATAATAAACCCTTTTTGCCAACCCTCTCAACAGCTGTGGGGCCCCCAGAGTGGAGGATCCATCTTCAGTCTTTGAGGAGCAAAATGGGGAAATTGAAAGTAGGAGCTCCTGGAATTCACCCCAGAGGCCGAAGGATGTGGCACAGGGAAGTCATTTAGCAGTGGTGAGCAAGGAATTATTAAAAGTAAGATGGTTCCAGGGGAGCTGAAGGTGGGAAATGCAGGGATGCTTCCAGCAGCAATCCAGGGATAGCCCAGCCCAGCTCTGAAAATATAAGAGAGACCTCAGGAAGGCCAGGAATAAATATGGAATAGTGGGGAACAGTCACTGCTCCAAGAGTTCTTGCAGCCTGTAAGGGCAGGGGGTCCATGTGGGAAAAGCTTTGGGCAAATCCTCATCAGAGGCTCTGAAGGGAGTTAAGAGTGCAGTGTAAAACTGTGGTGTTAAAGAGAAAATTCTGCTCTCATAACTGGGCCACAAACACAACTCGGGAAGGAACCAGCAGAGTGGAAGGGCCAAGAGGAGAACCCAGGGACCTGTGGTGGGGCAGCACCTCCAGATCAGGAGAAGGAAAGGAAAGCACTTAAACCGTGCAGCTGCTGATAATGATTCAATATTGTGATCTCCTGGTGCAAAGCCATGGCTGGAACTGCCAACAGGGCAGGAAAAGAGGAGCAAAATGTGCACAATCCTGGGGG
>VYXF01007147.1:249060-296653 GCA_013397295.1 Polioptila caerulea
ATGGAATGGAACACCATGGAATGGAACACCATGGAATGGAATGGAACACTATGGAATGGAACACCATGGAATGGAACACCATGGAATGGAACACCATGGAATGGAATGGAACACCACAGAATGGAATGGAACACCATGGAATGGAACACCATGGAATGGTGGGAAAGGCTGGAGGGACATCAAATGCCCCCAGGGCAAAGCCAGGGCTGCAGGAGGGAGCTTTAAGCTGGGAACACTGTGCCCTTGCCCTCTGCTCCTGTTGCTCAGGAACCAGGTGCAATTCCATGATTTTTGAGGTGATTGTCAGTGGTGATTGTTGTAGGCAGCTTTCAGATTTTTGGGATAAGTGCAGTGCCTGATCCAGCCTGAGCCACCTCTGGCTGTGCTTCCCATTTGCTGGATTTGAAGCACCCAAAGGAGTCAGAGCTCAGGCTGTAGAATTGGGATGGGAAACTGAGGCTTCTGCCACAGCTCTGGAGAAACCCCACGGCGAGAGGAGCTCTGCTCCAGGCTTGGATTTGGGCAGAAGGAGCTGCAGTGCAGTGGAACCCACAGCACCCCCAGCCTGTGGGTTCAGGGTGCAGGTGGAGCCAGGGAGGATTTGCCTGTCTGGAATTGCTGCCAGCAGTCTCGGGGTGGAGGCACAAGGAGCTTTATCCCCCCCATCCCCAGGAGCTGCAGCTGCACCTCCCACCCCATGGCTCCAGGACACTCTAGGGCAGGATGAGGGATAAATGCCAAAACTGTCAGTAACATCTTGCTGGGCTGAGGAAAGGGAAAGGGTGAATTTGCTGGAGTCGGTGTTTAAAAGGAAAGGGCTTTAAGTTAGAGGCAGGTATAAAGAAATACAACAAATCAATTTTTTAATGGATTTGCCTGTGCTTTAGACTGGGTCCAAAAAGCTTGGAGTAATCCAGGGAACAAGGGAATAAATTGTTGATATATTTGTAGTGCTGAACAGGGCTGAGATCTGATGAAATCCTTGGCTCGGGAGGTGAGGAATTCTGCAGAGAAGCTTCCATTTCTTCCTTCGTGGTTATCATCAAACTCAGATTATTTTTTCCCCAAAGGTTTCCCATTATTTCTAACTCGATGTTTATTCCCTAGGATATCTGTCCTGCTCCAAAGGCAGGGAACGGGCTTTTCCTGGAGGCTTTTCCTCAGGGGGTTCCAAGATTGAAAACCAGCCTGAGGGAAAGGACCATCATGCTGGGAAAGATCATTTCTTTCTGTCTCACTCTGGATTTTCTGTAATTGAGGAGGTTCAGGTGCTCTGATAACACCAAATCCACAGTTTTGGGCTCTCCCCATGGGGTTTGCAGTTGGGAACAGGCACAGAAATCCCGGGAATGAAACATCTCTGGGACCTCCAGGCTTTGCTGCTCCTCCTGCCCTCCAAGGGCAGTGCCAGTATTGAGCAGGGGCTGGAGGCTGCAGTTCATCAGAGGTCAGGTTTGACTGGATTTTGGCCAACTGGAAGTTCCCTGTGTTTGCATCTCCCCCAGGAGTCAATGTTTTCCTGGTTTCTGTGCCAGTGCCAGCAGAGGCCAAAGCTTCCCAGGATTTTGGCTCTTTGAGGGGAATCTTTCCCACCCCTCTGTCCAGGGCTGGAAACAGGAGACCCTGAATCCCCACCCAAGCCTTTTCCAGCCCCTCTGGCTTCCAGGCTAGAGAAACCNTGACTGGATTTTGGCCAACTGGAAGTTCCCTGTGTTTGCATCTCCCTCGGGAGTCAATGTTTTCCTGGTTTCTGTGCCAGTGCCAGCAGAGGCCAAAGCTTCCCAGGATTTTGGCTCTTTGAGGGGCATCTTTCCCACCCCTCTGTCCAGGGCTGGAAACAGGAGACCCAAGCCTTTTCCAGCCCCTCTGGCTTCCAGGCTAGAGAAACCTGGATCCAAACATCAGATAGAGCAAAACAGTTTAAAACAAGCAGGAAAACCCAATTTTATGGACAGACCCCTGAGGGCAGCAGGAATTTCTCCCAACTCTCTTCCGTGGTACCTGGCTGGTTGTGCATGTGCAGCCAAAGCTTCCACAAGGTGTTTTTCCTTGTCCTCAGGAGTGATAGCAGAGCTAAAACAGATGGATCAGAAGCCTTTCCAACTGAAGAGTTCAGTTTCCAAGCTTTGGATTTCAGATTTTTTAAAAAATCCCTGTCTGAGGGGAGGTGGGAGTATTCCACAACCAGTTCAGTATTGTCCAAACCTGGAATTCTCCATTTAAAATAACCACCACAGACCCTCTGGAGCAGCCCTGCTGTGCTCCCTCCTTGCAGGAATTGCCAGGACACCTGGGAATCCAGACACTGGATTGGGAAGCCACCTCTCCTTCTCCACTGAGGCTCTTTTCCCAGCTCAGGTTCTTGTCAGGCCCTGTTTGCATCCCTTCTTTTCTGCCCAGTGATTGTTGCTGTCAGCTTGCTCTTATCCCATTTCTTATATAGGTTGCTTTATTTGGTTTTATTGCTCCTTTCACCTCTTATCTCATCAAGGTGCATTTCTTCATTGCTTTTGTGATCAGCATGGTTTTTTGGAACACATTTAGGGCATCTTTTAAAAGGGTCTTCAACAATTCCAAATTAATCACCCCAATCATTCTTATAATTTTTCCTGCCAGTCCCTAAATATTTTCAGCAGGGCCTTTCCCCACAGTTATCCAAGGCCAGGCAGGGACCGTGTTTGGGCAGAGCAACAAAATCAGGGCCTGGTGGATGAAAAAGAGTTTTGTTTGGTGATCAGTGCACCCCAATCCATTGGAAAAGCGGCTGAACCAGCAAGATTGGAAGGTAAGGAATAGCTTGAGCTGGGAAATAATCAGGGCATGTTTGTAAAGCTCTGAGGATTGTGGTGAGGAGCCACCCACGATGCCCCAGGAGCTGTGCCTGGAGCCACCACAGCTTGGAGTCTCCTCATCCCCCTCCAGCTCCAGCCAAGCTGGAGTCAATCCCTCTCCATCTCCTTGAGTGCAGCCTGGGGACGAGGAGGGAAATCCCACTCCTTTGGAAGAGGTCCCCAAAACCTCCAGCCCGAGGGTGCAGGCGGAGGAGCAGTGTCAGGAGATGCTGGGGGCTGGTCCTGCCTCCTGCCTCTTTCTTCGAGAGCAAAGAAATCTGGAATTCCCTTGTTTCCATTCCCAAAAAACCTGCAGGCTGGCAGTTGCCTCAGACCTATGGATCTGCCACGGTGCTCCTGGGAGTGTCTGGAGCCCGGGAATGCTGGCTCTGGGTTCCAGGCTGGCACTGTAGGGCTCTGCTGTTATTTTCCTACCACTCTGTTGTGTCCCCAGAGCATCAACATGAAGAGAAACACAAAACCAGACAATTTATAATAACAAAAATAAATAAAATGCATAATAATGTAAATTATGCACATCATTAACCCCAACTGTTGCTCTAAAATGGACAGAGATTCTACAGGAAAATCATACTGAAGTTATGCTGTGACAATTTTCCCTGAAGGACATGGACCTGTGGGGGAAATGGAGCTGTGGTGGACATTGACCTGTGGTAGCCACTGATCTCTGGTGGAAATGGACCTGTGGTGGACAGGAACCAGTGGTGGACATGGACCTGTGGTGGGTACAGACCTGTGGTGGGTACAGACCTGTGGTGGCCATGGACCTGAGGTGGCCGTGGACCTGCCACCCTCGGCTCATCTGTTCAAGGCAGATGAACTCTTTGCACAGCTCATCTCCTGCAGCAGGTGCCAGGTGAGGGCAGGGGAGCTCCACACCTCCCCAGAGTGCCCCTTGTCCCCTCTGGCTTTGGAGAAACCTCACAAGTCCAGCTCAGGTCCCTCACTTAGCTGCCCAAAGTTTCCAAGGGGAATCCCAGGGCCACATGGATTTTTTTTATTCCTGATTTCTGAGGAATATAAAGGAGGGGATCAGGAGGGAACTGGTGTTGGATGTCTCCTCCCTTCCAATTCCTCCCCTTTTCCTCCTGCTCACTCTTCCCTTTTCAAAGAAGAAAGAGTCCCTTTAAACTCTTTCATCAGCTCACCCTCATCAAAGGCAAGTGGGCTCAGCCTGAGTGGGATTTCCCAGCCCCCTCCCATCTCCCAGATTCTTAAAGCTGCTTTAAAGCGCCTTAAACCCTTTCTGCATAGAATTTTTCCTTGCAAAAATTAGACCTCATGAAAATAAATAATTCCCAGAGGAAATTTCAATTTGATTACAAATATTGACTTGCTTGAGGAAAGCTTTTTTTAAACAAAAATCCATTTGGAATCAACATTTTCAAATTAAACATGTATGTTCGCTCTGTCAGAGTACTTAACTTGGAAAAATACCAATTTTCTTTCCAGTGGTTGGGGATTTTAGGAGTTTCTCCCACCCATAGTTTTTTTTTGGCGAGAGCCGAACAAAAGCGAGGCCTTGAAATCGGGCGAAGTCGGGGAAAGATTTGTTTTCATTTCGAGGGATTAAAAAAAATGCAATGTGAAATGTTGTAAATCATTTTCATGCTTCTAAAAAAAAAACCCTACAAATGCAGAAATGTGAGGATTAAAGCTGGAGCTGCAGGAGATGCCTGAGCTGGAGGAACACAGGCAGAGCTGACACAGCAGGTGCTGCAACTCTGATGTCACTTGGATGGTCCCTATGACCCCACTGCTCCCAGTTCCAGCAGTTTGGGAGAGATTCTGCAGGGATTGGCAGCCAGGAGATGTGGGACAGGAGCAGATAGTTGGGAAAAACTTGGTGGTTTGGCTGCTGAGCGGTGACATCGAGCTGTGCGTGGGCTCTCCATCATTTCTGGCCTGAATCCAGAGGGTCCATCAGCGTCCCACAGAGGTTTGTGCAGAGTCAGGGACTCCAAGAATGATTTGGATTGGGAGCGACCTTTAAAATCATCTTATCCCAACCCCCTGCCATGGGCAGGGACATCTCCCACTGTCCCAGGCTGCTCCAAGCCCCAATGTCCAGCCTGGCCTTGGGCACTGCCAGGGATCCAGGGGCAGCCACAGCTGCTCTGGGCACCCTGTGCCAGCCCTGCCCACCCTCCCAGGGAACAATTCCTGCCCATGTATCCAACCTAATTTTCCCTTCCAATTTGAATCCCAAATTCCCAGTTCAGTGACCAGTATGACCAGTATGAGTGGCTGAACCCAGCTTAGGCTCCACACCCCACCAGAGCAGCACTTCAGACACCTGTCCTGGAGTCCAGCCCTGCCTAACAAAGCTGGACCAAACTGCTCACAAGGTAAATCTTTGTTGTGTTTCCCCCCAGACTCTTCCTGTGCTTTCTGTGATCCCTCTGCTCCTGGGAACAGTAGAGTTGAGCTGAAACATTTGGGAAACCTCCCCCAGTATAGGACAGGGAGCACTCAGGTGTGAATGTGCTGCTTTTGCCACTTAATGGATTTAAAAATGCAAGAATAAATCAACTCAACTTTGTGCAATGTAGGAGCTCTGTCAGGGGAGAGAGTAAATTGTTTTCTAATGCAAGAACTTGGTGTCCTGCTGATTTTGGGAGGGGAAGGAAGAAGAAGGAGCTGGAGGAACAGCAACTTTCTGATGTAGACAAGATTTCCACACACTTGTCTTGGGAGAGGTACTGAGGGAGCCAAGCCTTCAGCCATTGCCTCTACCAAAATGAAACATATCCATTAATGAAAATAAATCAATATCAGTATCACAAGTGATGCTGGCAAGAGCTGGTGGCTCTCCTGGAGCCTGAATCAGGGGCAGGGGGGCTGAGGGGGTCCCAGGCAGCTGCAGTTTCTCAGGACCTGCTGAGGTGAGGCAGCTCCAGCAGAGACACTGCTCACCGGAGGCATCAGGGATCAGCCAGGAACGACTCCAGACACTGGGAGAGCTTTTAAGGAGCACTTTGTTAATAAATGCACATGAGAAATGGCTGGTGACAAATGCAGCAAGCCCTGGGACACCAGGCCTGCCTGCCCAGGCAGTGTCCCCAGAGCCATTAGTCCCAGTGGGAGAGCAGGGAGCGGCATTCCCAGCAGGACACCCACACTCCCACATTACAGCAGGAAAACAAATGCTGAACAGTGTTCTGTGCAATTCCAGCACCTTCCCAGCAACATCTCAGCAGGTCCAACAGTGCCTGAGCCAGGTTTGCTCCACAGGGGCCCAGCAAAGCCTGAGGAGCCACTGTGACCCTGTCCTGGTTTGAACGCCAGGTGTCTGCTAAGGAAGGCAGGAGCCTCCCTTGGAATGGAGAGTGTAACCCCCTCCCTCCTAATTATTATAATTTTGAAATTATGGTGCTCTCAGGCAAAAATATGGGGATAGGAATAACAGTTCTTTATTAGGAGAACTGAAATAACAATGCAGTAATAGAGAAAACCAAACCCACTGCCAGAGTCAGAATCCAAGCTGACCCCCTGTGGGTCAGGGTGTTGGTGGCAGTCCCATTCCAGGGTGGCTGCAGCCCTCCTGCAGTGGCAGATGTGGCTCTGCTGGAGCAGGGATCCTGCAGAAAGGTGCAGCTCTCTGCTGAAGGTGCAGTGGTGAGAGATGNCAGCTGGTTTTTAACAGCTGGGCCATGGACAGAGGGTTACCCCACCCCCCACCCCAGTTCCAACAGATGGTGATGGAATTCACACTTTTGGTTACATTTTGCACTGCAGCCCCAGACAGACCCCCATGGCTGGTGCTGGCCTCTCTGTTTGCACAGAGGTTCCTCAGTCCCTTTCCCAAATAACTGTGTTTAAACAGCTCATGCAGACATGATGAAGCTGTTCAGGACCACGGATGTTGCCAATGAGGACAACTTCTCTTAAGGTTAATTAATCATTTGTAAACCGACCTTTGGGGGGATGAATTATTCATCAGTGCTCATCAACCAACACAACACAGAATTTTCATCCAGCATTTTTTGGCCAAAGTTTTCTGGTTTTCCATAACTGAGGGTCAGGGAGAGCCATTCCCCTGGCTGTCACCTCAGTGTGGGATGCTCCTGCTTGCCCAGCACTTAAACCACAGCCAGGCTTAGGCTGGACCAAAGCCTGACCACTGCTGCTCTTCCCTACCTGTATTTCTTCTTTAAAGCCTGACTGACCTTAAACTCTCGCAAAGACTCCTCTCCAGGAGCTTGACATTTAAAAGTGCAGTGACAGAAAATAACTTCTTCTAAAAATATGTGTAACTTATTTACCAGCAACCAGGAGAGGAGGAGAGGAATTCAAATGAAGACACACATTGACATCACACTGCTGGTTCTGACTTCTCCTGTGGGCACAGCTGCTCCCTGTGCATTCCAGGCCTTTCCTCCACATCCCAACCTGGGAATGGCTGGGCAAGGATCAGGAGAAAAGGGATCCATGCCCATTTGCCTTTCCCCCACATCCCAACTGGGGAATGGCTGAACAGGAGCCAGGGATAAAGAAAAAAGGAATCCATCCCCGGGTACCTTTCCCCAACATCCAAACTGGAAATTTCTGAGCAGGGATTAGGAGAAAAGGGATTTATCCCCATCTGCCTTTCCCCCATATCTAAACCTGGAAGTGCCTGAGCAGGAACAGAGATAAGGAGAAAAGGGATTCCTCTGTACCTCCCCAGGCTGCAGGAAGGGACGAGGCTCCAGTTTTGGGGGAGACAAGGAGCTGATTTAAGATCCCACTGCCTCCAAAAGGGAGGCAGGAAAAAACAAGCCACAGTTTATTGGGAAAATCTCCCATGCATCATTCTTTGTCAGGTTACAGAAATGAAGGAATAAAAAAGAGAGAGAAAAGAAATCAAAGACAAAACACAGCACAAATCAGGGAGCTCAGTACTTGGAAAACTGCTCATTTCCATAGGGAAAAGCCTTCTCCATCCCATGTCCCCCCAGGAGGGAGCAGCTCCTGCCCAAACAGGCTCCTCACCCCCTTCCCCACCCAAAATTCCAGCACAACCCTGGGGGATTCTCCTGAACGTGAGGCATTCATGTATCTTTAATTATTGTTTCAGCCACATAAATCCATGCAGAATTAAAATTCATGATGGTTCTAGGGTACAAGTGCAAACAATTTGTTCGGTAAACTTTGCTCTAATTGGCATTCTGAAAATTTCCTGTTAATCAAGCCCCCTGGGCTCGGTTTACCAGTGTAGTTGTGCCTGGGAACGTCGGTGCTTGAAGGGTGCACGCGCCAGCGCCGCTTCCAAGGGTCTTTAGGAGATATTAACTCACACACTTTGTCCTCACGTTAATTTGCAAGTAATTTTTTAACAACCTTCCGTGGCCCTGCCTTTTATCTCACTGCTTCGTTACTCGAGGCGAGCGCGCGAGAGGGAGAGCGTTCCATAAACCTGAGACTAAATCACACCCGGGAGCAGAGCCTGGAACGTCCCTGAGGGCACCTGGAATTCCTCCCTCTGGGAGATGCCTCTCCAGTGGCTCTCGACTCCAAGTGGCCACAGGAGACACAAAAAGATGTTTGGGCCAGTGGGGGAACCTCAGGAGTGTGAGGCAGGGACCCCAAAAATGGGGATATGGAGGTGGGGACACCTTGGTCCTCTTGAGCTGAGGATTTGAAGGTCCTGAAGTGCCAAGGCATGGGCAGAGCTGCTTTTCCATCCCATCTCCACATGCAGGGAGAACAGCAGGAGATGCCAGGCTCTGGTACTTCCTACACGCAACCCAACAGGGAAAAATTGGCCAATTCTGGATCTCTTTCCTCCAGGGAGCTCCTCCTCCACTCAGGGTCACCGCCAGGAGGATTGCAGGAGCTTTCAGCCACCCCATCCCTTCGGTTCTGCAGCGTTATCAGGCCAGTCCTTAACTGGCATCCCAGGAGATCTGGGAACAGGAGAAGCTTTGGATCACCTGAGCGTCTCTTCCCAGCGGCACAGTGAGGCGGGATGATAGAAATAACAAAATAATGAGCAGCTGACAGAGATCAGGGCTGTGCTGGAGGAGCTCTCCTGGATGGGAATGTGCACGAAGGAAACGCAGGAGAACTGGCGGCTCCCAGAAGACACCAAAGATGGTGCACAACAACAAACTGCTTCCCGGGAAAGCTGATAAGGAGCATAATTAGATGGAATTACAGCAGCAACAGGGTCTGGGAGCTGGAAAAAATCTTGTGGAGAGAGAGAACAGGCACATTCCTGGGGGGAGGGGAAGACGGATAATACAGGTTCACACAGTGGGAGCTGCTCAGAAGGTTTTGGAAGCAACCAGAAAGGCTCGCAAATAAATCAGATGTAAAGTGAGAACAGGAAGATGTGGAGAGCCCTGAATGTCTGGGGAGGGAGAACAGACGGAGCATTCCAAGCAGGGATTTGTCCCATCTCTATTGCTTCAGTCTTTATCCAAAGGTTAATTGTGGATGAAACGTAATGAAACAGCTTTGAAGGGAACTGTGGGGAAGGCCAGAGGAAGGGAAGGAGTTTGGAGCCATTTGGATGTGTCAGATGTATTCAAAATGAGAGAATCTGATGAAAAACACCCTGGAACATTGAACCCTTGGTGGTTATCTTCAAAACTGATGAAGGTGCAGAGGTCCCTGGAGATGAGAGAAGCACCTCTCTTTGAAGAGGATACTTAAATTTTTTTTTTAAATGTTAGAAAAAAACCTGAATAATCATCTTAATCTAAATTCCCTGAAACAGGCTGGAGGAAAGGCTTAAATGAGCAACTTGTAAAAGGATGAATAAAATCAAAGAACATGGGTTTGTCAAGAGCCGGTCATGTCAAGCTGATTTAATTTCCTTCTTTGATAAGGGAACAGGAGGACCTGATGATGGGGGGCAGCAAACACATGGGTGAGGAGGACTTCTGCATTTTCCCACTAAAAAAATGCCCTCTAAATCCAATCAGAGCTCAACTGGCAGAGAAGCCACTCCTGAAGAGGAGGGATCAGGGGACAAGGAGATTCTCCAGCCCCCACCTTGGCCTGAGAGGAGGGGCTGTCACCCTCCCTCTCCAGCCTGCCTTTCTCCAGCCTGACAATCCCCAGCTTTGCCCAGGAAAATAGAGACTAAGCCTTTGTTGTGCTGATTTTTAGCCTCTCATGTTGGTTTATCCATCAATTCCCCACAACATCAGCATCCCCATGAGCGTTTCAGCAGAACCATCTCGATGTAATATTGTCCCCTATTAATCTGGGATGCTGGCATGGAGCAGGGAAGACACTTTTGGTGGAGCTGCAGGGACTCCAACCCATTTGCAAAAGGTGCAAATCCCTACAAAAACAGCCTGGGAAACCTGAGTGGGAGCATGGAGGCTCTGGAGCTCCACTCCTGGAGGGACAGATGGACTGAGGGACGGGGACTCCTGCACGCCCCAGCCAGGGACTTTGGGAGCTGCAGGAATGGCTGCTGCAGGATGGCAGGAGTGGAAGCTTTTGATATAGTTTCAAACAATGTGTAATTATCAGGTAGCTGAAAATTAGCCCATCTGTGCCTCGGGAGAAGACAATGGGAAGTTGTGTGTTACTAATGGCTGAAAAGCGCTGGCAGCACAAGACAGGAAATTCTCAGGCAACATTTTTCTGCAGGTAATGTAATTACACGGCATAATCCCCAAATCTCCTGACTTTTTGGTGGGGTTTGATAAAGCCTAGGAGGTCTTCATCTCCCTTTCTGTTTCCTTTCCTCTCTGCAGCAGCACAGCTCTGGGGATTGTGGGCCCACCTGGGCAGCAGCAGATGTGGGTGACATGAAACTGCCTTTAAACACCCAGCTAAAGACAGTCTCAGGTTTTGCTAAAGCAGATTGTAAATTCCCCATCCACCTCGGCCACAGCCTCGCTCTCTGAATGCAAAGCACAGAGCTTGTAACATTATTTTGGATAAAATTTCCTTGCTGGTAGAGTCGGTCAGAGCCTGATCCAGGTCAGTGCACACACAAGCAGCAGCTTGGGTCAGATTTAGGACCCTTTTTGTTTTCTCTGCTTTTGGGCCCTGCTGATGCAAAAAAAAAAAAAAAAAATAATAATGGCCCAAGCCCCCTGATTTCTTTAAATGCCTCAAGGATCCAGTGATGAGGTCTTTGAGGGTTGGTGAAGCAAAGCTGGAACGGCAGAAACCTCGTGCAAACAGTCCAGGCAGGGTAAATAGTGAATGATTTTTTATAGTCATACTTTTGTCTGAGGAATAACTAGGAGCAAATTGCTTTTCCCTTGCCTAGTTAGAATTATTCAGAGCATTTTTTTCTGCTGATTTTTGCTATTCTCCCTTTCGAGAGGTTCGCTCCTGAAGATGGCTCAGCCCTGAATGGAAAGCAAACGTCGCCTTCACCTTCAGTGAACTTTGAAGAGATTGATTTTCACCAGGCATGAAAGAAAAGCTGAGAAGTGACAGCTCATGGACTTTGGGGAGGCTGAGCGTTGCCATTTCACGCCTGTTGGTGCAGCAGGACTCGGGGCGTCCCAGCACTCGTCTGGCAGGCGCTCCTTGGGCTCATCCACAGGGGGGTCCTGGCCCAGCCCAGAACGGCGAGGGCTCGCAGGAAAATCATTCTTGCTGGCTTTTGTCTGGTAATCTGAGGTCAGGAAAACAAAGTGCTTCCTCTCAGCTCTCCCCTGCGCCGTGGTGGGAAATGCAGCCAAGCTCCAGCACCGAGAACAAAGCCGGAGCTGGCACAAACACAGCAGCTCCTTAAATGAGTTTGCCATTAGCCGGAAGGGCTGCAAATTGAAGCGAAGATAAGCCCCTTAGCATTTCCCTTCTTTAATCCCAGCCTCATAAAAGCAGAGATGTGTTCCTATTCAGTGGGCTTTATACAGAGGCAGGTATTTCATTTACCCAAAAAACCCCTGGATCGGATAAATTATTAATGTTATTTATAAAGGCAATTCTGCCATTCAGCAACTTCTTTTGGATCCCTCCGCTTAATCTCGCTGCTTAGCATAAGATACACTCCAGTTAAAAGGCAAAATCACATTCCCTTACAAGGCCTGCAAAATAAGGGAGCGCCGAGGTGCCTGGAAAAGGGTTGTAGTTGAAATTCTGCTCTAAAGATTAATACATTTATCAGTGGCAAACATAAGCCCTGATTTCCACTTGCTCATACCCTCCCTGCGTGAGGATGGGGCCTCACTCACACGCAGCACGAGCTGGTTAAGCTGCTCAGCGACATGCTGGTGCTTCCAGAGCCTCTCTGAGGCTGCCTGGGGGCTGGGTCGAGCCCTAGGGGGGAAATTTCGGGATCACTGAAGCTGGAAAAGCTCTCCCAGCCCACTGGGTCCCAGCTGTGCCCCATGCCCACCTTGTCCCCAGCCCAGGGCACTGAGTGCCACCTCCAGCCCTTCCTGGGACACCTCCAGGGATGGGNCCAGGCTGAGCCCCTTTCCCAGCTCCCTCAGCCCCTCCTGGGGCTCCAGCCCCTTCCCAGCCCCATTCCCTGCCCTGGCCACATCCCAGCCCCTCCAGGTCTTTCCTGAGGTGCCCAGAACTGGACACAGCCCTCCAGGACCCTCACCTGTGCCCAGCAATCATTTCCCTGGTCCTGATCCCAGCCCCTCTGCCCCACCCTGGTTGTGTGACCCAGGAGCAGGAGCCAGCCAAGCAACCCTGTCCCCTCCTGTGCTGTGTCCTGTAGCACGTCCCGCTCTGGGACACCCAGAGACACAAATTCAGCTCTGCAGGCTCAGCTCTGCGCCCACCCCATGGGCCAGGCGGTGCCAAGGGCACAAGGACAAACAGGAGGTGTGGGGAGTGGGGCTGGGATGCTCAGAGTCCCAAAACAGGTCCCCAGATACTGCAGGAGAGCTGCCACCACGGTGGTATTGGGGACCTCGGCCCCAGCAGAAGCAGCGTGGCACAGAGCCATGGGAAACAATGGAATAAACTCGGGAAACTGGAACATCCCCAGTCCAGCTCCAACAGTGGCACGTGATGGAGCAGTTCCCACATCCTCCTCCCACCAGCAGGGCAGCAATGGCTGTTCTGGGGTTAAACACTCCCACTTGGGAAGAGCAAAGCCAGCAGCTCCCGTGGGAGATACGCTCCGCTCCAGCCTCTGGGAGGGGTCCAACAGCTCCTTGCTCCCATATCAGGGCTTCCCTGGGAATGACCTCCATGATCCCAGGAACATCCTGGGAGCTGCCACAAGTCACCCTCCAAATCTGAGGGCAGCACTCATGGAGATTGCGGGGAACTTTGGAAAAATCCCTCATGGAACGTTTCCTTCTCTGCCTGTTCCCCAAAATCCTTTTCCCAGCATTTCCCTCTCCCGAGGCCGCACAAGAATTGGGGCAGCCACTGTGGCTGAGGTTTTGTTACAGCACAATTTGAACTCAGGCAGAGCATTTCTGTTTGCTAAACTCACCCAACATTTTCACAGGAGGGTTCTGACAGCAGTGTGTGTTTTCCATGTGTTTTCCATGGATTTTCCATGCTGTTTCCCCAGCCCTGGGGATGTTCAGGACGTGTTTTTCCTCCTGGGCTGTGCGTGGGGACAAGCAGGGGCTATGGGGTGGCACCTTTGATCATTCCCTGGCACACAGGGCTCCTGCAGCTGCACTTGGAGCTGGAGATGTCTCAGCTCTGGGCACCACAGAGAAACTCACTTTTATGTCAAAACGCCTCCTAATAAGATTTTAAGTTTGTTCAGGGAACTGGAATGAAATATTTAACCACGGCATCACGGCAGCATTTTATTCTCATGAAAATGCTGAGATGCCATTTGCAAATCAGAAATGTTTTCAAATTTTGCTTTGAAATCGCAGCGTCTTTATTCAACTGTTTTGTGTGGGGTTTTTTTTTATTTTCCTTTCCAGGAAGAAACAAATCATGGGGAAAAATAACAGAGATCTTGGGCATTTCTTCACAAATCAGGTGTCTGCTCTTGAGTCTGTCCTGTTGAGGCTCTTTGGAGCCATCATTCCCACTTGGAGCAGGGAGAAGCAGCCCCTATTGCTGCATCCAGCATTCAAATTCCATTATCTTTGTTTCTTGCACTGACAACGAGACATTTAGGTTGGAGAACTCCACTGGGCATTAGTGCTGCTCTGAAGGGTTTGCATGATTTGAGATAAATGTCATAAAAGAAACAGCAAGTTCTGCTAGAAAAGCACAGCTGTCCTACTTTTTTATTATTATTGGGGCAGTTTTCCCTTTTTTTTCAATACAGTTTTTTCACTTGCAGTTCTTCATCTCCCTATATATAAATTTTATCTTGTTAAACACAAGAATCCAGCTTGGTTCAATCCCTCCTCCAGACCTGGAGGTCATCCCACTCCTTTCCCTGCTCCAGGCAGGTACCCGGAGCCATCCAAAATCTCTGGGTCTGGGTGATGTTTGCTCTGTGAGTGGCTGAATTTTGAGACATGAATTAAACTATTTCCAAAATGAAAAGCAGTTTTTTTTTGGCAGTTCTGGCCACACACAGTATTTGAGGTTCAAATTGTTCTTAAGAAAGGGTTATTCTATAATAGTGACCAAAATATTCTTGAATTCAGCATCTTAGGATCAAAAAGCCCCAAATCCCTTAAGATGTCGCCTGACTTAAAAAAAAAAAAAAANCTGACTTAAAAAAAAAAAAAAAAAAAAAAAAGACCTTGTGATTTGTACACAGTTTATTCATGGGGGTTTTTAATACAAAATTCAAAGAACTGCAAGGAGAAAATGTTGGCAAGCAGCATAAAAAACTGCTTAAAAATAACATATGAAAGTGTCAGAAGGAATGTGTGTCATTTATCCAAAACACTGAGGATCCAAAATAGCTGAGAGACGAGGGGAGTAGGAATCAGAAAAATCCTTCCCAACCCAAGGCAGGTCTGAACACAGCCAGGAGACAGGGCTTGTCCTGGCCAGTTAATGCACAGGGAGGGTGTCAGCACAGTACAAGGCTTTAAGGCACAAAAGCAGGGCAAGGACAGAGCTGGGAATTTCCTGCTTCTGGGAGAAGCTGTTCTGGTCATGGAAGGTTCTCTTTGGATCAAAATGTTCCATGCAGACCCAACTTTTAGGAAGGCAGCAAATCTGCAGCCTGTAAATGCTGCTCTTCTAAATCCTCCCTGAGATTTGGGCCAAATGAGGCATTGGGAAGCGTCCCAGGAGTTGGAAATGCACTGGAAAATCAGGAAATCAGCTCCTTTCAGCAGTGGCATAACTGCTGGCTCACACTGGCTCCAGCTGATCCCCATTTCCCCCTTTTCACCCATCCCCTGATGTTTCAGGTTCTGCTTTGCTGCTGCTGAAGCTCCCACAGTCCCTTCCAGCACCCAAAGCTGCCCCAGCCTCTCCTGCTGCTTCTCCCAGAGCCACTTGCACCACAAATCAGGGAATGCAAGGGAATTCTGGAGAAGAGAAGGATTTGAGGAGACCTACTAGCTGCATTTCAGTCCCTACAGCAAGCTTCCCAAAAAGATGGAGAGGGCCTGGAGTGCCAGGACACAGGGAATGGCTTCCCACTGCCAGAGGGCAGGATTAGATTGGATATTGGGAAGGAATTCCTCCCTGGGAGGGGGTGAGGCCCTGGAATGGATTTCCCAGAGAAGCTGTGGCACCCCTGGATCCCTGGAAGTGTCCAAGACAAGGTCAAACAGGGCTTGGAGCAACCTGGGATAGTGCAAGGTGCCCTATGGGACTAATCTTTAATGCCCCTTCCAACCCAAACCATCTCATGATTCCATGAAATGTGGCTGTGATTTCTTCCACCCTAAAAGCAGATCCTGGTCAGTTATGTTCCCACCATCCAGAGGGATCAGCACTTCCAAGGCAGCCAACACCTGGAAAGCTGCACTCAACTGGTGCCTTCCCCCTCAGCTGAGTCCTGCTGCTCCAAACTGGGAGGCAAAACCCCCGGGAGGGCTGTGAATCCCACTGCAGAGGGAATTGCAGTGCTGAGGCTGCAGCTCCTGCCTGGCTCCTGGGAAGCTGCCAGGGAGAGGGAAGTACAGACAGAAAATGAATAGCAGAAGAGATTGCAGGTAATTATGTTTCTTAAGCTGTTAACAGGATTGGCCATTTGATAAATGAGAGGATTTGGGAATGTTTTGTCACTGACAAGGCATTGTAGGATCCGGGTGGAAACGGGAACGTTTCTCTTCCACAAGCAGGGAATTCTCCCGGGATGCTCACGCACCGTGAAATCCATCTGAAACCTGAATGCCAACGCGTGGAGGAGAGAGGACAGATACAGGACTCAGGCTGAAAAAACCCCACCAGGTCTCTCACATATGGAATTCATTTGAGTTTGGTGTCCCTCTCAAGTCCCCAGAGGCTTCTGCTCTTTCATGGTGAGCCCTCTTGTGCTTCCATATGGATTTTGGTGCCACCAGGGCCCTTCAAATCCCTCCATCTGCTTTCCAGGGCTCTGAATCCCTCTGCTTGCCTCTGCTTCCCTCAGCTCTTGGTTTGCTTTTGTGTTCCCTTGATGGAAAGGGAAGAGGAGAGGCAAGAGGGAGACCCAAGAGGGAAACCAGCCGTGCTCTGTTTGTCCTGCTCCAACTGTGCCCCTCAGGAGGATTTGGATACCCCTGGAGCCCCTCTGTTTCTTTTGCAGTGCCCTCAGAGGCCTTGATGTGAGTTTTCAGGGTGTCCCAGCGCTCTCAAGCTGATTTTCCCTGGAAATCTGTGCTTTGGTGCCCTCAGGAGCTCTGTCCATGTGTTCTGTGGGCCCTCGGGACCCCACAGCAGCGAGGCTGGGGCAGGACCCAAAATAGCACAGTTTGTGTGCAAGTCAAAGGAAACAGGGAAGGCTCTCCCAGACCTCCCCCACAGCTTTTCATTTCTTTGCTTTGGATGTCTTTTAGCAGCCAGCCTGATGCAGGAGCTGTGGGACAGGCTGAGGATGAGGAGCAGGAGGGCAAGGCCTGCTCCAGAGATCTGTCACGAGTAAACAATGCATTAAACAAACCGAAAATCATCTTGTCTCAGCCTGTGGCTTGCTCACTTTTTATTTCCTAGAGGAAAACTATCCCAGCGTGCTGCCAGCATGGCTGACTCCTGCTCAGGCCTCCCTGTGTGTGGCTGCCCAGCAAGGAACTGCTTCCAGGAGCCTTTCCCCCCCTGGAGCAGCTCCTTAAGGGGTAAATGAAGGCAAAATCCAGCTCCTGCTCCTTTGAGCAGGAGGTTCTCTGGAGAACAAGATCACTCGCTCCGTGCAGCTCCAGCTGAAGTCTAAAACGCTGGCCCCAAGCAGCTTGGAGGGCAGGCAGGAGGTGAAGTAGCAGTTTATTCTTAGCAATAAACACCTAGGAAAAGAGAAATAACAAGAAAGACACTCTGGGCACTTTTCCTTTACAAACAATAGGACTGAAAGCTCTGGTTTCACCCAGCCAGGGGCAGGCATGAACACTGGATTTGTGGATTTGTGCCCAGCACCCCCAGCCCAGCCCCCTTCCCTTCTTCAGCAGGAGACAGAGCTCCAGCTCCAGCTGGGCAAGGCAAAATCTCTGCCAAAGCTCAGCCCAACGCCCAGGGCAGCCCCAGGGGCACCATGGCCACCTTCAGTGGGCTGTGGTTCAAGCACAGAGAGGTTTGTTCCTGCCAATGCCACTGGAAAAGGAAGATGGGTTCCAACCCACTGCTGTGGATGGATGAGGACTTCCCAAAGGCCAGACCCACAGAGTCAGCCTTGGCCATTCATTAACACCTTGCCCCTAATTAACTGCCTGTCTAAGGAACTAGGCACCAGATCCAGAGGCAGATCTGAGTGATGGGCAAGATGAGATAGGGGAGAATTACAGTTTCATGGAATCATGGAATGGTTTGGGTTGGAAGGGAACTTAAAGCTCATCCAGAGCCATCCCTGCCATGGGAGNCTCTGGCAGTGGGAAGCCATTCCCTGTGTCCTGTTCCTCCATCCCTTGTCCCCAGTCCCTCTCCAGCTCTCCTGGAGCCGCTTTGGGCACTGGAAAGGGCTCTGAGCTCTCCCTGGAGCCTTCTCTTCTCCAGGTGAGCACCCCCAGCTCTCCCAGCCTTACTCCAGAAGAGCTCTCCAAACACCAGCCCCACTCTCCAGCCAGGGCTGGGGAGGACAGGATCATCCTTGGGCACCACAGCACTTGACAGAACAACTGAGAATTCCTGGTTAATCTACTGGAAAGAATTTTGGAGCAAGGGGAAGGAAGCCACATGAATATGCAGCAAATCCAGTGGGAAGCTGCTGGCTGCTGCAATGGCTCATTAGAGCTGCACAGCCCCAGCCCAGCAGCGCTGCAGCTCCCTCTGAACGAGGCAGGATGTGGCACCCCAGATGGGTTTGCCTGGAGAGGCTGTTTCACAGGGTGGTCCTCACGTTTCCATGGAATTTCCATATTCCCCAGCAGCCACCTTGAGGAACCAGCAGAATGCAGGGGGCTCACAATTAAAAGTGGATTACAGAAAAATAATTGTGAAGTTCCGATTGGAGAAGTATGCATGAAATGTTCTCGCTGGAATCAGGTTAGAGCACCTTAACTTTCCACAGGATTTTTTAATGGTGAGTGTCACTCACAAAATAATTTTATGTACCTGAGTAAAATTAATCAAAACCAGTGGAAGAAAAGCAGTACAAGATTAAATATCCAGAAAATAAACCCAGAGACCTCTTGGCAGCAAGGATGGGAGGGAAGGACTGGGACTCACACTCCATCTGCTAATAATGAAAATGAAGATACACAGAAGTGGGAGAACAAGGAAAGGTTCACTAAGGAAAAGCCCTGCAGATTGGAAGTGCTGCAAGTGGAGCTGTAAGAAAAGAAAGCCGGGAGCTTCCAGGTGCAAAGAGCACAAAAATCATCCAGCTCAGACAAGCAAAGGACAGGGGGCTCTCCCTGCTCACATCTTGTGGCCTGCAGTGAGTGCTGTGGGAAAGCCTAACAGAGAGGACAAATAAATACACTTTTCCTGGCTAATTGTCTGATCATCAGTTCCTGGCCTGTGGCCACCAACATTTACAATCCAAAGCAAACACCAGCGAGGCGGGGGAGGACAGAGGGCTCTGCTAGGCCATGGAGGAGCAGCTGCACACACGGATCTCTCCAGGCTGGAATTCTTCCCATCCACCCCGAGGGACAGCACAGAGAATCAGCCAGGCCAGAGGGGACAGGGCTTGGAGCAACCTGGGCTAGGGAAGGTGTCCTTCCCATGGCAGAGGCTGCGACTGGATGAGCTTTGAGGTTCCTCCAACCCAAACCATTCTGGGATTCTGTGACTCCATGAGGAGGCTGCTGGAAGAGAAGATAACAGCTCTGAAAAAGGAATGAGATTTGATAAAGGATCTCTGACAGCTGGGGATGGAGCCTGGGGAACATGGAAGGGTTTGGAAAGGGACCACCTGAACTTCAGGAATGATCTCCTGTACCTGCAGCCCTGCTGGGGATGGATCAGAATGCCAGGGGCAGAGCACAGGTAGCCCTAAGCTCCTCCACACTCACTGCTGAAGAGGAAAACAGCATTGTGTCATCCTCATCCCCTTCTGTGGCCTGGGATCTACAAATAAAGGGGGTTCTGAGATCAACAGGGTGTTGTCACCCTTGATGAAGAATTTGATTCAGCCAAATCTGGAGGCACAGGGTGGTGCTGGGCTCCATCCCACACTCTCAGCAGGCAGCAGATGTGGAAAAGCACCCATTTTCCACCTCTACACTGCAGATCTTCCCTGGCCCCACCTGTGCCTCTCCAGCTATTTCTATTTCTCTTCCTACCTTCCATCTGTTTATCTTCTAAGTCCTCCCTCCTGCCTCGGCTGTGGGCTCTGCTGGCACATCCCAGCTCCTCTGCTCTGCCCTGCAGGGCAGTCCTGCCCCTGCCTCCAGCCAGGAATGGGACTGGTGTTGCACCAGAGCCCTGTGGATCCAGAGCTGAACATCCACAGGCTGACATGGAGACACCCTCAGAACACAGCAGATTTCAGAGGAAAACAAAGCACATTTTTCACCAGGATTATTCCTTTCCTAAATTTCAAGCCTTTAATTCAAAAGTTAAGACTCTTGCTTGGCAAATTTGGCGTTGCTATTGGGGGGTTTATTTACATAATAAATATAAATAAATATCTTTAAAACGGAATCACAGAATCCCAGAGAGGTTTGGGGTGGGAGAGACCTTAAAGCCTCTGCAGTCCCACTCCTGCCATGTGCAGGGACACCTTCCACTGTCCCAGGTTGCTCCAAGCCCTGCCCAAGCTGGCCTTGGACATTTCCAGGGATGGGGCAGCCACAACTTCTCTGTGTCAGGGTCTCCTCATCCTCACAGAGAACAATTTCTTCCATATATCCAACCTAATTTCCCCTCTTTTAGGCTGAACCCTTGTCCTATCACTGCAGTTCCTGTTGGATAACACTTAATAACACATTATACAGAGATAGATATGTATCAAAAACACTGGGAGAATGGTGTCTTTTCCCTAATCCTCTTGCCATTTCACCTGACACTTCAAAAAATATCACAGAGTCAAACACTTGGCGTGAAACCTTAAAAAAATTGACTGGCATGGTCAAAGTTTGGTGGTGACATCAGCAAAGGAAAACAAAGCCCCAAAATGTCAAACACTGCTATGACATGGAGCTGGTTGTAAATCAATCTCCAGGAAAAACTCCTGACCTACATGAACAGAAGCAGGAAACAAAGAAACCTCAGAATAAAATCCATGGCTGACAGAGCTTAGCACAGGAAAGTTATGTTTGCAGAAGAAATCCTAGCAACAGTACAGGGTCACTGCTCGGTGCAGACAGGAGAATTGGGAAGGATTATGCAGAAAATGCAGAAGGGTTCAAACAGACTTTTAGTCGGTATTTGGAAAGAAGGATGATTTGCTTTCATTGCTCGAAGATGATGAAATACTTTCCAGTCTATTAGGATCCGGGAGGGCTGTTAGGATGTCTGAGCACTGAGCAGTTTGAAATCAGCAGCCTGGGAGCGCCAGCACCGCTGGCACCGGAGCCCCGGGCCCCGCTGAGGCTGAACGCTCACAGCAGCAGCTCTGGAAATGCCCAACTTATCAAAATCTGCTCAGCCAGAAGGGAAGCAACAGGAGTCAATGAACCATGGGGGGAAAGAGCAGCTCTGGGTCACAGTGAGGGAGGGTTTTCCTGCCTACCTGTCATTAGCACGGGCAAGCGTCACTTGGAGCCACATGGAAGCACGGAATCAGGGAGTGGGGAAGGCAGGGGGGAAGCACAGGGGCCACCTGATCCCCCTGCTCCAGCAGGGTCATCCCAGAGCACACAACACAGGAGGGGGTTCAGAAGGTTCTGGAGTATCTCCAGTGAGGGTCCAGTGCTCCTGACAAACTGGAGCCAGCCTCTTTCCCAGGCTGGTGGCTCTGAGGTACAGGGATATCACCTGGCACTCGTTCAGGGCAAAGCTTTCCTGTCCATAACAAAACTGACTTCTTGGTCAGCTCAAAACTTTCTGCTGGAGGTAAGAGTCAAACAAAAAAAGCTCTGGGCTCAAGCTGTGCTCTGTCCTTGCCCACATGCAGGAGCAGGAGTTTCTGACCAGGATTTTTGTGAAGCTGTTCCTTGGCTGTGCACTGGTCCCAGTGACTGTGCAAAGCTGGTTTGTGGCCACGAAATGTCCCAAAATGGGCACACGGAGAGCCAGGAGTGCTGTGGCTCTCAGAGCCAGGAGCCCTCCCTCTCCCAAACCCACACCTCTGCTGGCTCTGAGTGCCAGCTACAGAGCTACTCTAAACAAGTTTAACTCTCTATTTTCTCCTGCAAGAAGTGAAGTGAATGAAATCGTTGTTCACTTTACGCTCCTGTGTACGCTCCAAAGAGCTGAGGGGGCTGGGAAGCTTTAAGAGATACCAGAAGCCTTTTCTGCTCCAGAGTAGCACCAAAGACCTCCCCCAAACCAAACATTTTATGCACAAAACCTCCTCTTTGCATCTCCCTGATGTTTTCCAGCCCCCCAAAATGCGTTGCCCTAAACAAGGCTGTGCAGAGTGGAAGTTGTAAAACACTGTTGGATCTCCCATTAACGTAATGAGGCTTCACCAAAAACAGAGGAGCAGAAAAAAAAGATTAATCAAAACCCTACGTGAATTTATTTATGGATCACAAAAAATGTTTCCAGAATATCCAAGACATGGTCGAGGGATAAAGTTAGATGAAGTTCGGATTTATCTCGATTACCTAACCTGGCATTAAAATCCCTTCCACTGATCAGCAAACAGAGGGATAAAAAGATTTTAGAGACATTATGTAGGTCTGGAATAATTCCCAGTACAAGTTCCTATAAGAAGAGGAATTGTGGGAGGAATACAAATATTAATCAGAAGAAAAAGGTTCTAAATTGGGAAACTGCTCTGGCAATGAGACAAAAGTCTAAGTCATTAGTGTAACAACCTCTAATCCCTATCAGAGCAGCCAGTCTCATGACAGAGATGGACGTGAAATGGCTTTCTCCATAAATATTTCAGGTTTGATTAATTCTAACTTTCTATGTCTGGACGTAACAAATATGTTGTGAAACATATCATGAAAAAGCAGAGACATTTGGCTGAACAATCCAAAACCGTGTAGAAACCTCATTTTCTAGGAAATGGAGAAACACATTTTAAAGCTGTTTTCCTCTTAACTCCATGCAGAAAATTCCCCAGTGTCCAACTCTTTAAAATAACTTCTCCCCAAAAGCAGCAGCCTATCTAATTAAGTCCAGAACCATGCTACCAGTTTGACCCCGATTTCAATTGGCAACTCCCTGACAGGCACCAAAATACCTTATTAAATTTTTTCTAGGGATAGCAGTTCTGATTTATAGGAAAGAAAAAAAAAAAAAAAAGAAAAAAAAAGAAAAAAAAAAAAAGAAAAAAAAAGAAAAAAAAAAAAAGTAAATATTTTCTAGGTCAGAAAAGGCGAGAAATGCCAGGAACGGTCCTGCAGTGCCAGGATTCACACGGAGCATCAGGCAGTAAGCTCAGAGTCCTGCTTTGGTGACAAGTCCTCATGTAAAGCAGATCATCCCTACCCAGAGACTGAAGCACATCCATATGCATAGCAAAGCTCTGAGATTACTCCCAGCACTCCCTTTTTTCCCTGTAATTACAAATCTTTTCCTTTCAGAAGCTGTAGAAGAAATATTCTTCAGCGTAAGAAGCTCCACGACACCCCCAGGGTTGTGACAGTTCTGCTGTGTTGGGGCTACACCAGATTTGGGTGGATCCCACCCATTTTTTGAGGAAAAGGACTTTTGGGGCAGCTCCATCTGTCCCAGGCCCCTAGGCAGCCTCATCATAGTCGAAGAGGACTGGAAACAGAGTGAAAATTGCTTAAGTCTCATCCTGCAGTGAGAGAAAGGGACCTGTAATCGTGGTCTTTGGCTGATAAATAAAACAGAAATAAATAAATATTCCTTAATAAAGCAGGAATTTCCTGTGGGACGGGGAAGCTGCAGTGTTTTCCTACCAGGCTTGTGGCCTTGGGGTGTTCTAGGAGAGGTTGGTACCTCCTCCATCAGCACCAGCAACTCCCAGCACAATGGACAGGAACTTTAACTTGGAGCTGATGGATAGGATCCCAGAATCCCAGAATATCCTGAGTCAGAAAGGACCCACTAGGATCATCAAAGTCTGGCTCTGGGCCCTGCACAGGACAACCTGAAGAATCCCACCGTGAATAGTTCCTGATTTAAAAATAAGATCTTCAGAGTACTGAAGGATTTTGGAAAAGCAGAGGGGCAGCTCTGAGCTCTGCTCCCTGAGACAGGGACAGCACCCAGGAAATGGCTGGAGCTGGCACAAAGCAGGGCCAGGCTGGATTTTGGAAGAAGTTTCTTTGCCCAGAGGGTGCTGGGCACTGCCCAGGGAATGGGCACAGCCCTGAGGCTGCTGGAGCTCCAGGAGCCTTTGGACAGCACTGCCAGGGTGGGATTGTTGGGCAGAGCCAGAAGTTGGACTGGATGATCCTTGAGGTCCTTTCCAGATGAGGATATTCCCTGATCCTGTGGTTTTAGCATGTTGCTGCTCGACCTACTTTACAATAAAGTTGCCATCTAATTTCCTTTCATTTAAAGGCTTCCACTTCTGATGTTATAATGGGCTCCTTATGTAACGCTGGAGTGCAGTTTAAAGGCAGCTGCATTAGATCCCAATTTTGCTTTTAAGTAGTGCTCCCAATCTAATTAAATCATCATTCCCCGAGTTTGCACCCTGCAGATGAGGAATCCTGCTTCCCAGAGCACTCTGTGTCCTTCCCAGCTCCCTGAGCCAAACCCGTGGCTGCCCAAGCACACAGCAAATACCTGCAACCATTTCAGAGCAGGTGGAAACACCCTGGGGACAGCTGGCACAGAAACTCCAAACAGGAACAAGTGTTCTTCTAAAGCATGAAATGAAGGATGAAAATACAGCTGAACAACATGGAAAACAAAAGCAGGATGGAAAGAGGGAAGTTTAGGATCACTAAACACAGTTTTGGACTAAACCAGCTGAGCTACAGTGGCAGTCACATCCGTAATTCAGTTCTCCCCCATGTGGAAGAGCTGGAGATGTTCCCTGGCCTTACCCTCCACAGCCCTGCACAACTTGTTAGCTGCTTCTCTGAGCCAATCCATCTAAAATCTCCATGTTTGGATCATTCTGGATTGTACTCAGGTTCCCTTCAGTGACAGGAGTTTGGGACAGGGGTCACCATCCCTGGAAGGGTTCAAAGAATGAGGAGATGTGGCACTTGGTGATGTGTGCATGGGGGAGTTCAGCCAAAGGCTGGGCTTGATGACCTTGGAGATCTCTTCAGACCTCAGTGATTGTGTGATTCCCTGACACTGAAACACCACTCACCAGAGAAACCAGGGACTTTGGAGAGAGGGAGATAAACCCAGCTGAACGTGGCTTTGAGCAACTTCAGTCTTCAAAACGCATCTGGCAAAGCCCAGAGTTAGCAGGTGGATTCCAGCCAGCATTCTCAGCTCCAGCCTGAAGCGTGTCCAGCCAGAATCCCTGGAAGAGCTGCCCTGCTCATGGGTGGTCTCAGCCCAGTCACCCTCCAGGTGCTGAAGGTCCTGGCTGCAAACACTCCTGATTCCATGTCCTGGACATTCCCCCTGCAAGGAATGTTAGTTCATATGGCTGCCACTGGTCTTCCCTCCTTTTCTAACATTTCTCCACAGGATTCCTCTCTCTGCTTTTCCCTCTCCTTCCCCAAAGTCCACGCTGGAGCATCCCACACTTTGTGCTCCCGAGATCCCTGCTGTGCTTCTCTCACCCTCATTCTCCACTGCTGGTGGGATGCTCCCCAGTTCCTCACTCCCAGGGTCTGTTCTACCCTGAAAATTGCCTTTATTGTCCTCCTCACCTGCTCCAGGTCCTTTCCAGGTCCCTCTGCCTGGCTTTTGACAGCTGAAGGAGCCTCCCTAATTCTATTTGGCAGGACAGTGAGTCCCCATCAGCCTCCCAGGTATTCTTAATTCATTTCTACTTTTGACCTACACAGCAGCCCGAGGCAGTACAATTTAGTAATCAGTTATATGAGAACATCTGACTTTCTAATTTAGACCTGATGCCTCGTAATTTGATGGGGTATCCTGAACTTTTCCTACTCTTATCTTAACTTTTCCTATTTCCTCTTGCTTTTCCCCAGCTAGGAGATCTCAAGGTTTCTGTCCCATGCCTGACTATTTCCTGTCCTGTCCCCCAAACCATTCTGTCCTCACCTACTTTCTGTGCATGGAATTCAGACTAAAAAGCTTCGATTTCCTCTTGGAGTTGCTCTATCTCATAGATTGACACCTCTAGGTAGAAACCTAAATTTAGGAGTCTCAATCTCTGAGCTAAAGGACTCCCACCCATCCTTTTTAGCTCTGTTTTATTCTTTATGGAGACAGGATGAAGAGAACTGCAGATATTAATCAATAGGTGGGTTTGCCAAACATTTATACAGTGACATGATCACATAATCGTGTTTTCCTTTTTTCCCCCTTTGTTAAAATTTTCTTTCTCATTCAGCTGGAATATTTTCATGCTGGGGCCACTGCTTCAATGTTTTCATGGAGTTTTCCTACAGCAACTCTATTTCTGAGTGATAATAATGCTCTTAAATTAAGTATAATATAGAATTGAATATGGATATTCCCAGACAAATTATTCTGCATTTCCAAACTCTGACTTCCACCTGCTGCTCCTGACAGCCACAGGAATCATCTGCTCCTCTTCCCAGGGTCACACTGGACTATCCCAGCTGATTTTGTGTCAGCCCCAAACCCTGCCAGCGCCACCTTCACCCCCTGTCCCAAGACATTGATGAGTTCCTGATCGTGGTTAAGCTGCAGAGCTCCTTTCTCAGGGAAAACTGAGCTTTCCTCCCCCTTTTTGTCCCATTTTATCTCAATCTTATTTCCTTACAGAGGACATCTGATTACCTCAGCTTAACCATTTGAAGAGTCTTTAGAGAAAGACTTATTGACATTTGTTTGGGAGTCCATGTGCACTTTATCAGCTGCATCAGCCTCACCTACGAGCTGGGTGACATCTCCAAAGAGCTCCCAGAGATTTATGAGACACGGCCTCCTTCTGCAAGAACTGTAATGACTTCTTCCAAATAAATCACATTTATGAAATTGCCTCCTGGTTCTCTTCTTTATTATTGTAGTTTTTACCCACTTGCTCAGGCTGAAGGGAGATTTACTGATCCCTGCTTTTCCCCATTTGTCCTGGAGACCTTTTCCTCAAGGCTGAAGACACATTTGCCACTGTCCATCCCTCTTGCAGTGTGGTCAACTCCAGTGACACTTTTCATGCTACATTTAGCTTTCTCTTGATCTACTGTTTGAGGTCTTTCAGAGCTCCTGATCGAGTATCATCTTATCTTGTTGCTTTCTGACTGCTCCTTTTATTGATTTGTTCCAAAATGTCCTCTGCTGGAACTTCATTTAGGGACAATTCCTCATGCCCTCCACTGCTTCACCACTAATGCACCCCTTCCCAGCCTTCCTCTGTAATTTGTTCCCTATTATTACAGTTTCCTACCCTTCTGCCAAGTTTCTGAGGCATTTATTATGTCAATAATTTCCTTTAAAATCAGTCTAGTTCACCTCTTTGGGGCTCCAGAGTTACAGCATTTTTATAGATATATTTTTACATTTTTTATTGATCTCATTGCCCATTTTTCATGGGACCTGCTTAGCCTAGACTTTAATTGCTGAGCCCATTCTTTGCTATTTCCTTCCTTGATGTTATTGATTTCAGCTCCTTCCATTTTTCCAAATTGCATGAATTTTCTTCTTTCTCTTGAAAGAGATCTGGAGCCATGTGCAGTTGTTTATTTGGTGAGTTTCCACAACTGCCAGCCATAAAAATCCCTCCTTGCTTTGGAATGTTAAAACCTAGTTTGCAATGTTGATTTATATAGCTTATCTCCCCTGTAAAAACTACCTCACCAACGACTCAGAATCTGCCTGTCTGCTGCTGTGACAATTTATAACTCAGTGATTTCACTTCCAAGTCTCTTTCCTGCTCACTGCTGACGTTGGTACTCACATCACTCACACCACCAGCTCCCTCTAGCACCAAGTGTGGACACAAAAGTCCAGCGGAGCTCAAAGCACTGCAGAAAATGAAGATTTTTTTTCCCCCCTTGTTTCAGTAATACATTTCATTAACACCTCCTGGTTTGAGACTTTGGTGATTGCTCACTCTTGTTAAATTTTTTATCTTCTCTAATTCCCATGTCTGTTCCTGGCACGCTTCAGGCAGGCAGTTGGATCTTTTTTTATATCTTTTGGTATCTGTTTCCTCTTTCATAAATGCGGCACAAAGCCCTTGTTTCTATTTATCTGTTGATTTTTTGATTGCTTTCTTCTCCAGCTTAGAAAATCTGATCCCGACCTTCAAAGTGCATCCTGGTTTTACCACAGACTTTGAGCGAGCTCTCTGTTAAATCACATCCATGATTAATTAAACAACTGAACAGAACCCCAGGACACACCAGCAGGATCCCAGCCCAAACTCCAGCCTGACAGGGCACCCAAATTACAATAAAAACCTCTGGATGAGGAACTGCCAGCTCTGAGCTGCCAGTTTAAGGAATTTGGCTGGATCCAGGGCTGCCAGAGGGGCTGCTTTGGGCAAGTGCAGCCCAGCCCTGCTGGGAGCCCAAGCAGTGCCTCTGCCCACAGACCTGCCCTCACAAAAGCAATAAATCTCTGCCCCAGGCCCATTTGTGTGCCTGCACAAGGCACTGACATTCAGCAGAGCAGGGGCTGCAGCAGATGGGCTCTGCCTCACACAGAAACAAGGTAAGTGTCTGGCCCAGCCAGAAATGCTGGGCACACTGATCCAGACCATATTTCTTTAGTCTGCTTCTCAGAGAATCATGTGGAACAATTTCAAAAGCTTTCCTAAAGCAAAATATGTCCCATCTGCTGCCTCCTCTTCATCTCCTAGACATTATTTTCTCAAGGAAAGAAATTACAGTGAGCTCGCATGATTAATTCTTGTTAAATCTATGTCTTTGCCTTTCTATCTTCTATTTCCTTCAAATTGATCATGTAGTATTTTTTTTGGTCAGAATTATATCTGGGAAGAGCGGCCTCTCACTCAGTTGGTTTGTCTTTTTCAAAGGAGTGAACTGTGTTTGCCTTTGGACAGATCTCAGTGATCCCACCTGCCTTGCAGGAGCTTCCAGGGCAGCCACTAATGCTTTAATTGCTTCAGCTCCTGCCTGCACTGCCCACATGGCTCTGCCAGCAGAGCCCCAGAGCAGTTGGAGGTCAGAGTTGCTAATCTGGAAAGAAAAAGAGAGAACAAATCTAAAGCACAAACCCGGCGTAAAAGGACATGAGGGACGAGGCCCCGCTCACCCCCCGCTCTCCTCTCACAATAAATAGTTTAGCCCAGTGCAGAATCATGCAACGGCTTGGGTTGGGAGGACCTCAAAGTTCATCTTGTTCCACTCCCTGCCACGGTTCCAACCCTTCCAGGCTGCTCCAAGCCCTGTCCAACCTTGGGCACTGCCAGGGATGGGGTGTGAAAGCAGCAGGAAGCTGCCTTCCAGCTGAGGAGAAGCAGGCTGCCAGCTCCGGCTGAAAATCCATCTTGAGTGGAGAATTTTTGGTCGACCGTGCTGCCGGGGATTCAAACACCAGGAGCGTGGAGCAGCTGCACAAGTGCTGACAGATTTGCTGACTTCCAAGGAGAGCACAAAGGGGCCTCTCCTGAGACACCTGGGTGGGAAATGCTGGGGAGGAGCAGCAGGTCCTGCTGCATGTCACAGATCCTAAAGGGAAATGCAAGTGAAGGATCCTGGAAGGCAAAGTCAGGCTGCTGGCTGAAGATTTAGCCCCAGGGTGCTGTTGGCAGTTCCTCTGAAATGCTCCCGGTTCCACACACAGCTCCAATTAGGCACAGGGGGAGGAGATGCTCTCAGGAGGTGATGGGCTCCATCAGAACTCCACAGAAATCAGACTTTGGGAAATCAGGCTCAGGAAAATATATAGGATGTGTTTAATTAAGTGGGAGCTGGGGGAAATCTGTCATGAGCTAAGGGTAAACAGACTGCTGAGGGTTGGTGCCACACAAATACTCTGTGTATCGAGCCAGCGCAGAGAAAGAGCTCAGTGCAGATAATGGGTGAAATTTTATATATCAAAATGGACTAAGAAGCTGAACAAAGCTGCCCCCTTAATTAAGAACTATAAATACATGTATATAAAAATGGGGTGGTGTTAAATTAAAGAAAAAAATAACTAGATAAAATAAAACATAGGTAATAAAATCAGCAGCAAACAGCAAATCCCAGTGACAAACCCAATGGAGTGCTAAAATATATGGCCATAAACTACAGAAAAGTGAGTATAAGTCATAAAAGTGAAAGATTCTTTTTTTATATCAAAGAGAATGTTTTAAGGAATCTAGTCAGACTAAGAAATTCTTACTGGAAAAGACCATACACTGAAAGTGTCTGGCAGAGAGAATGTAAATATATGAGCAGAGTTACCCCATCAGTCACCAGAGAAAGGAGACTGAGTGCTTAATGCTGAGAGGTGAAATACCAAACATGGGCCCCTCCATTATTCATAAAATAAATGGACATAATGGCACAAAGGGGAAAAAAAGGTTGGAGAAGCAATTTCCAGGAGCAGAGGCTGCTGTGCCTGAGCAGACACCGAGAGGCTGCTCCTGTTTCACCTCCTGCGAGCTCCGAGAGGAGCCAGGGCAAGAAGAGGCAGGGGATGAACCAGCAGAGAATTTGGAGCACAAAAGTCTTCTTGGAGGGCAGATCTCAGAGGTCTCAGCGGACACAGAGCTCCCCACAGTTCAAGGTGAAGCCACATGAAATGGTAGGAGTGGTCAGAAATAAGGGACCCACTGTCATGGGTTGCAGTGCAAAATGTAACCAAAAGTGTGAATTCCATCACCATCTGTTGGAACTGGGGTGGGGAGTGGGGTAACCCTCTGTCCATGGCCCAGCTGTTTAAAACCAGCTGGGGCAGTTTCTTTATCTCTTCCCGACCCATCTTCCCTCCAGGCACAGATCTTCTGCTCATGGGCCACTGAGTCTCACTGATAAAATTCCATCATCCCATTGGGAAATGCTCCATCCAGGGGGAGGAGCCAAGCACCTGTACCTGGATAAAAACCTGAGATTTGGGACACCCAGGCAGCCTTTCCCACTGCACNTCTGGCTGTGAGTTTGTTTTTCTCTATTACTGCATTTTTATTTCAGTTCTCCTAATAAAGAACTGTTATTCCTATCCCCATATCTTTGCCTGAGAGTGCTTTAATTTCAAAATTATAATAATTCAGAGGGAAGGGGTTACATTCTCCATTCCAAGGGAGGCTCCTGCCTTCCTTAGCAGACACCTGTCCTTCAAACCAAAACACCCACTCGCCCCCAGCAGCACTGAAAGAGAATTCCACAGAATCAGAGAATTCACTGGGCTGGAAAAAACCTTTGAGATCATCAAGTCCAGCAATGAAACCCCCAGTACATCCAATTCTGGTGTTCCCATCGAACACTGTGGGAAGATTGGATTGGGGGCAGAAAAGAGCCATAAAAAGGATATGAGGAGAGGAGAATGTGTAGCTGGGAAGCTTAAACAGCTCAATTGTGGGGCAATACCATAAGAACTTTCACAAGGGGGAAATATCAACCAAGGCTTTTTAATCTCGTTGAGACAGAAGAAAGACTGAGGGCTGAAAAATGAAAGTGATTCAAAGCAGAAATGAAACCCACATTTTTTAACAGCAGTGATGATTAAATTTGGGAACAAACTACCACCTGAAGTGATGGATTTTGCAACTCTTGACATCTGGAACATATGCTCCTGTGAAAAGTTCAAGTTTTGATAAATAAGGATTTTTTTTCTCCCTGAAAAATAATTTTGTCAGAAAATTCTTCGCCACTGTTCGGGTTTCTTGTCTACTTAAAAAAGATAAAAGATGAGACAGAGAAGCAGCTTTGTACGTTGAAAGTTGGTCAAAATGATAATAAAAGCAGAATAATGGAATTCCTAGATAAGCAGTATGATATGGCAGGAGTTAATTATCACAGTCACTGTAATGAAAATTTTGCATCACTAATATTCCAGAACTATTTGAACATTTCTTTATAATAATGATCAAAAAGGAACTGCTTGACATAATCTACTTGAGCACTCGAGAGCCTTCTGATAGTGTCTTCCAGGCAGGGCTAATCCCGAGGAATCCTGGAGCTGTGGATGCTCCCAAATGCAAAGCACAGGCAGGGCACCAGGCAGAGCCCTGATGTCACAAACAGGAATCTCCTCCCAGCTCGGGCTCCTCTGTGAAGGTGTTAAGTGGCAGCGTTCCAAGGATCATTTTTAATTGCAATCAAGGCACCAAGAACTCTTGCACAAGTGCTTTTAATACACTGCAGGAATGAAAAATGACACATGAGGCACTGACAAGTTGTGGAGCATCATTAACCACACCACAGCCATTAACAAATGTGCCGAGGCAGGCTGGTACAGCTGTGTGGAATTCAGGAGGAGTTGGATTCCACATCCTTGGATTTTTTTTAGTCAAATACTTCAGAAGAGTGAAGCTCATCCTGAATCAATAGGATGTGAAAAATCACTGAAAAAAAAACCTAAAAAAAAAAAAAAAACCACGAATCCTCTGGGGATTTTTGATTGGCCTGAGAATTGTGGCACTCCTCAGTAAATGTCAGGCTTATCAGTGTTGTGAGTAAGCATCAGTTAGCTCTCAAACGAGCTGACTCTGTTCATTTTTCTCAGAACTGTGTGTAATATTCTTCTGGCAAGGAACAGCTCTTTTAGTAGACTGCAGCACAAATTTGTAAAAGGAGCTTGTCTCAGCTCTGATCCACAAACTGAAAGAGATCCAGATTAGATGCCTGTGGAAAGAGCTGCTTTTTGACTACAAAGCCCAGATCATTTGGAGTTAAAGTGATGCAAGAAGTACAAATTTCTCCTTTTCAGATCACAACAGATGCACCACTTGTAAGAAAACTTTCTTCCCTAGACTTGTTTGCCTACTTCAAATTACATCAGTGGCTTCAAGTGTATTTTTGACCCGTGAGTGGTTAATGACATCAATCTCTCCAATACATATTCATCCCTTTCTAAAGACCCTCTCGTTATTTCGCCCATGTAGCTTTCCTCTTTCTAGTGCTCGCTGAGCCCCAGCAGCCTCGTGGTGAGATCTTCATTAGCATTCAAATAAAAATTCATTGTTTGCCTGTGTAGTGGGGAGAGGAGCCATCACAAGTGTTTACATTCCGAGCCGCGTTTCATTTGCTCCTGACAGAACATAACAAAGCACAGCAAAGGCTGCGCTGGGTCAGGTGAAGGTTCCCCTGCTCCAGCAGCAGCTTTCCAATCCAGATGCTCAGGGAAGGGGTTTCAGAACACACCAGGAATGCAGCAGCGCTTTCCTGGCATGTTATTCTGTTTCCCAACAATGTGTGTCTTGGGACTCTGCGAGTCACAGTCCTTGGTTTTACTGTTGAACAGGTTCTGCTTTGACTTCCCTCCATTAACTTCTCCCGCTACCCCCGGAGCACAAGTAAACTTTGAGCATCCATAATATCCCGTGGCAAGGGATTTTACAGCTCCATCTCAAGGTTTGTCAAGAACCATCAACCACATTATGCTGATTTTCAGTTGTTGCTTTAGAAGAGACACTAAAGGGGCTCCTCAGCTTGGAGAGAGCAGGAGGATGCGAGTGAGACTTGTAAAATTTTGGTGAGGCCATGACTCCTGTCCTGTGTCCAGGTCTGGGCACCAAACTGCCAGAGAGCCCTGGAGGGGCTGGGAACGGAGCTGGGAAGGGGCTCAGCCTGGAGCAAAGGAGGCTCAGGGGGGCCCTTCTGGCTCTGCACAGCTCCTGACAGGAGGGGACAGCCAGGGGGGAAAGGGCTCTGCTCCCAGGGAACAGGGACAGGAGGAGAGGGAACGGCCTCAGGCTGGGCATGGGGAGGCTCAGGGTGGACAGCAGCAGGAATTTCTCCATGGAAAGGGTGGTCAGGGATTGGAACTGCCCTGGGGGGTTTGGAGTGCCCATCCCTGGAGGTGTCCCAGGAAGGGCTGGAGGTGGCACTGAGTGCCCTGGGCTGGGGACAAGGTGGGGATGGGGCACAGCTGGGACTCCATGGGCTGGAGGTAGGTCTCTTGCAACCTCAACAGTTCTGGGATTCTGGGATTCTCTGGTCATATCTAGGACTGGTGGATAGTGCAGGCAGAGGAACCATGGTCTCACCCATGAGATCATTTCTTGTGTAGTTCTGAGTAGGTCCTTCAGTGCCCTTTCAGGACCTTTTCATGAGCTCCAAACGTGTGATGTGTGGTTTCTCACTTGTAAAAATTTTCCAAATATGTTGGGGCTTATCCATTTATTCTGTTTTTCCTTATAATTTCTCCTCCCTTGCTCAGCACAGCCTCCACCATGCCCATCTGCAGTGCTGCACTTCACTCCTGGGGACCTTCTCCAGGATTGTTGTGACATCTCCCAACTTCTATCCCTCCTGCAGGGAAACTGATTTAAGTGACAGGTTACACACTATTGTAGCTCCATAATTGCATATTTGTTTTCCTCCAGAGCTCTTGAGTGATTACCAGATGGTCTTGGTAATTTCTGACTCTTCATCTTATCAATTAGTCCTAAAATGAATTTTATTGTCATTTAATTCGAGACGGTTCCTTACACTTGTCCCCATAAGTTTGGTTCTCATGGGAGAACAACCTCCCTCAACTACAGACAGCACCAACACAAAGCTCACTTTACTTTCTTCTCTGACAAGAAATCCTATTAGAGGCTGGTCATCTGTTTACCAAACCTCTGGAAAGGTAGGATTCTGGCAATTCTGAATATATTTTTACAATATTTTTATGATTCCTTTAGTGAGTTTGCACCTAAGAATTTTCCCTTGCCTGCCCTACAGGTTTAGCTTCACAGTTAATGGGTTTTTTATTTTTTTTTCCCCATAGTTTCTTTATTTGCTCAGAAACCCCTGGTTTTGAATACTCTCTTTCCACTCTGCTGTTAGAATATTGCCTTTTTGGTCCCTTGTAGAATTATTTCACTTAGTGATATATTGCTCTGAGCTTCAGATAGGGTGGGTTTATCTCCTTTCTCATCTCCCGCATCCTTAGAGCAGCTGCTTTTAATTTCCTTTTAAGAAGCTCCTGCACCTTTGAATAGGTCTCATTTTTAAGTCAGGTGGTACTGTGAGGGAGTTGGGGGGGGAAATCAAATATTCCTCAGATAATGTCACAAATCCCTCTGGAAAAGGAGAGGGGTATTCACCAAAGTTTCCAAAGGAGGGAGGATGTGCAGCACCTCCAGCTGGAAAGGGGAGGATGGGGAGGACTCTGCCCTGGCACTGCAGGGAGCAGGGACCTGGATGCTGGGCGAGGTGGGCAAAGGAACTTCCAGCACCAAGCATCCAAAAGGGCCTGGTAAAAAACAGGGAGGGGATTCAGAGAAGCAATTCCCAAAGGAAAATTCCTGTTCAAAAACAGGAATGCACCTGTGTCAGCAGAATGATGGGAACTCAACGTTCAGCTGGAAGGATCTCCTGCAATTCCAGACTCCCTACACTCACACAGAGAGGCTGCCTGGGGCACAGATGTCACATGTGGCCTTTCCTCAGAATTCCAGGTCTGGCTTTAACAGCAGGATCTGGGGGGGCTGTGGGAAGCTTGGGATGAGAGCCTGTGTGCACCCCCCTCACCACAGCTCCCAGTGCTCAGGAATCACAGTTTCCAGGAACTCATGGCTCAGAGGTGCTGGAAAAGCACCCCTGGATCTTTTCTGGGTGATTGGCATCCAGCTCCTCTGGAAAACACCAATGTCACAGCAACAGAGGGGATGCATCCGGGGCCATGCCCTGCTGTCCTGGTGCCCTGGCCCTGCCTGGATGTGACAGCAGCTGGCCACACTCAGAAAACTCGGGATACTGGCACTTCCAGAGGGTTTGATACCGCGTGGGTAGGAAGTGGGTGTTTATTTAAATGAAAATACGAGAGAAGATGAGTCCAGGCAGTTTTGCCCAGAGCTGCAGGTGCCCAGCCCTGGGGACTGGCTCCCTCCTCCTGCAGACGAGGTTCCAAGCTGCAGTGGCCATGGAATAGCAAGCAGGCAGCTGGCAGACCCCACAAACAAAGGTGCCAGATGTTCAGCCCCACAAGGGAGCCACTCGCTGTCCTGCTGCAGGGCTGTGCTCTGCCTCCTGCGGGCTGGCTCCTTGCAAAGGACGCTGGAAAACAGGGCTGGCTTGACAGCTCCTCAAAACTGGTGCTACCACAGGTTTGTGGAGTGAGCAAACATCAACAAGAAATAAATCAGAGCTGGGAGAAAGGCTGCTCTCCACTCTCCCTCCAGCGTGGCTTGTTTACACTCTGCACTGCAATCTGAAAAATGCCATCTCTAATGAATACTAAATAGTGGGAGGCTTCTCCTCAGCAGCCCGGCGCTGAGGCTGATTGCTGTGCAGGAGAAAGTGCTGCTGAGAGCGGGGGCTTGGCTGTGGCTCTGTTTCGTGCAGTCATAGAAACTGTCAAGCTCAGGTGCCTCTGTGATCTGCAGGCAGCCTCTCTCCCTGCACCCTTTCCTGGCTACCCATTCATTTTTAAAATGTTCCATTGTTACTGGCGCTCAGGTCTTGCAGCCAATTTTCATGTCATTATTATTTCTGTCGCTTTAAAATTTATCTACTTATGCAATTTTAATCCTTTTTTTTTTTTCCCCTTTCCCTAAACCAATTCACCGTAATACGTTAACAGCTGCCTTGTAGTGGAAGTCACTGGGAGTTAATACTCCCGAGCCCTCTCTGGTAAGAACTGACTCACCTCAGTGTTATAAATCTGTTCTACACTGCCTTGTGCCCCTCTGCTCAGAGCATTCACATGGATCTGCTTCGTCACCGGGAACATTGCCGACCCTGCCTGTGCAGGGGACATCAAAGAACAAAACAAACCATCCAGCAAGAACACTGCTCCACACACAAATGGCACCTAGAGTACTTCTGCAGCTCCTTCAGCTGGAAGGATGAGGAAGCAAAAGGGGATCTCAATTGCAGAAGATGGGGGATAAAAAAGAAGTATCATAACAGAGCCCCTGCCTGCACTTCAATATTCCTGCATGGAATAGATCTGTCTCTACTTTGGGAGTTTGATGACATTTTTGGTTTTTCTCCTCCACCAGCAGTTCCATTTTCCCTGTGAGGGTGGGAAGGCTGCCCAGAGCAGCTGTGGCTACCCCTGGATCCCTGGAAGCGTCCAAGGCCAGGCTGGACAGGGCTTGGAGCAGCCTGGGACAGTGGAAGGTGTCCCTGCCCATGGCAGGAGTGGCACTGGATGAGGTCCCTTCCACCCCAAACCTGTCTGGGATTCTGAGGTTATTCCAAATAATTCAAGGCATTCCCATGGTGATAATTCTACAGAACAAAATGCAGAGCAGAAAAGGCACTGACCCAAAGGCTTGTTAATGCACACACAGCTAAGAGTTTGCTGGGTGATATTTTTTTTGTAAAATACCAAATTCAGGCAAAATCAGTGTTTCTGAATAACAGCAAATGGTTCATCCCAACTGCAATGGTTATTCTTTCTTCCTCCACTCATCCACTGGAGTGCTCACATAAATATGCATGCACTTCCCACCCACACAGTATCAAACACTCCACAAGTGCTACAGAGCCCAGGATAATCTGTTATTTTGGAGGGATCAAACCTGCAGCCATGTGTGTGCAGTGAGCAGGAGATTCTAAAGCCCAGCACAGGGGCACTTCTCACTGAGCTGTGCAAAGGTCACCCTGTGCTGTGATTAAGCTCCTGTCAACACTGAACCTGTAGGAGAGTTCAGAAAACACTCTGCAAACAAGAGCCAGGCTCTCTGGGTTAAAAGGTTATGAAATTTAGTCTAATCTCTAGTTCTATTTTCTTAGATGTTCACTACCAATCTATTATAGCAAAAAAAGTCAGTGCACCCCAGAACTGGGTTTCCCAACTTCTTCTTTTACGTGGCCATGGCCATATTTATTGTAGGATCACAGACTGGTTTGGGTTGAAGGGACCTTAAAATCATTTCATTCCTCCAGGGACACCTTCCACTGTCCCAGGTTGCTCCAAGCCCTGTCCAACCTGGCCTTGGGCACTGCCAGGGATCCAGGGGCAGCCACAGCTGCTCTGGGCACCCTGTGCCAGGGCCTGCCCACCCTCACAAGGAACAATTTTTATTCCATTTCCAATCTACCAGACAATTTCTACAAGGCTGCTCAGACTTACAGTTCCAACTGTTCAGAATTCTCTCAAGACTCCCTGAAATCTCTTTTTTAATTCATGCTGATTTGCATCATCATTTCTCAGACTGAAATGAAATAATTTCTTTTTGTCAAAACATTCCTTCCACCACTCTCTTGAAAACCACTTGTGACTCTGTGAATTATCACAGGAATTTCACATTTGCCATAGCACTTCTCCCAGTGAGAGGTTTGGATCTGTTGTTTTCCCAACTGTCCACAAAGTTCTCACACTTTCAAACACTAGGAGCTGTCCACAAATCAAAGAGGACAAGTAAGATATCAAAAGATTTAACACCCAGGGAAAGTAAAACAGCAGAATAATCAGAATGCTCTCTAAGTGTATAGAAACTAACAGGGAGATGAGTCCTTGTCTACATGAACCCCTCAGGAACAAAACAAGCTGACTCAATCCAATTCTGCTCTCCAGTGGATGAGACTTTGTGGATAAGGAAGGAGCAGCAGATCCCACAGCCCTGAGGCTCCTGCCATTGTCCCACGTGACATCCAAAAGTGAAGAACGCCTTGGCTGAAGTCCTGACACAAATCTGGTTGGAATCTGCAGTCTGAGAGCAGTTTCCAATGGCTCATGGTGAAATGCAGAGGACAAATTGAATGGTTACTCAGCTGCTCAGAAGATCCATTCAATATTTTATTGATAGCCTGGATGAGAGAATGGACTGTGTGTTTATTAAATCTGCCAAGATTAAATCTGTGAAGAGTGGCTGCAAATACATGGGGGAGAGCAGTATTAAAAACTTTTGACAACTTTGACAAGTCTATAAATACAGAAGGCATCTCACTGGTAAAAAGCAGAGTGGTTTCTCTGGGGCAGGAGTAAAGTGCACAAATACAGGACAGACACCAGCTGACAGAAAGCAGCGTGGAAAAACAAACAATCTGAAGGTTCTGCTGGATCACAGGCTGTCCAGGAGTTATTATCCTGAGCAGAGAGAGAGATTATTATCCTGAGCAGTCTATTAGCAGAATTACATGCCAGACAGCTCACAGGTCCTCTGCTGTCCTCTGAAACATCTGAGTGCAGAGGCACGTCCAGGTTTGGGTGCTGCTCCTCGGGAAAGGCTGACAGGCAAAGCAGCAAGACAAGGAAAACACTTCCAGGATCTGAATCAAGAGCCTGAGAATAGGAGGAGCTCAACAGAGAGCAGAGCATGGAGAGGTGCAGGAACAGCCCTGGCAGTGCAGGGCTGCTGCAGGAACAGCCCAGTGCCAGGTCAAAGTCTGCCAAAAATGCAAGTGAAATTGCATTCCTGTGCATGCCAGGAATGTCACAAGCACTTGATTCTGCGGTGGAAGGAGGAGATGGACTGAGTGATCAGCTGAGGGTTCAGCCAGCTTCACTTTCCAAGGGTTCTGTGCCCAGCTGAAGCTGATTAGAGTTTGTCTGTCCCCAGTTTGCCCCTATGTACCCCAGCAGCTTCACACAGCATTTGTATCATTTCTGCATTAACATCATCATTAAGGTTATTGGTTTATGCTCATCTTACCAGCTCAGTAAGTCTTGTGAGACTCCTTGTCTCACAAACACCTTATCAAAATGCTATTTGCCAGACCAACATGACTCACAGCTCATCCATCAAAAGCCATTCTAATAATTAGTCCTCAAACACTAATTCAATAAAATCTGTGTACCTTGATTTTCCTTCCCAACCAGTGCAATGGGCAAGAGGGCTCATAATCCTTTGGAGCTGCTTCTCCCAGACTCACAGGATCCAGATCAGCGCTGCTGTTGCCAGTCTCGATCCCACTGACAGAATTTTAGAAACAACTACAATTTGAGAAAACATTGTAGACATCTTGGGCCTCTCAGTTACAGATTTCCACAGAGACACCAGGTCACGATGCTGCCTCCAGCATCCAGTCCAATCCCTGGCACAAAGGCAGGGCCAGCTCTCCCTGTGTCCATTCTGACATCAGAAAAAGATCTTCAAATACTTTAATCTTCCCCAGATTACCCATTTCAGTGATTCTACATCCTGCATCAACCATGTATTGCTGTTGTTAGGGCAGTTAGCCTGTTTTCTCCAGCTCTTTTCCCATGGAAAGCAGTTCAAACTGCAGTGGCCAGGCTGACTAACATGACACCTTCTGAGCCAGATGAATTCTCAGGGTGTCAGGGAAAGCAGTCCTGCTTTATCAAACAATTATAATCAATTACTAATATTGATCAGAAGCAGACACAGCTGAGCCTCCTGCAGGATCCATTGAATTAAATGGCTGTGCTGGAAGAAGAGCAAGGATCCCTATGAAATTGTGCAGGTTCTGAGATTTATGAAAGCACAGCTCGATTTCATTGGCATTCCATCAGTTAAATCAACATTATATAAACCCTTATATATAGGGGTTCTTATATAAAAGAAATCATGCAAGTCACAGACCTCGTTAGCTCTGTGTACCCTTCTACCACTGCTAAATTGAGTTGATATGTCAGAGAGTAGAAACCCAAAAGATTCCTGATTTATCATCTTAATTCTTTACATCTCCTCTCAAGAATCCACAGTGCTGTCATTCTCTCCTCCATTCCCATTACCTTCTTTGTAACATATTGGCCTTCTTACTTTTACTGAATAATTCCTGGTCTATTATATCTATAATTATACTAATAATTAAGCATGCCTTTTCATCAGCTAGCAGCTAATTACTTCTGTTCCTACCCAGCTTGCTCAGAAAACAGTCAATTCATCTGTATCCCCATCACTCTTGCTGTTGCTAAGCACTCAGTGCCACTCAGCAGTGCCACTGTCGCCGTGTGGGGTGGCTCAAGGTGCTCTGCAGTGTCCCCCTCACCGGGGTTTCTCACCTGGGAGAAGGTTTTACTCACCTGCCTCGCCATCCCTGCTGAGCCCAAACAGCCCTGGGGCTGTCCAGGAGCAGCTCCTGCTCTCTGCAAGGAGCAGGCATTGCAGAGACAAAAAGACCTGGATTCCAAATCATCCTCTACCAGCTTGTGGGTTGGAGCATAGCCAAGGTTGCATTAGATGGGAACTGAAGTCATGAGGCCTAAACTCTTGATTATTTGGACTCCTGTGAAGTTTTGGCACAGAGGAATGGAGCCTTTCCCATGAGGAAAGGCTGGCAGAGCTGGGATTGTTCACCTGGAGAGGAGAAGCTTTGGAGTGACCTCAGTGTGGCCTTGCAGGGCCTGAAGGAGCTCCAGGAAACCTGGAGAGAGACAATTTACAGGGGATGGAGGGGCAGGACACAGGGAATGGCTTCCACTGCCAGAGGGCAGGGCTGGATGGGATATTGGGCAGGAATTGTTCCCTGGGAGGGTGGGCAGGCCCTGGCACAGGGTGCCCAGAGCAGCTGTGGCTGCCCCGGGATCCCTGGCAGTGCCCAAGGCCAGGCTGGACACTGGGGCTGGAGCAGCCTGGGATTTTGGAAGATGTCCCTGCCATGGCAGAGGGTGGAACGGGATGAGCTTTAAGGTCCCTTCAACCCAAAGCAGTCTGGGATTCCATGGTTCTGTGATTTTGTGGTGTGAAGAACCTCTTGCTCTCACATCTTGTCCCTCACTTGGGATTATTCCTGATCTGCTGATGTGACAGCTGGACACTGTCATTGTGCCTCTGCTCCTTCCTCTGCCCTCCACCAATGCCCTGCCCTAAATCACTCACACCAACTAGTATCGAACTTGGGTGATGTGGTGATAAATCAGCTCAGATTGGTTTTATTTCCCCAATTTTCTGTCATTTGCTCCATTGTAGGTTGCAGACAGAAGTGCATGCTCCATGGCAGGAATTTCCACCATCACCAGCTTTGGCAAGCTGCTCCCTTGCCTGCTCCTCAGGTAATGAAATCAGGGAAATTACCATTAGTGAAATGTTAATGGCTGGTATTTCCAGCCTTCCCAGAGACTGGGTTAGGCTAAACCCTTAATCCCTTTATCTGACTCATGACTGTATCCTCTGAAATGAAGCAATGTTGGCAAATGAAGTGGTTGTGCCTGATTCCAGCAAAGGAAAATTGGAAAATGAGGGAATTTGTTACAGAAAACACTCAGAGTGGCAGCCAGAAAGGTAAAATGTTTTCAGATGGCAGGTAGACTATTTTAGGATTTTATATTGGAGGCTCAAAGCAAATGCATATAACCTGTCAAAAAAAAAGACTTGAGAGGAAAACAAAAAGCTTGCATCATAAAACAGCAGGATCAGGGAGGCTCTTGGAAGTTAAAAGGTATCCTGCAAAAAGCTGAAGTTGTGTCTGAAAAAGGAAATCTAAAAAGAACATAAATTCTGGCAGACTAAATGTAAAAGCACAATAACATAGAAGGAAGAAGGAGTTTAGAAGCAGTTTGCTAAAGAAATAGAAAAGAATGTTATAAATCCTTCTTGAACACATCAAGAGCAAGGAGCTTGCAAGAGCCACACAGGTGTGGCAGGAGCACTCAGAAAACACGATCCAATCACAAAAAATTCCAAAATTCTTGCTTTTTTTTCCAAACCTCTGTTCACTTGGAGAATCCTGGAAACTCTAAAACCAGGATCTTGTTTGTAAGGCCTTCACAGAAGGCTTGTCTTAATTTAAGGGTGTTAAGTGGAGATTACAAAGCAGATAAAAGGAATAAAAACGTTTCACTGGGCGCCCGATGGAATTCACACAAGGTTTTTATAGAATGTTAAATATGAATCATCACTGAGCTAATACCCTGAGTATGTAACCTTTTGCTGAAAATTGCTGTGATTATCAAAGGACTGGAAGGTAACTAATAAGAAATCAGCTTTTTAAAATAAATCCAGTGGTGATTCAAGAAGCCTCAGACCACTAAGCCCAATGTCCATATGGGTCATGTTGGCTGAAGCTCCAGTAAAGAACAGAATTAGTGAATACATGAATAAAAGTAACATGTTAAGGAAAAGTAAACATGACTTTTGTAAAAGGAATCCAAGCCTTCTAAATCTGCTGGAATTCTTTGAAAGAGTCAAAAGCATGTAAATAGCAGAGCTCCAGCTGAGAATTTTTCCCTGCATTTCCCACTCACCCCAAGCTTCCAGAAACCTCATGCATAGAGGTCTCATCAAAGGCTTTTAAATAAACTAAAACAGCCAGGGACTACAGGTGAGGAGCTCACAGAGTTACAATTTAGCATTGGAAAAAAAAAGATTATCCTAAAGGATGAGTTTTCACAGTGGAAGATGATCAGCAGTGGAGTCCCATGGGGATGAAGGTCCACAGTGTTCAATGCACTCAGAAATTATTTGAAAAGTTGGGCAAAAAGTGAGGAAGTTTTCTGATAAAAACTAAATTAATTAGGATAATATTTACTGCAAAAAGTTCAAGATGCCATGACACTGAGCAAGCCTCATGACAAAGTGGATGATAAGTTTCAGCCCTGACAACTATAATCTGGTTATCCACAAAAAGCAACACTTTACAGGCAGACTGATGGGCTCTGAGCTAGTTTGCACAATTTAGGAAATGCATCTCAACATTATAACAGCTTGTTCTATGAATATATGACCTCATTGCTCAAGAGCAGGCAAAAAAAAAAAAAAAAAAAAAAGAAAAGAAAAATAATCCCAAAGTTTCAAATTCTTAGGAGAGAAAAGTACAGCCCTGCCCCTGTTTACATTCCTGGTGGCTCTTCTCCTCCAGCAGCCAGCGCATCTCTGGTACCCTCACCTGAGACAAAAAGAAACTGTAACAGCAAAAAGAAAAGCTACATGGCAGGATGACAAACACGGGGAGTACAAAACTGCTTTCATGTGAGAAACAGAGTTAGCACGAGTGAGAGGCTGAGCAGGAAGGGATCGCTTGGCATTTGTCGTTGCCAATTGTGCCGAGCAGGCCAGGTGCCAGCAAGGGGAGACGGACACCGAACACGAGCTCTGTCGTGTGCCTCTTTGTTCAGCTGCTGAAGCCTTCATATCCTGTCAGGCAACAATTCCGAGGGCTCTGGGAGGACTGTGACAGCTCCGTTTCCTACATAATCCCAGCGTGCTTTCGGGGAGATGTAAGGGGAAAGGAGGAATGAAAGGCTTGCAATGCTTTTTGTGCCCATTACCTCGAAATCGTTGCTCATTAGAGGTCTCCACTTCCTTTCCCAGCTGTCCACCCCCACCACAATTTCAGAATTAAAATAAATAAAGTAATAACCACATACATACACTCTCAGGCTGTGTTTACTAACATGTGCCTATGGTGACCCAGCTGTTTCTTGCCAGCCCCTTCAGGGATGTGTTTGAACACGGCTCCTCTCACCTTTTCACAGTTCTCTCATTTTCCAGCTCCTCTGAGCACTGGGGGTTCAGGCTGTTAACTCAGCTCTGCCTTTCAGTCACTTGTGCACTGACTTGTACCAGTTGGTCCCAAACCTGATAAGAGCCTCAAACTCCTGGTGAGCCATTAATAATACACCAGCAATCATTTTAATTGCAACCGGGTGTCTGGAATTTTGGAGCTGCATGCAGAGTTCCTTCTCCCCACAATATTATTGTCCCATTGTGCATTTTGGAGTTTAGCTCTCATTAAAAGTAATAGAGGGAAATAGTCTGTGGCAAAGTGAATGTGTTTGTTTTCACAGTTCACCTCCTGCTCCTCTGCACTCAAACACTCTCTTGCTCAGTGACAAGACCACAGCTGCTGCCATCGTTTACTTACCTGAGGAGTGCAATGTTTAGCTGGAGGGACACTGGAGCTTTCTGTTTGTTAGTTATCAGGTCAACAACGCTCACCTTATCACTTCAGTTTCCATTTTGTTGATAAAACCTGTCAGCCTTCCTTGAGTGGTTCCAGGCCTTCAGAAGAAATCACATTAAATTGGCACAACCAAGTAAATCTGTAAGGGATGTGCTCCTGCCTAACCAAAGGGAAGGGGGGAGGACTTGGATTTCTTTCCCTCTTTCTCCTTGCACAGTTCCAATGTCCGAGTGCTTGGAGCCGTGTTGAAATCCTCCCTGAGGATTCAGCAGTTCAAGTCAGATCAGGTCTTTGACTATGGCCCAGAGGAGATGTCTGCAGAGCTGAAACTGATATGTTTAAGTGCAAGAGACAATAATCATTTCTTCAAGTGGAAACTAAAAATACCCACAAGAAAGTGGAATTCATAATGGAGATTTTAAAGATCTGTGACACACCAGAGCCTGCACAGGGGTTTTAATGAGAGAGAGGCCAATTTAATTGGTCAGGGCCAGCAATGCTTGGCTGGATGAGGGGCTCTGAGGTCTCACACTCACGGTGAACGCCCGGAGCGTCACTGGACAAGCCGGTGTCACAGCATGGCCATGTCACAGCCAGGAACAGCCTCCGTCACCAACATCACACAGCCCAGGCACGAGGAGAAGGCACTACAGAGGAGGCAGAAGCTGACAGAGGGACGTTCCTAAAGGTAATTGCAGGACTGACCACCTCCACGTGCCATTCGTTTCATTACAGCTCTGGGCACAGCAGCTAAAGCAGCCCGTTAAGCTTTAAAGTCTGTTAGGGCTGACTTAGCAAGGACTTGCTGAGCACCTCAGTCTGAATTCACACCCCTCCCCTGTGAAAACTCTCCTGGAGTGTTTGTGGAAACCCAGAAATAACTTCCGTGGACCATTCAATTACAGACAATCACCACCCAGAGCTCCCTGTCCTCGTGGCACGGCTCATCAATCAGGTTTGCTGTCACCGTGTCTCTTCTCATAGCAGTCACCAGAAGGCTCTGAGCTCCCTCCGAATCCATGTGACATTTACTGTCAGGGGCTGTCAACACCAAGAGATTCTCCCAGGGCCTCCGAGTTCATCACAAAGCAATGAGATCTATCCCCAGAGCTGCTCCCAGTTCCAGCTCTGGATTACAGTGACTGACTGAGGGTTTTTGCAGCGCTCAGGGAACAGGGAAGCAAGAGCACAAGCTACAGCTTATGCCCAAATACCTTTGTTTTCTTATTCTCTTCTCTTTTCTTGTTGTACAACTGCTTTAAGAGAGGTCTCGGGCATGTGATTAATTGGCCTTCCTCAAAAATATCCCTTATAAATTTATTAAGAGAAAGCTGAGCTTGTTTACTTGGAAATTTCTCCTTCCCATCTTTAGCATTGATCCTGCCTTCACTCTCTGTTTAACAACATAGTGACCTAGTGGAAGAAATTTTTAAAACTTAATAAATTGCAGTTGGCAGTATTGACAGAGTGTGTATATGCACATTTGGGTTTGTATGAACGTATTATAAGAAATCTAATAAAGTAAAACAAACACATTTGCTTTGTCTGTGAGCTGTGAAACGAGATATCCCCTGTAATTACACTGTTTGAAGTATATTTGGTCAAAGGGTGATAGCGAGATTTTTGGTAATAAATTTCTGGGTTTAGATTAAAAAAACAACTACTGTCTATCAAAGCTTACATGGTCCACTAAGTTACTTTGATTAACATGCAGAAAAATAAAAATGCAGATGAAACCTTAAGTTAGCAGAAAGCCACTATAAGACAAGAGGAACCAGCTCCAGAGAATAAAGTTCCAGTGCCAAATGTGCCTCAAAAAATAATCAAAACCTTGGAAATACATTCATTTTTTTCTGCACTTTGAGGGGGAATGGGCATTAATGAGTGTCCAAACCAGCGAATGAAAGAGTGATTTTAACTGCAAAGATGTTCAAAAGAACTCACAATGTGTACACCCCTCTAGAACTTCCATGTCTATTTTTAGCTTGTGTTCCACAACCAGCCTGGTTCCCTGTTCCAACCAAAATAAATATATTTCTTAAGGAGCAAAGTATTTCTTCTCCCAAAACTATTGTGAGAACAAGCAGAGTTTTCTCGGCCCCTTCTGGTGCGCTCTGTGTGTGCTAACACTGCTGAGCAGAGCTGAGCCCCTGATCCGTGCTGCTTTCCAGCCAATTTCCAGCCCATTTACCCACCCATACCTCACCCACCAGGCCGGGAAAATGACACCACGGGTGCCTTTGTGGCAGAGTCAAGGGAACAACACCCACTGCTCTTCCCTGGTGCTCTGGGCCAGTCTCATCACAGAGGCCATCAGGTTCCTTTGGCATAATTGTCCTTCCATCCATCCTGGCTGTTCTCATGCACCATCTTGCTTAAAACAGTTTCCAGGAGGAAGCTCTCCATCACCTTCCAGAGAGTCAGGTTAAATCAAATGTTTTGGAATTGTCCAATCCTTCTTCTTACCCTTCTTATAAAATCCAAGAATGGTTTGGGTTGGAAGGGAACTGAAAGCTCATCCAGCCCCATCCCCTGCCATGGCAGGGACACTTTCCCCTGTCCCAGGCTGCTCCAAGCCCTGGCCAACCTGGCCTTGGACACTTCCAGGGATCCTGGGGCAGCCACAGCTTCTCCAGGGCCTCACCCCCCTCCCGGAGAAGAATTCTTCACTGAGTGTATGCTGTTAGCCCTTTCTCAGTCAGCACAACCCTCTCCTGATTGCTGTGACCTTGCAAAGGGAACCTGCAATGACATTGGCCACTTCCCCCACCGCCCCTGGGTGCACAGAACAAAGTCCCAGCACCAGCAGGCAGAAGAGCTGCAGCAAGACATTGCACTTGCAGCAGCTCCCCAGGGCTGGTCACCTCCTCCTCCTCAATGTCATTTCCACTTTGCCTTCAAGCTGCAAGGACACAAACTGGCTGAGCTGGGCAACCCCAGCAGCAAAACCTCAGGTGGAACAGTCTGAACATTCTCCTGCCTCAGCCTGAGCCACTCTCTCTTCAACATTTCCTCCTTCAGCCACGTTCCTGCACAGCAGCCCCCAAAGCTCAGCTTTGTCTTGCTCTGGACAGGCCCCTTCATGGAATCCCAGGATGGGTCAGGCTGAAGGGTCAGCTGGTGCCACCTCCCTGCTCCAGCAGGGCCATCCCAGAGCTCAGGGCACAGGAATACCTGGAATATCCCAGGGAGGGACACTCCACAGCCTCTCTGCACACCCTGCCCAGGGTGGGCACAGCCCAGGGCAGAAGTTCCTGGGCTCAGTCCCTGCCCTGGAGCAGAGCCTGGGCCCTGCTCTGCCCTTCCCTGCACACAGACACCCAGGGACACCCAGGGACACACAGGGACACGTGGGGACACCCAGGGACAGACAGGGACACACAGGGACAGACAGGGACA
>VYXF01007147.1:300283-336057 GCA_013397295.1 Polioptila caerulea
CTCACGGCGCCCGTGTGTGTGCGGTTGTTGCAGGGCGGCCGCGTGTCAGGATGGCCCGGAGCGAGGAGGACGGCGGCAGCCGCTGCCCGGCCTGGTGCCCCGCTACTCGGTGCGGGAGGCCGTCACCTGGGTGAGGAGCAGCGCCGGGGACAGCTCGGGGAGACGCCGAGCAGAGCCGGGGACGAGGGCCCGGGTGGGAGCGGGGCTGCTCCGCTGACGGTGTCCGCTGTCCGCTGTCCGCAGGGAGCCGTGGGCGCGCTGCTGCTGCAGCTGCTCCGGCACATCGCGTGGCTCAGGTCGCTGCCGGACGCCCGGACGGAGCGAAGGCTGCCCTGGCCTTCCTCGCTGCCGCCCCAGCCCGCAGGTCAGCGGCTGTGGCCTGGGGAGGGCGGCGGGGGGCTGAGGGTGGGATTCCTGCCTCGTGCTGTGTTAAGTGAGGCTGGGAGAGGCTGAGAGCCGCTCTCGGGCCCTGACAAGAGTGTCAGGGGGTTCTCTGCTTCTTAACGATTTGGTGCAGCCCCACTCTGGGTGCCCTTACCTTTGCTGTCCGTGCTGGATTCTGCTCCTGCTTGTCTGTGTGGTCGGAGCACACCGAGTACATGCACAGCCCGCTGTTGTCGCCTGCAGCAGGCACAGGTTTTGTGCTCTGTGTTACAGTGGTGGCTGAAGCCTCATCCAGCTGTCCTGGCAAGCAGCTGGGGTCCCAGTTCCTGCAGAAAGCAAGTCCAGAGGCTGTAGCAGAGAATTCATCCTCAGGCATCCCCTCAGGGCAAGGAGAGAGCCAGCCCTGGGCAGAAGCAGGTATGTGCCATGTGCTGCGGGGCAGGATACTTGTGGCAGAAGGACCTGGGAGCTCCTCCAAGGCAAGCTGGGAGCCAAGGAGTGTGTAGCCATTTATTGACACCTGAGGAGGCAGGAGAGAGTTGAAAGAGAGAGATTTCAGAGAGATGAAAGTCCAGACACAAGGGGAAAGAGCCTCCTGAAGTCAGAGACGAGGCTGTGCTATAACTTGCAGGTGACAACAGCTTTCCCAACACTGCTCTGCCTTAGCAGAGTGATTGCAGCATCCAGTCCTGTTCTTTTATTGTGGACAGATGTTTGCAGCCAGAAGGATTCAGGAGGATGCTGCACCATTGGTCTGGGAGACTGGTGTGCATGGTGTGAAACTGAAGGAATTATTCTCTTCCTGCAAGATGAGGGTGCGTTTCTGAGCTCTTCTGCCATAGATAAGTCAGTGGAAGGAGGTATCAAAGACATTATTAAAATGAGTTTTATAAAAATAGAAAGATAGACTCCAACAAAATTGAAGTCTCACCCAGGAAAGCATGTCCTATATAGGGAATTTAAAGTCACACCAAGGAAGATCAGATGAGGCCTACAGCTCACTAGATATAGAAACAGTGATAATGGTCTCAGGAAGGCTGATGGGAGCAGGAAGCCTGCTGGAACAGTGGCAAGGGGACAGCATTCAGGAGTGATGTAAAAGAGGCACATCAGGAAACCAGGCACAGATGTTGGCTAAATCACAGGATCACAGACTGGTTTGGGTTGAGAGGGACCTGAAAGCTCTTCTTGTTCCCTGCCATGGGCAGGGACACCTCCCACTGTCTCAGGCTGCTCCAGGCCCTGTCCACCCTGGCCTTGGGCACTTCAGGGATCCAGGGACAGCCACAGCTACTCTGTGCCAGGACCACAGCATCCTCCCAGGGAGGAATTTAAGTAATGAAGGTGATGCAGAAAAGGTCAGAGCTATTCCCCATTTGTTGCTTTCTTTCAGAATTTTAGCTTCTTCCTGTGCTGATTTCAGCTACTGCCCATCACTGCTTATCAAACCTTCTCCTGCCAGAGGTTACCATTCCCATCAGTTGGCAAATGGAGCATTTTGTTTCCATGTCTCCTAATTAACTCCAGGAAAACAGCCAGGTTAATTTACCTAAACTGCCAATTAGACTGTTTAACCCATCTGCTTTAGCCTGGAGCATATTAAGAAGCACTCCAGCACTGGCAGGTGACTGGACATGGACCTCTGGGAGGAGTGGTGGGAAGAAGTGGAGACAGCAATGCCTGCAGTTGGCACAGCTGAACGTCCTGGAGTGAATGTGTGTCTGACAAACAGCTCCTGCTGAGAGTCAACAGGAAGAGCTTTTGGGCAAACTGATAAATTGAACAGTGACAATCACTGAGGCCACATGGTCTTTGTTCAGATGTTCTTCAGAAGCTGGGAGATCACTGAGCCTCCAAGGATGATCTGTAATCCCGTGCTGAAAGCTGCTCTGTGGCCAGGGGAATGAGCACTGACAGATTGCACAGCTTGACTTTTAAAAAGGGGTGGGTGGGTGTTGGTTTGAGGCACAGAGCTGCAAAAAAGGTGATTCTAATTTGATGGAAACTGTTACAGGATAGAGGTGTCAGATGCTGAGATGAGTGGGCTGTATCAAAGGTCCTGGAAGGATTTAGGAAGCCATTTCTCAGGCCAGCTTGCTCCCTTGCAGAGACTTGGGAGTGTTGTAAATCTATTAAGACTTCTTTGGAGAAGTCAACAGGCATGTGGAGCAAGATAATCCAGCTTTTAGCTTTCTGAAAATCATCCAGACAGGACCTAAACCAAAGCTATCTGAAGAATTAAAGCTGATGTGAGGGAACTTGGAGGGGTTACTTTTGGGCTGGCAACTCCTTAAAGCAGAAGAAAGTTTTCACAGTGGAGAGCCATTACTGTAGGATTCCCCTGTCCTTTGTTAAACCTGTTCTGTTCAGCACAGTCAGCAGTGATTTGGAAAAAGGAGGTGACAAACAAGGCAGCAGAAGCAGCAAATGGTGCAAAATTCTTCAGGACAGTCAAATCTGAAAGTCAAAGGCAAAGATTGCATGAGAACCAAGGCCAGGGTAATCCCCAGGTGGGTTAAACAAGTGTGCACAGGGGAGTGTGGCTGTAAATACACAGGCAGAGTGAGGAGTGTCAAATTAATAATTGTCTTGCAGAGGGAGCATTTAAAGTCACTGTGGATGTGCTTTTGATAAGGTTAAGTCAGTGCTCGGCAGCAGTGAGGCCAATTAAATGTTAATTATGGTGAAGGAAGGAGCTGAGGACAAGGCAGTGCTATGGGTTCATGTGAGTCTGGGATGCAGGCACGTCTTGAACACTTAAGGAAAAGACAGTGCCTGAAAAACAGGGACAAAACTGCAAAGAAAAGATGACAGGGAGACAATTACATCCAAACACAGACTGACTCTTCAGCTTAAAAAAAAAGGAGTAGCAGAGAATGTGCTGGTACTCTATGAAACTAAAAATGTTGAGACAGAGAGAATAAGGACAGTCTTTTTCATAATCCTGATATTAAAAGGCAGCACAGAAGAGTCAGGTAGCAAGTTTGGAAAAAAGCAAAAGGCATTTTTTGTTTGGCCAGTGCCCAGGTAAATCGTGGAACTTACTGCTACAGGCCAGAAGTACAAGTGGGTTCCAAGAAGTGATTAGGTAAAATTACACTTTGAAATGAGACTTAATTGGTCCAGCCAAGCCTCCTGCTCAGATCACAGAACAGCTGATTGCTGGAAAGTTCTGCCAGGGAGAGCATGACTTTATAATCCCTTCTCCTCACCCTTTCTGCCCAAGCATCTCCAACTGTCACTTGTCAGAGTTAATATACGTCAGAAATAATTTGATTTTGCTCTATACATAAGTCGTCGGGTTACATTCCACATTATGTTGTGCATCCATTTTGTGGGAATTTATGGAGAAAAGTCAGGGGGAAGAGATTTGGTAATTTGCACTGAAGAGCCTGAAAAAATGCAGGGTTTTGTCATGTGAGAAGTCCTGGGAATCTCTCCGTGGAAAGTGAAGCTTGATGATCCCTTTCTTTCACTACATTTTGCTTTCTACAGAAAAACCTGCCTGAGGTACAGGATTTTTTTTTTTTTTCTCCTGGTGTTTAGCTGAAAGAGGGTGAGGCTGGCAAAGTGAGGATGCAGCAGGAAGCTGGGGAGAGCAGAAGGAAGGGAAGGACAGACGCCTGGCAGCTGATGCTGGGGAATCTGGTAGCAAATCCTTGCCATGAGAGAGCTGAGCTCAGAGTGCAGCAGAATTTTGCTGCTGCAAAGTGATCCAGTTTGCTGCTGCCAGCAGTGGCATGGGATCTTTTGGAGAGAATTCCATGTCCTTCCCTTTTCTCTGGGTGTTTCAGTTCATTTCCACACTGTCTCCCTGCACAGTGACAATCTGCTGTTGTTGTGGCAAAGATCTGTGGGATGGATCCCAACATCTCAGCTTTCCACAAGAGCCATTCCAATTTTATTGGAGCACAGTAGGATCAAAATCTATTCCTGTGTTTAAAAAGAAAACTTCATGAAATTAACTTAAAACTTGCTTTAAATAGCATTCTGGATATTGCTACCAGCAAGTCCTCAGCTCAGTGTTCATATCTTATTTTTTTCCATGCAATCCTGCCACACTCAGAGGCTTTTTGCTGGAAGTTAAAGGCACAGAGTGAGCAAGCAGGTGATTACAGCCAGTCTCAGTGTTACAGCAGCTGAATGATGCCCTGGGGAGTTGTATTTTACCCCTGGCAGAACTGTAAAATTCGTTATTTCAATTCTGAGATTACAGACATTGCAAAAGTGTGTTTTCATTTCAAAGCACAATGAAACCAATTGGAAACAGTGAAATTTTCCATGAGGCAGAAATGCTGGATTTTGGCCAGCTCTTGTTGTGACTTCGTTCTCGTGGATGTTTTGGGATGAGCAATCTAGGCTGTCTAGGAGAAGATTATTAATTCCTCATTTGGAGCTAGCTGTGAGCAGCACTTGATTAGTCCAGGATGAACAGTGAAGGGAGAGAAAAATATTTATTAACTGCTGAAGATGTGAGCACTGGGCATCCAGAACACTGAAAGCTGCAAGACTGCATGGAAAAAAGAATGTGCAGTCATGTTGCAGCATAGCATAGGTTTGAAGAAGTAGCAATAAAGTTGCACAGAAAATTCCAGCTGTGATATTCCCATCTTTTAAACATAACCTGAAGAATAATTTAGCTTGCCCAGCCTCAAAGGTGATTCTGAGGGAGTTCAAGTCTCCCAGAGCAGCTGTGGCTGCCCCTGGATCCCTGGAAGTGTCCAAGGCCAGGTTGGACAGGGCTTGGAGCAGCCTGGGACAGTGGGAGGGGTCCCTGCCATGGCAGGGGTGGCACTTGATGAGCTTTAAGCTCCCTTCCAAACCACTCCAGGACTCTCTGATCCTTCAGGAGCTGGGGCTTGGTGTCAGGATCAGTTGCTCCCTGTGGTTTTTTTTTGCAGATGTTCTCTGGGATTGGTCACCCTGATCTGTGGAGGTTTGAGTGAGGAGGGGTTTCTCATGGTACAGGGGCACAAGGTGCTTCTGCAGGCTGTCAGAATTCAGAATTAGTGGCTGTTTATTCNTCCCTTCCAAACCAACTCCAGGACTCTCTAATCTTCAGGAGCTGGGGCTTGGTGTCAGGATCAGTTGCTCCCTGTGGTTTTTTTTTGCAGATGTTCTCTGGGATTGGTCACCCTGATCTGTGGAGGTTTGAGTGAGGAGGGGTTTCTCATGGTACAGGGGCACAAGGTGCTTCTGCAGGCTGTCAGAATTCAGAATTAGTGGCTGTTTATTCTTCATGGTTCAGTGATTTGTCCAAATTAGAACATTTTCACAGTAAATGAGGAGTCTCTGATTTAGGAGTAGACATCTGTGCAAAATGTACAGTTTCTTGAAAGTGTGGATTTACTAATGCTGTTTAAACAAGTAATGGGAGAATTCTTAATACAGAAAATTTTTTTCCGTGGGATTTGCACTTGTTTGTGTGGCAAAAATCCAAATTACATCACGAGGGAGATACACGATAGAGCCTTACAGTGAGAAATACCAGATCATTTGTTGCCTGCTCTGCAAAGAAACAGAAAACACAACTAATAAATTCACAGATTATACTGCTTTTGGTGGAATGCTCCATAGAAATCATGCTTGCCACTGTGATCTTGCTTGTTGGGTGAGTGGGGCCTGTTCAGATAACACACATCTGAACACAGCCAGGGGGGAATGATTTGTCTGGGAATAATGAGGCTGCAGCTGGCACACAGGCCACGGCTCCTGCACGCTGTGGCACAGTGCAGGCACTGCAAGGAGCACTCCTGCCTGCTGCACACCTCATGGCTGCAGCTCGTGGTGCCAGGAATCGAGGAATCAGGCCCTAAAAGGACATTTTGTCATTTGTGTTGGCTCTCACACAGCTTGAGAGGGAGGCACAGGGAGGGCACAGCTCTGGCTCGCAGTGGTTCAGGCTCTGGCACCTAGAAGATGATGTCCAGTGGGATCCATGTGCTTGCAGTGATCCAGGTTAAAAATCCTTGGCCTCAGGCTGTGTGTCCTCTTTGTGGAGGTCATTGTCCTCTTACAGTGGCAGGAGTGAATGCCCCTGGAACCACTGCCAGCACAATCCTGCTCTGAGCAAGGGGCTTAGCTCGGGCTGGAGATGCTCTGTCAGATAATTCTGATTGAAACTGGTCACAAAATGCTGAACACGTGGCTGTCCCAGTGTACCTGAGAGGGCTGATCAACCCTGGCAGAGGCAGAGCTGTACCCTGCAAAGAAATTGCCTGGAGAAGGAGTTGGGGAGGCAGCACTCAGCTGATGGCTGGGTGTGATGCCCTGGGCAAGCTGGGAGCTGCAGCAGTTCTGATCCAGGCAAACTGGGCATGAGGAGGCAATGTCACCCCTCCTGTGACACTGCTGAGAGGGGCTGCACCTCAGTAACCCTGTTGGAAATTCAGGAATAGTAGCAAAAAGTCATAAAATTAACCAAGGCTGGCAGAAAAGTGCTGCAGTTGAAAGACATGAATGGTGCAGTCTTTTTAGAATCACAGACAGGAATCAAGAGGGACTGATTAGTCGTGTCAGGACTTTCAAAAGGAGGAATTGGCTTTTTAATAAAGAAGAAAAAACCTGGAAGAGCCAGTGCCTGGGAGCAGAAACCCAGAGTAGAAGTACTTTAATTTGAAATGAAGCACAGAGGTTTAAAGCAGTGATTACAAGTTACTGGAACATTTAGGAGAAGCAGGAGATTCTCAACTTTTGGTATCTTCAGATCAAAACCAGGGGCCTTTCTGGAGGAGCTGAAGCCACAGGGCTGGATTCCAGTGCTTGCTTTTGCTCCAGAGGTCAGATTGGTTGGGATTCCTTCTGTTCCTGATGTCCCTGACTGAATGGGAGATCAGATCTTTAGGAAAGAGCCTGTGGAATAGATGAGAAGAGGCAGAGATGCAGCACTGCTAAACTTTGCTTTTTTGTTGGGTTTTTTTTAATGCAGGGGAGTTCCAAATCCCTGTGAGCTCCAGGGTGGGGCCAGTTCTCCACAGTGCAAAGGTAAGGTTTCATTTTCCACCCCTCTGCCTGTGCCTTCCCTGCAGGAGCACATCCCAGAGCTACCCCAAGCACAGCCTGAGCAACTCTCACACACAAGAGTGGGAAACAAAAAGGGAGCTGGGATATTCTGGCCTCTGCTTTAGCCAGAAAAAATTCCAGGATTTACAAACTGCCATCCCCATCCTTGGAGGTATCTGTGTGACAGAGCTGCTGGCAGGGAAGCACTGAAAGAAAATGGCGAGAAACACCAAACCAAGCAACCAAACAGAAAAATAAATTCAGCAGCACCAGTGTGTTCCTGTGTATTTGCATTTTGATGCAATCTTTCACTAGGTGATTACATGCTGTTGCTATTTTGGTGTTTACCAGACAACCCATGACTGGGGAAGGTGGTGTCACTCCAAATGCTGCGAATCAGGGCTGCCTCTTGTCTGGTAAAGAGGGAAGCACTTGGGGCTTGAAGAGAGTGCATCAGCTCGAGAGTCACAAGGCCATAAATTATATTATTGTTCTTGTTGTGATTAAACCTGCCAATTTTTTGCAATTCACATCTTAGATGCAGATAATTCTGTTTCTAAAAAAAATCACTCTGCTGAACAATCACTCAAGGACACTGTGAGCAGAGAGGAGGTAAATTCAGTTTTTCAGCAGAGTGAGGTAAATTCAGTTTTTTAGCAGAGTGAGTTCCTGCAAACGGCACCAAGGAGGAATTTGCTTGATGTACTGAGGGGGTGAGCGTGGACCTTCCCATCCTGGGAGGTGCCACTTGTGTAGGGCTGGAGGAAGAGCCTGGAGCTGGGTCAGGGAGCAGCCCGGGGAGGGCCTGTCTTGGCCTTTTGGGGGTAGCCCCAGCTCAGCAGTGGAGCTGGGGGTGCCAAGGGGCATTTCCCAGTTCTCAGTGTGTGCTGAGCTCTGCTGCCACTCGATGGCACTTGGGCTGTGGAGCTGGGCTGGGCTGAGCCTCCTCCATGTCCTGGGCTGTTCAATGCCCAGGAGGAAAGGATTTGGCTGTGCCCTGCAGGGTTTCAGCAGCACTGGGCAGTGCTCAGTCCAGCCAAGGGGGGCTCAGCTGGAATTGGGTAAAGCACCTGCAGAGGTGTGAGGATTTTTTGGCAAAGTCTCTGGGCATGATGTGGGAGAATGAACAGGGGGTAATGTTATTTTTGGAGGGAGGAGTTATCTTAGAATAAATGGAATATCCTCATTTGGAAGGGATCCGGGAGGATCATCGGTCCCAGCCCTGCACAGACACCCCAACAATCCCTGGGAGTGGTGTCTAAATGCTGCTCCTGGAGCTCTGACAGCCTTGGGGAGCCTGTTCAGTGCCCCAGCACCATCTGCAGGAAGTGACTTCTCCCAAAATCCAGCCTGAGCCTGCTGGCCCAGCTCCAGCCATTCCCTGGGTGCTGTCCCAGGAGCAGAGCTCAGAGCTGTCCCTGTGCTGCCCCTCGGGAGGAGCTGCAGACTGCTCTGAGTAGGAGCAGGTATTTGCTGAATTCTCAAAGGTCTGCTCCTGCCTGTGAGGCTGCACCAAGCTCCCTGGCCAGAGGGGAGGGCAGCAGTGTCCATCCAGCTTCCCCAACAAGGTGGCTGTGTAGGACAGGGAGGTTTTTGTGTGGACACATGACCTCACCCTCCTGATGACTGAACTACTATACAAACAGGTCTCACTGCTTGGTTTCCAAGCAAGAATCTCCTCTAGGGTTGATATGATTTAGCTGTCTTTAATAGCTTTTTTCTCTGACTCCTCAGGGTGACCCAGCTCAGCGAGGGCACTTAGAGGAAGCCGCTTTCCAATTGCAGCAGATTTTCCGAATTGATATTTCCATTGCATTGAATATCCTTGGTAATGTGGAGTTGGTTTTGTTTTGCCCTTAAACCACAGGTTTCTCATTTTGGAGGACCTCCAAATGGTTGCAGGTCTTGTGAGGAGGCAGGGATGGCAAATACCCAAGCTGAAGCCTCCTTTCAGCAATTTTAACCGTGCTTGGAGAGATTTAATGCCCTTTGTCCCATTGTGCCACCTGATTTATCTCAGCATATTTCAATCCAGGTTTGCTTGAAGCCTGCACTGTTGTCCTGACATCTGTAGTTGGAAATTAAGCCATCTCTATCTTTTTTGCAACACAAGATGTCATATTGTTGTATCCTTCTTTTATTGTCTGAGCTCACAGTTTTCCTGGCAAGCTGAAAAAGCAATTGCAGGATTGCAACTCTAAGAAAAGCAGAAGGAGGATGCAATGAGCTAAGAAAAGTCCCTGCCCTATATACACCACTAGTTGCAGTGCTGAAAAGCAAGTTGTTTCTGTGTGAGCCATACGTTGTGTTAGCCTGTGATCCCTCTCTGCCACAAGCTCAGAAAAAATCCCTAAAATGCAGTGTTGCCATTTTTCTTACGGAAACTGTGGCGCGAGGGTTGGTGAGCCAGCTGGAAGGGGCCCAGAGCACTTGGCGAGAGCCAAGGAAGGCCCTGTGGCTGTGGGGGAGGTTGCTGCATTGGAGGCTGGGTTGTGGCCGTGTGCTTTTCCCTGTTTTCCCTGGGTTTAGGCTGTGTTTTCCTCAGGGATCGAGAGCATGAGGGCGGGGCGCTGCCGGGTGGCCTTCACCTGCTTCAAACTGGCGGCAGATCGGGGCTACAGCAAAGCCCAGTTCAACGTGGGGCTGTGCTACGAGCATGGCAGGGGCACGGAAAAGGACCTGGAAAAGGTATCTGGGGCCTGAGGGGCTGGGGGTGGGCAGCACACATCAGGAGAGGGATCTGTGCTGGGTGCTTGGAGCTTTGTTCCTTTTACAAGGGTGGGAAAGTCATGGAATATCCTGAGCTGGAGGGAACCCACAGGGATCATTGATCCAGCTCCTGGCCCTCCACAGCCATCCCAGCAATCCTTGTGCATCCCTGGGAGTGTTGCTCAGACATTCCTGGAGATCTGGCAGCCTTGGGGCCGTGTCCATTCCCTGGGGAGCCTGAGCAGTGCCCAGGCTCTGAAGACTTGGTAGAAAATGCTGGAAATAATAAAAATTGCAGTTTTGCAGAGCTGCTTTCAGTGTCACCAGTCCCCTCAGAGAGGTGCTCTGAGATCCCTTTCCCACAGCTTCTGAGGGTTCTCCAGGTGCTACCAGCACCCAGCAGGGTTCCAAGGAGAAACCTGTCATGTTGCTGTATTTAAGACACCACTGCACATCCCAGGGCTTCTCAGATCTCCAGTTTGGCTCCTGTAACTGCAGCCTGCCACCTAGTGCAAGCTGGCCAGCAGCTGCTGGAGCAGGGAAGAGCTGCAAAGGCGGCTTGGTTTGAGTCATGGTTGGCCCAGTGCCACCCCCTTCAGCTGGGGGAGTTTGAGTAGAGCAGACAGGGTGGTTCTAGGGCTCTAGGGTAGTCACAGTCCACTGTCCCACCTGACCTAGCTGTTGTTCTGGTGTGGGAGGGCTCTGGGGAGGGGTGCAGCTTGTGATGGGTCTAAACAGAGAGGTTAAGCTTGAAGGGAGCCATGTGATGTTCAGGGCATGCATTACCTGGGTTTCTCTCTCTCAGGCAGGTTTTTATTACTGCCAGGCAGCCAGCAGCCATCACCCCATGGCCCAGTACCGCTACGCCAGGCACCTGCTCCAGCACGGCCCTGGCAGCCTCTGGGACAGGCACCGCAAGGCTGTGGCACTCCTGGAGCAAGCAGCAGGGGCTGGGATCACAGAGGTTGGTGTCCATGGGTCAGAGGAGAGAGCCAGCAGAGAGCCCTGACTGAAGGGTTGGAGCCACATCCTAGAAAGCAGCATCTGTGGCACTGGAGAGAAAAGCCTTCCAATGTATTTATCCCTGCTCACAGCAGGGCGTTGGAACTAGAGGAACTTTGAGGTCCCCTCTGACCCAAACCATTTTCTGATTCTCTGATTATATTCCTGAGTGTCTGGGAGACAGCCCTGCCTGCAGACGGAGCCACTGTGCCACACATCAGTTGTCTGTTGTTCTGGGGCTCTTACATTAAACCTTTGGCATGGCAGAGCTGACCTGTGCTTGAAAACACGGCTCAGTTTTCATCTCCTCTCAATTCCAGGAGTACAGGTCACTGTACTGGAGGAACTTCCAGTGCTTGAAGCAAGAACAGATCCTCAGTTTGTATCTGTGACTTTCTGAGATGACTCATCTGTGCAGATCTGTGTCTCCTGCCTTCCTTGCCCACTCCAGGAGATGTATTTAGGCATGTGCCATGTCATCCTGGGAATGCCAGGCTGGCAGTGCCTGTGCCTCCTGGAGCTCACTGGCCAGGGGGTGCATCTGCTGGATCTTGGGGACAGGACACGAGTGGAAGCCATTCCCTGGCTCTGACTCTCACAGGCAGTTTGAAATTATACTCTGGGTCTCAAATGTGATTTCTTTGTGTTTACTGTGTCATGCTGGTTTTTCTTTGGGCAGCCCTGCCTCTCCCAAGAGCCCCTGCACAGGCAGGGTCCTTACCACACTGCCACAGTAACCCCAGCATTGAAAAATCAGTAAAAAATCCCAATCATTAAAATCCTGGCTGATCTGGACCATGTGGTTTTGTTGCAGGCACAGGCTTATCTTGGAGTGTTCTACATGAGGGGGCTGCAGCCCCAGGAGAAGAGAGGTCTGAAGTACCTGCTGCAGGCAGCCAACAGTGGGGTAAGTAATCCTTCTGCCAGGGATTGTCCTCAGCTTGGGATCTGTGGCTGGAGGATTTCAGGTTTCTTGGAAATGGGAGCGAGTGTCAGGATTTTACTGCACAGTGGGAAGGGACAGAGAGGAGCCTTGGTGCCTCTTGGAGAGGAGATAGGCCCTGGGCACAGACCCTACAGAGACAGCCCTGTTGGGCTGGAGGAGCTCCTACAGCACCAGTGCCTGTATCCAGCTTCCAGAATTGTACAGCTCTCCCATTGTGGAGCATCTACACCCTCTTCAGTCAAAATCTTTCACTACTGCATCACTTGGAGAACTTCATTATGTTTATCTCAAATCCATTCTTCAAAATTGGCCCATTGTTTCTGTCCTTTTATAGAGAGGATGGAAAGACTATTTCTGGATTTATTTTTTAATTCAGGCACCTTTAACATATTTAAACACTTGAATCTCCATTCAGCCTTCGCCCTTTGTTGCTGATTCTCTTCACAGGTCATGTTAGATCCTCAAAAATCTTCTTGCTTGTACTTTCCCCAAGGGGCACAGGTTTCTCTTTCTTGAAGGGCAGTGCCACAATGTGGACACAGCACTCTCCTGAACCCCCAGCAGCATTTAGAAGAGCAGAAGTGTGGATCCCATGCCTTGCAGCCAGGTTTCTGCATCCCACAGTTCTGTTTCTTTCCATTGTCCCTTTGTTTTCAGCTGCATTGTAATGGCCAGGATTTGGGGTTGGTTTTTTTCTGAAGAACTTGTTCATTTTAACTTCAGTTCCCACAGCTTTTGTGCAGTGGAAAATAATGAACAGCTATTGCCTGTTCTGCTGGCTAATAGTTGTGGTTGTGGTGCCCTTTAGTGTGTCCTCTCTGAGTCATTTCTTTTGCAGGCTGCAGAGTGCTGGTTTAGTTTGTGTCTCGGTGTAGTTAAGCTGTTCTACTTTGCTTGGCAGTCTTCTGTCTATTTTTCTAATTCTCCTTTGACCATTTTAAGATGCTTGGACTAAAAGTGGACTCAGGATGGAGGTATGCCATGGATCTCACATAATGAGCTCCTCTGCTTTGTTCTGCATTCCCTTCCAATAATTCCTGGCCCTGCTTGCCCTTTGCCTGGCACTGAGCAGTGATGAGATGGTCTCAGGGAACTGTCACAGTGTGATACCCAAATTTCTCGCTGTCAGCACTGCTTTGCATTTGGTAATACTGTTTCCTTTGTGATTGTGCTGCCCACTCCTTAGTTGTGTGAGATCTTCTTTAATTAATTCTTTGTAGTAAGTTTGACCATTTTGAATGGCATAACATCATTGTAAACTTTGCCACTTGGGTTTCCACCCTCTTTCCAGCATGGAGACACTCTCAGTCTGCTGGGACAAGGCCTGACTTGCCAGAGCAGCTCAGACATCACAATACACAGTATTTAGTTCTAAATCTGCTAAAGATCTCTCCTAAGCTTCAATCTTGGCTCCTTTTTTCCAGCCTGGAGTCAGAGGTTTATGCTGAAGAGTATCACATTGAGTTATCCCATTAAATGGATGATTGGCATTTACTGGTAATGCCTTGACAACACAAAATCTGTCAGGTAGCTGCAGGTCCTCAGGTGCACCCTTGGCATGAATTCTCAGACCCCAAGCATCTTTCCCCATCTCTGCTGCTCAGTGGATTCTGTGGATGCTCCAGAGCCCCAGCCTTGAGGGCAGGCTGATCCTGGGCTCTCTGGGATGTACCCATTTTCCTGGGAGAAGGGCTCCATGGACAGGTTCACTTCCCATTACCCTGGGGCTGGAATTTATGTTTAGTTGGCTGAAAGAATGCTGGGTATGGATGAAGCAGGTACAGCACCGTTTAGTACAAATCCAGAAAAAGGAAAACAGCACAAAAAGTCATGGATTCAGCATTTCTCTGGTTGTTTTCTCTGCTAGAGCCAAGCTGGGGGCTCTGACAAGCGTTTTTCCAACACGTGAACCATGTTCTACTTTGTTTCCCACTTTTTATCCTCCCTGATTTCCTACATGCAGCCACAGAATATAAACCCCTATTGAAGAGTTCTGTTGGAGATCTGGGCCTGACCTCCAGATTTCCAAGGGTGTTGCAGTCACTTCTCCTGTGCTAATTTGGGGATCTCCCCTTGCTGCAGTTGAGGCTCTGAGGTGTTCATCCTGTGAGAGATGGTGGTGCAGCTCTCCTGATTGAACCCTATCTCTTGTCACAGCTGAAGTGCCAATCCTTCAGCGTGTTTATCTCATCTCTAAAGGAGTTTATTGCTGTCATAAACTGAGACTTGCAACATTTTGCAAAGCACCCACTCACTGAGTTCTTCACTTGCCTCTACCAGCTACATCCCAGACAGCAACTCTTGCAATATGTTCTTTTCTCGTGGCTTTATTAAAACTTGCTACTTACTTGGGGTTTTTTTTTTCCTTCCTTCTTTTCTTTTTTTTTTTTTTTTTCTTTTTTTTTCTTTTGCAAAGCCTTGTTTGGATCATGTTTCTGGCAGTCACACTCTTCAGGTTGTGCTGCTGCCTTTGTTACTAGAAAGGTCTGTGTGACCACGAGTCTGTGCAGTCTTTTTAATGTCTTCAGGAGTGTCATTCTGCTTTCCTGCTCTCTGAGACCCTTTGCTTCCCATTGGATCTCAAAGATAAAGTGCACAGCTGACACATAAACATGTCATGGGTTTGGATTTGGCTTCACTGCAGTGCCAACCTTTGCTTTCCAGTTCATTCCCAGCAGTGACACGTCTGAGTGGTTCAGGTGCTTTTTCTCTAGTGCATATCTGCTTCATTTACTTCATTTCTGCTGCCTGAGATTTCTTCTGGAATAGAATGAGGTGGGGCTGAGCAGGAGAGTGCTGCACTCTTGTGTTAGAGGGGAATTTCCCAACCCTTGGCAGCAAGCACCTCTGTGCCATTTGTGATGTTTTTACAAGACTTGGGCTTGAACTCTCTTAGGGCAGTCTCAGGGCGTGCTCGGAGTTTGGGTGGGATCAGGATGTGACGCTGCCCAAGACACCTCAGCTCTGACCTCTGAGACAACTGGGATATTCTGCACAGCCAGCTGCCCCTTTGTTCCCCTTCCACAGCCTTGGGAGTTGAAGGAAAATCAGTAACTTTAATTGGAAAGGGATAGGAAAGAGCAGAGCCAGAGATACTGCTTCTCTCCAGGGGACTAAATCACTGAAGATCCAGACTGAGGGAAGGAGTGGTAAACTTAAGAAGGTGGCCAAAGATAGAGCAGTAAACTCTGAAGAAGGTGCTAAAGACTCTCTCTTTCCTTTGCTGTGCTGATTGCTGTGCCAGGATGCCCAGAGCAGGTACCACGTGGGCGTTTGCTACGAGCAGGGCCTGGGGGTGCAGCAGGACGTGGCGGAAGCGCGGAGGCACTACCAGCAGTCAGCAGCTGCTGGGAACAGGCAGGCCCTGGAGAGACTGCAGGCATGGGAGCAGGAGCTGCAAGGTACCAGGGCCAGCAGGGCACCAGGGGTGGGGGGCTGGATGGGGAGGTGACCCCCTGACAGTGGGGCCTGTATTGCCAGAGGAGGGGTCGCACAGGGCCACAGCACAAAGGAGTTCTTTGTGCTGAAGGGAAGGCACCACTTTTCCTTCTCAGTTCTTTCCAGTCTAGCTGGAGAAGCTGTTCCCATAGTATGATAGTTTTGGGCACCACAGCATAAAAAAGTCATTAAACCATTAGAGAGTGTCCAGGAAGCCATGAGAATGGGGAAGGGTCTGGAGGGGAAGCCGCTTGAGGAGCAGCTGAGGGCACTTGGTCTGTTCAGCTGGAGAAGAGGAGACTGAGGGCAGAGCTCATTGTGGTTTTCAGTGCCCTCCTAAGGGGCAGCACAGGGCCTGTTCCAGTATCTGCTCCCTGTGTCCAGGGCCAGGACCTGAGGGAATGGCTGGAGCTGTGTCAGAGGAGGTTCAGATTGGGTACCAGGAAAAGGTTTTTCACCCAGAGAGTGGTTGAGCAGTGGAACAAGCTCCCCACAGCACTGAGTACAGCACCAAACTTGTCTGAGTTCAAGAAGCATTTAGACAACAGTCTCAGGCTCAGGGTGGGATTGCTGGGGTGTCTGTGCAGGGCCAGGAGTTGGACTCAATGGTCCTTAAGGGTCCCTTCCAGCTCAGGGTATTCTGTGATTCTGTGGTTGTATGATCAAGTCCAGCCTTTGCCCATGTCACTAATACATTCTTTTTCTGTACTTTCAGATGTGCACACAAAGCATCCATTCCCTTCAGGATTAAGAGCCTCCTCCTCCAGCCCCAGTTTCTGGACTATTGAGCCTGTGTCTGCAGGTCTCCACAGCAGCCAGCCAGGACAGTGTGGCCTAACCCTGCCCCACTCCTGGAGCACAGGCAGACTGCACGTGCTGCTGCTCAGCAGTGCCTTTGGAGCCAGGACAGTGCCACGGGAGCTGCAGGGCTGGGAGCCCCAGCACTGCTGGCAGTAGAGCAGGCAGTGAGTGACACAAGCAGGCAGAGGGCAAGGCAGCCCTTGGCGTGGGCTGGAGCCAGGCTGGCAGTGAATGGGAAGAGAAAGCTCTCTGTTCATGGAACAGGAGGCATTTATAAACACCTGGGATTTGCCAATAAACCTTGTGATATCTCCTGCACCACAAAGTCCTCTGGTCCTCTTACCTTCCACACAGGGATGTTGCTTCTGCACCTGCATTTCTGTATTAGAGCCAAGCTGTGGCTGCCCCTGGATCCTAAGGCCAGGCTGGATGGGGCTTGGAGCAGTCTGGGACAGTGGACGGTGTCCCTGCCATGGCAGGGCATGGAACAAGTTGAGCCTTAAGGTCCTTACAGCCCAAACCATTCTGTGGGTCTGCACCACAGTGATCTGGGGTTCTAATTCCAGTAGCCCTGCATGTCTTGCTCATGGTTCCCCAGGGAGGTTTACAAGCCACCATATGGGGACGTTGGCAGCTAACCCTGGGAGTGTCCTGGCCTACACCCTCTGAGGCAATGTTCTCTCCAAGGCAAGTCCCCACAGTGCTCCTGCTACCAGCACAGTGTGGGCTGGCCCTGTGTTGCCATTATGGCAGTTTAATCTGCTTTCAAACCTGGGCAAGTGAGAGAGTGAATTCTCATCATTAGGGCACAGTTTTTTATGGGATGTGACAGATCCACCTGTTGTGGCAGTGAGGTGACAGCTGTCCCCAGCCATCCTGCACCGTGTCAGTGTCCTTCTATCCCCACTCCTGCAGCCCTGGCAGGGAGCTGCTCCCACAGGCACAGCTCTCTGAGACACAATGAGCAAGGTTTGCTTCAGAATCCATCCTGTCCCTGTTTGCTGAGCACGCCAGCTCATTTTCAGCAGAGTGGATAAGGGATGCTCCCAGTGGGAAGGCACCACTGGCAGGCAGCAGCAGCAGGCAGCTGGTGTGATAATTTCTTCCACCAGGGCAGCTGAATCCAGAAAAAAGCATTTGTTCACACCAGTTTAAACTGGTTCAAGGGCATCTGTGCAAACTGCCCAGCTTCCTGTGGCCCTGGTGCTCTGTGTAGATCAAGCTCTGCAAAACAAAGGCAATGGCCCCATCCTGAACTTCTCCATGCAGCAAGGGAGGGGCACAGCCAGCCCTCAACACATCTGATTGTTCTTCTGGTCTGCTCTCTCCTTTTGCTCAGACCAAACTTTCTTAGACCATTTCCTTTATCAAGCAGGATACAAGGAGCAGGAAATTCCTGGGGTGGATTTCCTATGCTGTGATAATCCAGAGCGTGCTTACGTATCGGTCAGGATGGGAGAGGGGCTGGGGGGGCTGAAAGCAGTTTGCAGAATCAGGAAATGGAACCAAGAGGGAGGAATTTGTCTCCTTTTAAACCTGCTTGTTACAAGGTATTTTTGTGTAAGGATTGTCCTCTAACAGGGACATCAAAGCAACTTTGCAGACGGAGATGTGAGGTTGTGCCACATGTTTGTCCCTCTGCCTGTGCTCCCAAGGTGCAGAGGAATCCCACAGGGCCGTCACAAATGCCTCCCTCATGGTTTGCACAGCTGCATCTCAGTCAGAATCTGGCTCTCTGACATTGTTTTGGTGCAAGAACCTGTCTTGTTTGTAAAACAAACCAGCAAGAGATTTGTGTTAGCAGAGCAGCAGCACGAGCAGGCCAGGCCAAACACATCCGTGGATGGATGCCAGACATGGGCTCATCAGTACAAGCATTTTGGAGACTCGAAATAAAACAGAACATTTTGGATATTAAAAAGTCCACCTGGGGAAATCTCACTCTACTGCTCTTGTCATTTAGTCCCAAGAGCAACAGAAAGGGGTAACTTTCTCATTTACTCTGCTTTAAATGATCTGTGTGATTGTCTGGTGCTGTGCCTCGGGTGTGTACACACCTAAAGCTGGGAACTGTCACCCCCAGGTACGTGGAAAAGAACAGGAGTGGGATACCTGAGATGGTCCAGGAGGGCCCAGAATCCCTTACCTGCCATCCCCATACTGCTGCATGAGCCCGTGGGTCAGCACTGCCCTTCCCTTCTCCAGGAGTGCAGAGGCACAAACACCTGTGTGCTTCTTCCTTGGTCACCAATATCTTGGTTTTCCCACCCGTGCTATTATCCCAAAACTGTCTTACAGCTCCCAGACAGACAGATCAAAGTGAAAACCCATAAGAAGGGTGAAGCTTGTGACTGAATATTTCAAAACAGTGTTTTCACACTTCCCTTTTCCCAGGTTACCTTTGGCAGACTCCAGCCATCTGGTGTCTGCTTTTGGATGAAGACTGTGCTCCAAAATCCAATGGCCTCAAAGGAAAGAACAGAATAGAATGGAACGGATAAGGCTGGAAAAGACCCCTGAGATCAAGTCCAGCCTGTGATTGATCCCCACCTTGTCACCCAGCCTAGAGAACTGAGTGCCACATCCAGTCCTTATGGAGAAGGAAGTTGTGGGCACTTGGAGCAGCCGTAGGAGAGATGGCAGTGCTCATTTTGGGGGCTTTTACAAAGTGCCAAGTTCCCAGTGGCAGAACCACAGAGGCTGGAAGGACCATCAGGTACATCTCCCCTTCCCCAGCTGCCACTTCAGGCTTTCTGCACATATATTATTTCAGCTACACTGCTGACAGAGAGGGTAGTGCTAGAAAAAAATGGTTTTATTTAAATAAGTGAAACCCTGGAGGCCAGCTGCAGCAGTGTCTGTGACAGGTATTTTCACAGTCTGTGGTCACATGGATGTATCTCACTGTGCTGTGGTTGTTCTCACAACCCGCTTGCCTGGGCCTGTCCTGGGAGGAAAGGGCCCTCCTGCTGCTGGGTGGGATGGGAGGCTGGCAGAGCACTGGGAGAGCAAGGTGGGAGAGGAGGAGGGCAAGAACAGGCAGGTGGAGGGAAACCAAAGGTGAAATCAGTCATGGAGAAGTTCCATGGGGCAAGGCAAAGGAGGAAACACACCTGTCTAGGCATGGGTCATACAGTGAGCCTGCTGGGGCTGGGGACAGGGCTGGGCACCCCAAATCTCTGCCTGTTCTCTCCCTGCCACAGCCCCAGAGCTGCTAGAGCCCTGCAGCAGGGTCCCCCAGGCCGAGGCTGTGCCCGCGGGCCGACAGCTGCCGCAGCAGCCCCGCGCCCGCCTCGCTGTGCCCCTGCACCTTCTGGGACAGGATCAGCTCAAACAGGCTGCTCATCTCCGACAGGAAGGTGCTGGCCAGCCTCGTCCCAGTGCCACCGGGGTCAGCCCCTGCACCTTTGCCAAAGGTCTCAAAGGTCCTTGGTTTCTCCTGCCTTGCAGCCTCCTCATCCTCGGGGCAGCGCGGCGAGGCAGGCGAGAAGACGTTGTCCTTGTAGCTGCTGGTGAGGGGCAGGGACAGCCGGGCCACCCACGCTGGGTCTGCAGCTGTCAGCCTCTTGAGGGCCAGCTCTGCGGAGGGAAATGAAATCATAAAAATATTGATAAAGGAAAATATCTAACATCAGCTAAACAGATCACCGGTGACACCATGCAAACCAGCAGCTTAAAAAAGCCAAACAAGAGAGAACTGGTTTCAAACTATTGGGTGTTTTGTTTTGGTTTTAATATAATAACCATTAGAATCACTCTGCATTCTCATTTGTTGCAGTCTCAATTGGCACTTCACTAAATTGTTAGCAAAGCCTGAGAGAGAGAGGGTTTAGGACTGGCTGAAGGGGAGCAGACAATGAAAGGCTTTCCAGGGGGAAGTGTTGGACACAATGATAGTGGACTTCCCTTCAGGGTCACTCCGGGGTGGGAATTTGCTGCTAAGGAGAAAGATTGAGACCGAAAAGAAATGGGTTATTGTGAAAACAATAATACCAGAATGAAATTCTGCATTATAAAATGCACAGCTGGATAGTTGGAGACTGGGACCAAACAATTGAGCTCTAAAGTAGTTGTTCCTCGATTGGAAACAGCTGAGGAGCAGGGGGAGCCTGGGCTGGGGGCTGGGGCAGGCTTGTTAGTGCACCACTAATTTGATTGTGGCCCAAAATTGGCAACTGGAATCACACAGAGGATTGGTCAAGGTATTCCCTGCTGGCAGGGAGGCACAGCCAGGGTGGATTGTTACTGGGTCTGATATGGGGAATTACACAAAAATCTGATTATCCATCTGTAGGAGGGGGAGTTGAAACACCAGCAGGGAAAACTCTAGAGATGAAACCATGAGTGATCCAGGCTGACACAATGGAGACCCCAAGAGCTGGAGGTTGCTGCTCCTAAGGAAGCAAGTGCTCTCCAGGGATCTGACAGCAACCTGTCGTTATTTTGAGGAGATAAGCGCCAGCAGAGGAAATCTTTATGCTTAAAATAGCATTGGCAAGAGAAGAAGTGATTATAGCTGTCCATGAATAAACATCTCCTGGAAAATAAAGGAAGGACCCCATAGCAGGGACAGCCTGGAATAGCCTCCTCGTCAGACAGCAGGAAGAGGAACAGGGATTCTTGTTTTTTGAGGTGGCTGGTAAACAAGAGTCCGTGCTGTGGTGCACAGAAGCTGCAGTCCAGCCCCTCATTGTTCATTCCCAAGGCACATCCCAGAACCTCAGAGGGATCAGAGCAACCACCCGCTTTAGAAAAGGTGTTGGGAGCAGCAAAACCTCACTGGTAACAAAACTCAGCAGTCCCAGGATGGCAGGGGCTGGTGGCACTGTAATAATAGTGTGGTTCTGACTTAAAAGTGGCATCTGAAAGGAGGGTCCCCATTCCCACGCTCTCATCCTGCTGAGTCCAGAGGGAATGTGTTCCCTGCCACGGCTGGGACATGGGATCTGCAGTCAGTGACTGAGACAAGGCTCCTTCCTCAGCCAGTCAAGCAATTGCTCTTTTTTCTCTGGGATACAACTGACCTGGGTTGGGCTAGGGGCAGGAGCTGAGACTCCATCCTGGCAAGGAGAGAAGGGCAGGTACACCCTTCAGATTTTTGTTTCAGCTGTTTCCCCAAAATTCTTTTGTGTTGCTTCACGTCCAGGGTTTCTCTCTGAAATCTCAGTATTTGAGTTGCAGTGACTGTTCCTGGAGACATCACCCAAGTGTGCTGCAGGTTTTGCTGCAAAACATGCACTTCTTTCCTCCCCAGTCTGCAAGAAGCCGCTTCATTCCCTGAGTATTTGGCCACCTCAGCTCTGGAGCAGGGCACAACTGCTCTGCTCTCTGCAGGGAGAGCTGGGCTGACAGTCCCATGGCCATGAAAACCTCATAATTAGGTATGTTTAATTTGACCAATAACTCTTTACTGCCTTGTTTTAATGGTGTTTGGGGAGCAAGGGTTGTTTTTATCATCCATAAAGTTCTCTCTCTCATCTGCTGCTGGGAGTGCTGTGCTGGGCTGCTGGGGAATCAGAGCTAACAGACGGTGCTGGGAGTTCATCCCGCAGCATCAACAATCCCAGAGCTGCCCGGGACTGCAGTCCCCCGCTGGGAACAGCACAAAGGCCCAGCCAGCCTCAGCCAGCTGTTAGGATGCTGCTGAGCACCAGCAGTGCTTCCTTCCTCCCTCTCAGGATGCAAGTCCACGGCTCTGTTTGTGTTTGGGAAGGAGGAAGGAGCCCGGCAGCTCCGGCGGCTGCGCTCGGCCGCCTTTGCGGGCAGGTCTGGGCTCCTGGGGGAGGTTTGGCAGGTCTGGGCTCCTGGGGGAGGTTTGGCACCCCTGGAACAGAGCAGCCTCTGGGCATGGCCAGCAGGGATCCACACAGCCTCAGCATTCCCTGCTGGCATGGAGCAAGATGCCCAAGGAAGTGGGGGAATCATCATCCCAGGAATGGGGATGTGGCACTGGGGACACGGGTCAGTGGTGGGCATGGTAGTGCTGGGGATCAATGGTCTGGGAGGGCTTTTCCAGCCCCAATGATCCTGTGGAATTCCAGGACTTTGGCCAAAGGGGTTTTTTTCCTAACAGATCCGACAATCACAGGAGATGGTGCTTCATGGATCAGCATCACCATGGCCCAGATTTTCTATCCTATTGTGGGCAGGACTGGATCCAGAGCTGCTGGGCAGCTCCAGCAGTCCCTTTTCTGGGATCAGGGCATGTCAGTGCACTTGGGATGGAGCTGGGATCCTCTTTGCTCCCTGCTCTTGGCTGCAGGACCTCGAAATCCGAGGAAACTTTTAGGTCACAGCCTTTCCTTTGTTTGCTGCTTACTGGAATAAAAGAGCAGGGAGGCAAAGGGGGAGAAGCAGCAAGTTCTGTCCCTAAGGAAGAGCACCAAAAATGCCCAGCTCTGGAGTTCAAACTACCCCAGCAGCAAAGCTCAATGAGTTTCTCTTCTGTGAGAGGAGGAGCACAGAGGCTCCACAATGAAATTTCTGCTACAGGACATGAGTCAGCCCAACTCTTTCAAATTGAAATGCCAAGAGAGGAGATTTTTAGAACAAATCAATAAAAGGAACATGTAGAAAATGTCAGGCCCAGATGGTATTCACCCCGGAGTGCCAGAGGAACTCAGATATGAAATTGCCTGGTTTATTAGCTGCTGTTCATTAACTACTGCTTCAAATGAATGCGGGATCAGAGGGAGGGGAGGTGGAAATGGTGACAGGAGTTTTTAAGCATGTGAAGGTGAATCCAGCCCAGGCAGATTCAGAGAAATCCTTCTGTGCAAGGCTCAGCAGAGAGAGCCGTGGAGCTGCTGCTCCCAGAGGAACCAACTGGCATTGTCACATGGGGAACTGTGTTCTGGAAATTTGGAAAGGCTGGATGGAGAGTCCTGGATGACTTTGGACAAAGGTCTGGAGTGCCAGGACACAGGGAATGGCTTCCCACTGCCAGAGGGCAGGGCTGGATGGGATATTGGGTAGGAATTGTTCCCTGGGAGGGTGGGCAGGCCCTGGCACAGGGTGCCCAGAGCAGCTGTGGCTGCCCCTGGATCCCTGGCAGTGTCCAAGGCCAGGCTGGACATTGGGGCTTGGAGGAGCCTGGGATGGTGGAAGGTGTCCCTGCCCACACCAGGGAGGAGCTTTAAGGTCCCTTTCAACCCAAACCATTCCAGAATTCAATTCTGTGAAGGCAGAGGGCACCTGAGCTGGTGGAACAGCACCAGCCAGGCTTGCAGGAGACCTGAGCCATGTCTGAATTTACAGCCAGCTTCTGTAGGGACTAATATGTGTTAAAAGCTGGGAAATGAGGGTAGGAATAATTAATCTTCCTCACCAAGGGAGGTCATTAGCAGAGTCCCAGAGTATCTGCTCAACACAGTGATAAATGACATGCAAAGGGGACAATGTTGGTGTTGACTCCACTAAAACACCCAAAAGCAGAGGGTTGCTGAAGGACCTGATGATGCTGAGTGCCCTGAGCAAAACGTGGCTGGTGAATTTCTGTGTCACCAACTGTCAGATAATTGTCCCAGGGAACAACAACCTGTCATGTGTTGATGGCTCTCCCTCCACACAGAGGAGGGATTTGGGAGTCACAACAAATAGGACTCAGTGTGGATCTTGGGCAGGACAGGAATGAGGAACAAACCAGAAAACCTCCTTGAGCCCCAGAGGATCCCAGACACTGTGCACAACTCTGGTCACACATCTCAAAAAAAAATAAAATTAGCAGCAGGTTGGTCACAGGAGATGAAAAGAGGAGCTCAGTGGGGCTCTGAGGGTAGAGAACATCTTGAGGGGTTTGACAAGGAGTGGACACCTTTCTCACTCTGCATGGACCAGGAGACCATGGAGGGAGGGCTCAGGCCAGCATGGGAAGCAGTTCACCAGCTGCAATGTGAACCTGCACCTCCACCCCTCAGCAATGACAGAGGCCAAGCTCACACATCACCAAACCCTAAACCACAGCAGACACGTCCATGGGAGGGAAGAGCAGCCATAAACACACAGAAAAATCCGACATGAAGCTCACAAATCCCTTGGCCTGGTACCAAAAGCCTGGCATGGCCCAGACACACTGCCCCAAGCACTGGATATCTGGGAGGTGCGATGTGCCCCGGCTGCTGCAGGCTCTGGATGGGGTTAGTGTGGGTCACCTGAGGACATCCCACTGCTGCAGCCCCCCAGCCCCACCCTGTGGCAGCAGCGAGGTCACCTCACCTGCCTCTGGCTCCAGCAGGGTCTCCAGCTCCTCTCCCACAAGCTGCTGCACAGAGAGCTCGAAGGCGCTGTCGCAGTCGCGGTCCCCGGCCTCGCTCTCGCCGTGCCCGCTGTCCTTGGTGCTCAGGCAGTCCGTGTCCAGCCCCGTGTCCAGCCCCGTGTCCAGCCCCGTGTCCAGCCCCGTGTCCAGTCCTGTGTCCAGCCCTGCAGCCCTGCCAGGGGCCACAACACCCAGGTCACTTCAGCCCTTGGAAGGGGCTCCATCTCCCCAAAATGCCCTGGAGAGGGGCTGTTGGCACCCTCCCCATGCATCATTCGCAGAACCCAAGGAATTTTAAGCACCAATCAATTAATGAGTTTTGGGGGTTTGCCCCACATTTCTTGCCTGAAAGGGTTTTTATCCTTCTGCAGCAAGATCACAGAACCACAGGAGGGTTGGAAGGGACCTTAAAGCCCATCTGATTCCACCCCCTGCCATGGGCAGGGACATCCTCCACAATCCCAGCTTGCTCCAAGCCCTGTCTAACCTGGTCTGGAACATTACCAGGGATCCAGGGGCGTATCCTGAGCAAACAGGGACCTGCTAGCTCCTCCCTATGAATTCAGAGGGGCTTCCCTCCTGTAGGACCAGGTGAGGAGCACCCCAGATACTCTGGAGCTGCTCTCCCTCCCTCTCCATCCTCTGCAGCTGCAGGTGAGAAAGGTGGAGAAAGCTGTGTCTGCCCATGGCCTGGCCAGGTGGGGACAGGGGGACATGGCAAGGCAGTGCACATCCTTAGGGGTGCACCCAGAGCACACAGCACAATTTAATGGGAACACCATGAATTTGGGGATATCTTTGGCACTCAGCTGGGATACCTCAGTGTTTCCAGCCCTGCGGCAGTTCCTCATTCATCTGCTCCTGGCACAGGGTCAGTGTCCCAAACTCACGTTGACAGGCACTAAGTGTCCAGAGCCATGAGAATGCTCATCCTTGCACTGCTGCCTCCAGAGCTGGGCCCCTCTGGGCCCCTGAGCACCCACAACTATTGGAGTTCTTGGCAAGGGATGGTTCATGGTTATGGAAGAGCTCAGGGACCTGCCAAAGGTGCCCCAGGAAGGAGGCAAAGAGCAGCTGGATACCACTGGGAGTCAGGACCAGAGGAGCACAACCAGCCCCTGAAGGGAGAACATCCAGTCTCAGGGGATGAGGCTTTTCCCTGTGTGTCTCTGCCCCAGCATCTCCTGCCCTCGGAGGTTTTGGACTGGTGGGGCTGGAGCCGGGGATGAGGGCGTGGGGAAGGGAAGTGCTGGGAGCCAGCCAGCCTTACCTGCTGCCGTTCTTGGCTGTGTACTTGTTTCCCCTGTAGTTTGTTTTGGGCTGGAACTGGCCCTGGTGCAGCAGGGAGAGCAGCTGGGAGATTTGCTGCAAGGCAGGAAAAGCTCATTGAGCCCCGGGCTGGCCACTCAAGCTGCTTCCTGGCAGGACATCCCTCCGAGCCCCCCGGCCTTTTTATAGCGTTTCCTCCTCCTGCAGATGGCTCAGCATCCCCACACCGGGGGAAAAACAAACCTTGGGCAGCCCACCTGGGCCCGAGCTTCCCCTGCACCCCTCCTGCTGTTCCCTGCTGCCCATGGCATTGTCCCCTTCTCCCTGTGACGGCGCCGCTCCCGCGTGTCCTGGTGGGGTGACCCTGCCTGGGTGGGGCTGTTCATCCTCCCCAGGCTATTGAGGCATCCCTGCCCAGGCCTGGGGGAAGAGACCAACCAAAGACCACCCGGCTGCACGTCCCCACCACCCCAGGGTGGGCAAGGCCCAGGCTAGGAAGGACTGGGGGCCCCCACACTCCAGGAATGCCCGGAGCAGCTCCTACCTGCACTGGGGGCGACTCCATGGCGATCTCCCCGGTCGGGCTCTGCTCGGCCAGGGCCACCAGCGACAGCCGCACCAGGCTCCGGAGGATCTGCTGGTGGGGCTGGGGCTGCCCGGGGGGCACCTGGGGCTCTCCCAGGGGTGGCTTCACCAGGCTCTTGCCGTGCAGCGGCGCCTCCGGGGGGCTCACAGCCTCCTTCCCCGAGTGTTTGGGCCTGTGGGGCTGGCACGGCCGGCGCTGCAGGACGGGCAGCTCGAAGGTGCCCTGCTGCTCCTCTGAGTCTTTTTGTGTCCTCTGGTTTCTCAGGGTCCTGTAGAGAGTGGGTGTGAGGTGGAGGGGAGCCTGTGGGGAGCCCGGAGCGGGGGTGGCTGTGCCCGGCAGCTCCTCCTGGCAGGGCCGGGGCGGCTCAGGCTCCCGGGGGCGGCCCCGGAGCAGCGGGACCAGGTGGATGTCGGCCTTCTGGATCTGCCTGTGCGGCTTCTTGAGCTGCTGCTGCCTGCGGGCGTCCTCGGCCTCCCGGCAGTTGTAGGCCATGCCGTCCTTCTTGTCCCTCTTGCGCAGGGACAGGGTCAGCGCCAGCAGCAGCAGGCACCCGCCCAGCAGGGCGGCCAGGCAGATCAGGAGCACCACGGAGAGGCTCGGCCAGCCAGGATCCCGCGCTGACATCTTGGAGAAGGCCCCGTGATGCCGGAAAAGCAAGCGGAGCTGGGCCAGGGTGTGCAGGGGGGTGTCCCCCTGGTCACTCACCCGGACCAGCAGCTCCCGCTGGCTGCCAGCCAGGCTGCTGGCATTGCTGGTGTTGAGGGACACCTGCCCCAGGAGGGGGTCCAGGATGAAGAGCCTGGCATCATCCCCACCCACCACATCATACCGGAGAGCCCCGTTGATGCCGGAGTCCACATCCCTGGCCACGATGGTGAAGAGGAGGGGGCTGCCAGGGCACGACATGGGTGTGGAATTGGTCACTGCCACAGCTCCCTGGGTGCTTCCATTCCCGGGGACCACCCAGCAGCACCCAGTGTCCACATTGACCAGGACAGAGAGCGTGGCCACCCCTCCCACCAGCGCTGGCATGGTGATGATGGGTGCATTGTCATTCCGGTCAAGCACAGCCAGCCTGACGGAGATGTTGGATGCCAGCTTGGGATGCCCTCCATCCTCTGCTGTCACCAGGAACTCCAGGCTCCTCACCTGTTCATAGTCAAAAGATTGGAGGGCAAAAACATCCCCAGTGATGGGGTCAACTGAGACCAGCCCCAAAGCAGAGGGGTCCAGGATCCTGTAGGTGACTTTCCCATTGAAGCCCAGGTCAGGGTCGGTGGCACAGACAGTGAGCAGGAAGGCAGGTGCTTCACTGTTCTCAGCAACTGCAGCCTCGTAGGTGGCCTTCTCGAAGGCTGGGGCATTGTCATTAACGTCGCTGATGCAGATGGTGAGGTGTTTCAGCACGGCCAGGGACAGGTCCCCCATGTCCCGCACCACCAGGGTCAGGTTGTACTCGGCGCGCCGCTCGCGGTCCAGCGAGGCGTTGGTCAGCAGCGCAAAGCTGTGGCTGTTGGTCCTCTTCAGCCTGAAGTGCTCGTACCCCTGGCTGAGGGAGCAGAGCACTTGCCCATTGCTTCCCGAGTCAGGGTCACTGGCTGTGACCAGGGCCACGAAGCTGTCCTTGGGCAGGGCCTCGGACAGCACGGGCACGCGCGTGGCCCAGGTGACGTGGACGTTGGGAGCGTTGTCATTGACGTCCAGGACCTTGATCAGGACCTTGCAGTGTGCCGGGATGGGGTTGGCGCCCAGGTCCCGCGCCTGCACGTCCAGCTCGTAGGCGTGGGTCTCCTCGTAGTCCAGGGGGAGCCTCAGGAGGATGCTGCCCGTGCGGGCGTCGATGCTGAAGGTGCTCAGCACCTCAGGGGGTGCGTGCCTGCTCAGGCTGTACTCGATCTCCCCGTTGGGACCCTGGTCAGGGTCAGTGGCCGTGACTGTCACGAGGAGGGTCCCGGGCTGGGTGTCCTCCAGAACCTCCACCGTCAGGGAGCTCTCTGCAAACACCGGGCTGTTGTCATTGGAGTCGAGAACAATGACTTTAATCAAAGCAGTACCTGATTTTGGTGGCTCCCCTTGATCAGTGGCCATCAGCACGAGGTCGAAGGAGGAGTGCAGCTCCCGGTCCACCTCCTTAACCACGACGAGCTCCGCATGCCTCGTCCCATCAGAGCTGGAGACAACCTCCAGAGCAAAGTGCTCGCTGGGGGAGAGGGCGTAGAAGCAGCGGGCGTTGAGGCCAGCGTCGGCATCCAGGGCTCGATCCAGCGGGATCCGCGTCCGCAGGGATGCGCTCTCTGAGATCTCCAGCTCCAGCTCGGGCATGGGGAACCGCGGTGCATTGTCATTGATGTCCACCACCTGGACCTCCACGTGGATCAGGGCCGGGTTCTGGGCAGCCAGCACGTCAAAGGACACCCAGCAGGGATCACTGTGGCGGCACAGCTGCTCCCTGTCCACCCGCCCGGCCGTGCTGAGCACTCCGTCCCCGCTGCCCACATGCAGCGGGAACCCCCCGGGGGTCTCCATCAGCTGGAAGGTCTCGGCCGCCTCGCCACTCTCGCCACCCTCGAAGTGCTCGGCCAGGCTCCCTATGACAGTCCCCGGGGGCACCTCCTCCAGCACCCGGTACTGCACCGTGAACGTGGCCACCTCCTGGGCATCGGCGCTCAGGAACAGGTACCACCACCACAGCGCCGGCAGCCGCAGCGCCGAGCGGCTCAGCCCCAGCACGCTGCTGGCAGAGCCCCCGCGGCCCCGCCGCGCTGCCATGGGCTGTCCCGCCGGCCACCGCATCCCTGGAGAGTCCTCGGGGCCACTGCAGGGCCTAGGCATCCTCTCCCATCTCCCAGTGCCGTGGGCTCCAGCCAGAGCTTGGAAAGGAGAGGAAATCACAAGCAGGGCTGGTGGTTGTCCCCCGTGCTGCCATCACCGGGGACAGCGCGGGAGCCGGGAGCTCCCCGGGCCGGGACAGTCCGGAGCAGAGGGACCGTCCCCGGAGCAGCCACCCGCCGGCTGGCCGGGCTGGGGATGGAGCGGCCGACATCCTATGGAAACCCCACCTACAGGAAAAGGGAGGACCGGGCTGGTACAATGCCGGGGCGGGGTGGGGGCTCGTGGGGCGGCAGGGCCCAGCTGCCAGAGGGTGTGGAAGTGCCCTCCGATCCCAGCCTGGGGGGACCGTCACCGCGGTCACCTGCAAAGCACGCTGCCCAGAAGCCTGCAGTCCCTGACCTACCACAAACCTCTTATGCTTCAGGAAGAGATGATGGACTCCTGCTCCTGCATTGACCTAAAGCCTTGGTCCCCACACTTTTTGACGTATTCTCATTTTGCCTAAACCCAAGTGCAATCCCTGCTCCTTGCTCTGCCTTTGGAGGGCAACGTGCCCAAGTCGCCTTTCCCAGCACAAAGGTGATGATGTCACCTTTGTGACACACCAAAATGAGCTGATGAATCAGCAGGAGCGTGGCCACATCAAACACAGCTGGCAGGGCACGAGGGAAGGAGGGAGGCGCTGGCGGACACGACCTGTGTCCGTTCAGGCCTCTCCCCATCCTTGCATCCGTCTGTCCTGGCTGCTCCCTATCTTGGCACGTGCTCCATCCCAGCTTGGCTCAGCACTGATTTCCCTGGCGTCACTCCTGCCCCACCAAATCCCTGCTTGGCCTTATTTCAGCACCTCACCCAAAGCCCCCACCTTCAGGCTGCCCAGCTGTTGCACTGGTATCACCACAGCTGGCCAGCTGTGCACACACAGGTGACACAGCCTGAAGGTGTGCCATGTGTTCCTCCTGAGCCTGTAGAGCCCCCAACCCCAGGCTGGGTTTGCTTCGGTCTCAAGGTGACGGGAGGCATTCAGGGCAGGGAAGGTCATGTGGAATTTTCCTTGGCTGTTATGGAGCATCGTCAAGGTGTTGTTGGAGCCCCGTCAGTCACGTCATCTTTGTGTCCCCACACCTTCCAGGCAGCCTCCAGCAGCCTTTGGTGTCCTGAGCCCACCTCGCCCTCTCCTCCTGCTTTTCCAGCCTTGATGGGCACCCCTTGTCACCTCAACCTATTCCCATCCCTCCCAGCTCCCCTCACTGCGCTGGTTTTCTCAGGTGAGGCTCCTGCATCCCTGCTGTCATCAGTTTTCTTTGTCATGGTGAATTTTGATGCCCCAAAGAGCAGCAAAACCAAAGCCACCCCAGTGCCACAAGCCGTCACCTCAGCCCAGCAGGAGGAAGGGACGGTGCCGCAGGGGGTGGCCGGAGCCCCGGTGCTATTCCTGGGCTCAGCCCCAGCTCCAGGTGACCTTTGCCAAGTCATTTCCCTGCTTTGTGCTCACGCTTCCCTCCTGCGGGCCCGGGGCTCTCCCGGAGGGATGATCCCGCTCGCTCCCGCTCGCTCCCGCTGCCCGCGGAGTTCCGACTGGAGAAGCCAGTGTCTCCAGCCCGTGCCCGATTTTGGGAGGTGAGGTGAGAAGGCCCCTTCCTTCTACTGGGACTGTTACCCCTCCACCCTGCGGTTTTTTAAATGTTTTTCCTTTTCGGGAATGGAGCAGAAGAGAAGAACTGCACCGGAACATCACACGGGAAAGGAAATAAATATGATACCCCAGGACTGGGGAGGTTGCCCGAGGAGCCCTGCGTGGGATTTCCTTCTCCCTTCACCTCCCAATCCAACCGCAGAACAAACCAGTCTCCCTGAGTGCCTTGGCTTCAACCCATCACTGACACCACAGGAGGTGAATTCCCCCCGACTCCAGCACCCACCTGCCAGACCCCACTTGCTGCCATCCCCACCCCTCAGCTGGCAGCATTCCAAACCTCCAAACCACTCATTTTTCTCCCCAAAGACAGGGACCAGGTGGGATTTTGAGCACCAGTTTACTCAGGGAAAAGCTGTGAGGAGAAGTCACTGTCACCGGGCTGTGACTTCCCTGAGCACTGTCCCCAGTCCGGCTGTACAGATCCCAGCACTGGTGACAGGTCTGGCCTGCCCAGGAGGAGCTGGAGGAGCTCCTGCATGAATTATTTATGATTCTTCAGGAATAAACCCCTACAGACCAGGCCTGTGACCCCCAGCCATCAGAACATTCCCAGCTGGCAGGAGGATGCTGCAAAAGCATTGCTGAGCTGCAAATCAGTGCTGAGGAAGGAGATGGACAAAGTAACGCTGCAGGAAAATAGGAAAGAAAAACGGGGTCGAGCTGAGACTTGCCAGAAGCACAGGCAGGGAAATGAGATCTGGTGCTAAAAACAAAACGTGTCTCCTCCTGTTTCCTGTTCACACCCCAGCAGGCTCCCAACATGCTTCAGGACCTCCATGGACACTGTGGTGGCTATGAACACAAAATTTCTCCTCTAAGGTTTAGACTGCACCTAAACCATTTGATTTAAAGCTCAGAAAGAGCCTCAGCTACATTGAATTTTCACAGCACTTCATGCATTCACTGTGTGCAGTGCTTCCTTCAGCTCCTGCCAAATGCTGTCGGTGCCCAGAGCAGCTAGAAATGCCATTTTCGGGAGTGCAGCTCAGCTCCTCTGCAGCTCAGCTGCTCTCCAGGCTCCAGAGCAGGGCACAGGCACACCCCGAGCTCCCAGGGGTGCAGAGCTGTGTTGGAGGCACCACTCTCCCTGTCCATCACCGAGCAGAGAGCAGCACCACCAGCTTATTTCGAGCTCCACTGCACAGCTGGAGGTCTTCAGACTTTGTCATTTTGGGCTGACACGGTGTTAGCCTGGGACCAGGAGCTGTGCCATAACACAGCGGGGAGCGGAGGGCAGCTGGAAATGGCAGTGAAGAGGCTTTTTCAAATCTAATCATTTTCTCTGATGAAGACAGGCTGAGAGCTGGGGATGTTCTCCTGGATGAGAGGAGGCTCCAGGCAGACCTTAAAGCCCCTTCCAGTTCCCGAGGCTGCCGGAGCTCCAGGAGGGTTTGGACAGCGCTGCCAGGGATGCTCAGGGTGGGATTGTGGGGCTGTATGCCCAGGACAAGGAGCTGGATTCTGATCCTTCCAATTGTGCATATTCCGTGATTCTATGGATTTTCAGCCCTTCAAAGACAGCCTTTGCTCCTCTAGAAGTGTCACTCCCTTTTCAGTGGAACAGCAATCCCTCCCTGAGCATGAGGTGTGTGAGGTGCAGCTGCACAAGGGAGAACCCCAGAACCTTCCCCGTCCTCAGCTGCCTGCAGGGACCTGGGAGGCTCCTAGGGGCCCTTTCTCGGGAGGAAGGACGTGATTCCTCCTCTCACACCAGGTGCAGATCTCTGCAAGAGGTGGAGGGACCTTTCCTTGGGGTGGTCTGGCTCTCCCGGAGCTCATCTCCGTAAAACCAGCTGGTGACGCCGGCTGAAGGCGACCTCCATGTGCCCCCCGGGCTGGGCTGCTCATCCTCCGCCACCACCCGGATCACCGGGGAGCCCTCGCGGGCTCCTCCAGCGGCGCCTTCCCGGGGCTCCCGGTGCGGGCCGGGGCCGGGGCCGGGCGGTGCCCGCGCTGTGCAGTTGGACGCCTCCACCACGAGAGCCCACTGCTGCTCCGCGCTGGGCTCCGCCGCTGGCCCCGCCGGGCCCGCAGCCCGAGGGGCAGGGGGTGCTGAGCCCAGACCGTCCCCACCGAGGGGCTGCCAACACCCTTCCCCCGCGCAGGGTCCCGGCCCGGGGGGCTCCGCCGCCCCCAGCCCTGCAGGGAGGCTTCAGGGGTGCTCCCCTCCATCCTCAGCGGGTGCTCTGGGTGCCTCCCTCAGTCTGGCACGGTTTCCGGCTGTTTCCCTGGGTTTTACGTGATTTTAGTGTGTTTCCCCCGGTTTTGCACAGTTTCAGAGTGTTTCCTTCGCTTTTACAGGATTTTAGGGTGTTTCCCTGGGTTTTCCACGATTTTAGGCAACTCTGCAGCGTCAGGAGCAGCGTCTCCCCCAAACCCCACTGTACCCCCCGCTAAACCCTCCTCTGAGGGGGGGTATGAATGTGCCTCCCCTCCTGCAGGGCAACACCTTAATTAGGAGGGAAATAAAAGGGGTGCAGGCGATCCTTGATGGGGACAGAGTTAATTATCAATGCAGCAGCTCCTGAATGCTTCCCCAGGCAAAAACCCGGTTTTGAGCAAAGCAGCTCCTGCCTGCCAGGCTCCAGGAGCTGCCCTGCGCAGAGGGGACGATAAGAAGAGTTATTGTTGCTCCGTGCTCATAAACGGATTATTATTAAGGAGGAGAAGAAAGTTATAAGTGAAGTAAATTGGGCCAGGCTGAGTGTTTGAATAGAGAGGGATAATGTTATGGTAATGTCATGCACGGCTCTGCTGCTCCAGGACCCTGACGTGTTTTATAAAGCCCAGTGCTACAAAAAGCAATTCTGTGAGCAGAGAGAGGGAGAGCTGGCCAAAGAGAAACGAGGAGAAGCTGTAAAAATGATGTTTTATTGTGTGGGAGAAAGCAATGAGTTGAGATCTAACCCTTGATGTCCTTCTGGAGGAGAAAGCTGGCAGCACATTGTCGCTCGCTCATATGATTTAATTTGCTATTCTAAGTCTTACAGTAATTTCTTTCCTGTGCTCCAAAAGCTCGTACCAAAATTTCTGTCTGCAAATGAAACACATGGAAGAACTCCCCAAGGCTGGGGGCTTCAGTGCTGGATCTTTCCAGAGTGTAGAAGGGGCTGCTGACAGCACAGGGGCATGGGGCACCCAGCAGCACCACGTTTCACTGCCACTTTGATTCGATTTTAGTTTGACAACCCAAAACACCTGAACAACAACCCGGGGTGGGTTCCCTGTGCTGCACAGGGTAAGTGATGGATCTGGGCCACGGCACACTGTGACATAAATCAGACCTTTACGAGCCCCCAGCGGCTGCAAATCAATAAGTGCCAGCAATAATTACCCATTTTGTCTTTCTCTTTATTAATATTTAGACGTTTTTAATCTTTTCTCTCTAAACACGATGTTTCCCTGCTGTGGGTGTCCTTCAGAGGGAGCTGCCAGGAAAGCTCCTGTTCCTCTAATTAAAGGCTTTGTGCTGGACGGAGCTGCTCTCTGAAAAGGAATGACACAGCCACCAAAGCTGGGGACAACTCTGCTGCCTCAGCCTGGGCAGGTGACACTGGCTGATGTCCCCAGGGGGCAGGTACAGCCTCTCTGGGTGTCACAGGGCACATCTTGTGATGGTCACAAGGGAATTTCTCCAGCTCTTCGTGGGGGTGACCACAACCCACAGATGTCATTTAAAGAGATCATGGAATGGTTTTGGTTGGAAAGGTCCTTAAAGCCCATCCAGTGCCCCCCCCTGCCATGGGCAGGGACACCTCCCACTGTCCCAGGGGGCTCCCAGCCCCAATGTCCAGCCTGGCCTTGGACACTGCCAGGGATCCAGGGGCAGATCCCTGTGCCAGGGCCTGCCCACCCTCACAGAGAGGATTTCTCAATTAGGAGGAGTCCCTAGAGGTGATTATCTCCTCTGGGGTGCTGTTAGGGATGTACACTTTGCAAACAAGGCCGTCTTTTGACACGGACAGGGGAGCAGGACTCCACAATGGAAATGACAGCCCTTATCACACGGGTGTGGGAGAACTGATAATGCCCTATCAGCCCTGGAAAACAAATGGGAACAAATTCAAAACAGAAAACAACCCTCCCAAAAAGTAATATAAATTATGTTTGTTGTGGAGACAAAACATTTCCAGCAAGCCCAACCACTACCCAGCCTTAAAGCAAGAAAAGGGCTGGAAATAAGTGAGAGGAGGGATCCTGGAGCATCTGCCACGTCAGGAATACCTCCAGCACCTGGAGCAACAGGTAAAGCTCATCTCTTGTCCAGCTGTGCCCACAAGGATCCATGCCAGGGATCTGAGGGCAGACACAGACCTGGCTTTTCCAGAGTGGGAGAGGTGGGAGCTGTATCCTGACTTGTGGGGCTGTTCAGCAGAATAAATCTTCGTGGGGGATCCCAGAGGCTGCTCTCTCCCCAGGCACTGCAGGCACTGAGGTCCTGCATCCACCATAGGAGAACCAGGGACTGAAGAGATCTTAGTGCCTCCAGCAGCAGAGACCCCAGGGCTGAACAGGGACCGTGCTCTGATACCCCGGGGCCTGCAGGGCTCAAGTTTCTCCTCTCCTGATCCCTGTGCCACCTCAACAAGGTTCTCCCCAGGGTGACAGAGCCACCTCAACACCACCCTGCTGAGGATGCCAACCCCACCTTGGGACAGCAGCCAGGGATGGGGACAGAGATGACCAAAGTGAGGGTGACCACAGTGAGGGTGACCTCAGGTACCCCCATTCCTTTGCACAGAGATGCTGCAGGCTTTGCCCACAGTCATGTTAGCTTCCTCTCTGGGGCCAACACCTCCAGATGTTCAGCCAGCTGTGATGTGCCATTATCACCTCTCTTGCCTCTGCTGTG
>VYXF01007147.1:336280-354113 GCA_013397295.1 Polioptila caerulea
CTCTCCTCTCCCTGTTTGCCCGAGGGGCTGGAGGAGCTGGCAGGGGCAGGACGATGTTCCAGCCCCCACAGTGTGGGAAAAGGGGCTGTGGCATGAGGCAAAGAGGGGCTGGGAGCTTCCTTGTGCCATATAAACAGTGTAACAAGGACACTGTGAGTGTGGAAACGTCTTTCACTGCAAAACAATTACAGATGATGCAACTTCCAGCTCCTGCCAGGGGGCCAAGCACAGCCCCAGAGCTCCCCAGCCGGGGCAAGGACCAAGGACCAAGGCAGCTCTGCTGGCCACTCCCAGGCAGCGTGGGACAGGTAAAACCAGGGCAGGTAAAACTTGAAGAGATGCTAAGGCTGTCCCACGTAGGCTGAGCCAGCCTCAGAGCCTGGGCTGGGGCGCAGCTCCTGCCTGGGGACAGTGCCACCCTGGCTGGCCATTTGGGGATGGGTCACCGAAGCTCCTGGCTGAGCATTCCTGGGGACAGACACGGATCTGGGGAGGTGCAGCCTCCGTGTGTGGGCAGCTGTGAGTCCCGGGATGCACAAACATCCCAGCCCAGCTTTAGAGGGATACATCCCTTGAGCCCTGCCCAGGTGGCCCCGGGCTGTGTCACAGGTAGGTGATCTCGATGACGTTGGGCTCAGCGCTCCCATGCGGAAGGTGATGGTTGCAGGAGCAGTGGCAGATCACTCCAGCCGAGTCCACGGCAGGCAGATCCCGGCCCAGCAGCTTCCCGTGGGAATCCAGCTGCCTCCAGTCCGTGAGGAGCACGCTGTCCATGTGCTGGGGCATGGGCTCGTGGTACAGCGTGACCTGCACGGTGCGCAGCTGCGGGCCGTACTGCACCGCCACGATGATGAGCACGGCCAGCAGCACGAACACCACGACGATCACCGCGATCGTGGGCAGCGCGTCCGATTTCTTTGTCACGCTCTTGACGATGGAGACGGGAGTGAAGGCGGCCACGTCCTGGAGCTCAGGCTGTCTCAGCGGGCTGCCGGACACCGAGGCGTTCATGGCTCAGCGGGGTGACCTGGCACAGGGACAGGGGGGGTGACCACCGAGCAGAGCCCGGCCCTGTCTGCATCTCCTGCCCTCGAGCCCGCAGCTCCTGCCTGCACTTTGCAGCTGCCAGGGAATGGGATGATGCCGGGAGTGTCCCCTCCCTCGGGCTCGCGGCACAGCAGAAATTTTGGGGCTGAAGTCTGGTGCTTGTAGGATGAAGCAATGCCCTGCATCCCCTTGTCCTGGGCGCCTTTAGACACCGCACCTGGCTCTTGAGGGGAGCCCTCTGCCCTCCCCTCTTCGCCCCCAGCCCCATGGTGCTGATCCAGGACCAAACTCCACGGGGACCTCCCAGGGGGACCCAACCCCGTCAGTCGTCCCTCGCCAGAGACAAGATGCCGTGGAAGCCAGCACGGGTGGGAGCAGGGGGCAATGGGAAAGGGAGGAAGGAGAGCCCTCCCAGCCCCACGGGGTACCTGGGCGTCCCTGCTGCCTGGGAATCATCGTCTCCGGCGGCGGGGTTGGGAAGCTGCCGGCGGGGCGAGCAGGACGAGCTGCGGGCTGGTTCTGCGCTGAAGGTGCAGCCGGACTCACCTCGGAAGTTGCCACGTCACGGCCCGGCCCCGCCGCCGCCGGGACTCCCCGGGGCACACGGGGCAGCGCCCGCTCATCCCGCGGGCAGCGCCGCGCCCGCCCCTGCCCGTGCCCGTGCCACATCAGCGCTGCCGCCCTGCGACCCTCCTGTCCCCCTGCAGGACAAGGGCCCTTTTGTCTGGGGACAAGCACCCTCCCTCCCCCTTTCGGCTGCAGGAAACCTCCCTGCTGCCACCGGCGGGGCATGAAAATTGAATGCGGTGAAGGAATGGGTGTAAAAAATCCCCTTCTGCATGTGAGCTGCTTGCACAGCCCAGCACGGTGTCCCCACGCCGTGCTCTGGGCTGGAAGGGCCCTGTCCCCAGGGATGGCACAGCCTCGGGGATGACTGTCCCTGCCCGAGGTCCCACTGCTGCAGAAGGAGCATTTGCCAGCACAGCTGTGGGGTGAGCCCATGGGGAGCTCTGGATGCTTTAGGCCTCCAGTTCAATGCTTTGACTCAATGGTTTTGGAGGCTTTTCCAACCTAAAGGATTGTGTGAGCTGCTGGGGGTCACAGGCAGGAGCCAGTGCCAGGTCAGGGCTGGCACATCCCTCCCCTCACATGCCAGCCGTGCCACCACCCTGCACACAGGTACATCCCCCTGGCCCAGGGGTGCCCTGTGTCACACCCTCTGCCCCAGGAGTGACCTTGAGCACATCACAGAGCAGAAGATATGGATCCCTTGGAGTTTCAGCCATTACAAAACACATCTTCCCATCCTTCCTCCCCAAAACACCACTGCTCTTACCTGCAGGCTCTCAGCAGACAGGCTGGGGTGAATATTTGGACTCTGTCCTTCCTGCACGTGGGGAGGACAGGGAGGGAAATGCCTTTTCTACCATTCAGCCGAGCATCCAGAAGAGATTTAACTGCGTGTGAGCTTCTGGGTATTTGCACTCATTTCAGGATTCAGTAAAACCTTAATCTACAGCATAATCTCTGAGCATCACATCTGTGCAAGGGACAAAAGGATGGGGGGGCTGCTGGCAGGGGGTTTGTCCCAGCAAAGGCTGCTGTGGAGGCTGCCAGCCTTGGGCCTGGTGGTTTTCCTGGGGGGTTGGAGGGGTTGGAAGAGACCCACGGAATGTGAGGAGCTGTGCCATGCACAGGGATCATTCCCTCCAGCTCTGCTGCTGTCTGCCAGCTGTGGGCCCAAGGATCCTGCTGGCAGCACAGGACACCCTTGATGCAGCCCTTGCAGTGAAGGAGAATGGAAAGGGCCTTTGGCTGAGGCTCTGTGGCTTTTGGGGGGCTGTGGGAGGGGGCTGCACCAGTCTCTCACACCAGGAGACAGAATCCTCTGGCTTTGCAACCTGAACAGCCACACAGAGCCCCCGAGAAGGATACAGGAGCCTTTCCTAGGTGGGGACACTAAAATGCTTCTCCTCCTGCAAACACCCACCGACACCAGTACAGGGTAAGTGAGAACCTCTGAAGTTCACACTGTGCTGGGCAGGAGCTGCACGGACCAGCACAACACAAGGTCAGGGCCAAGAAACCAAATGCCTGAACCCCTCGGGCTGGATGGGGGCAGAAACCGCCCAGTGTTCCAGTCCCTCCCTTTCTCCAGGAACTGGGGATGGGGTAGTGCAAGCCCAGCACCTGCCGTGTGTCCTGCAGGGAGGGAGGCGGTGCTGCCTGAAGAGGAGCATCCCAAAGCCACCATCCCAAAGCCGGCATGTCCCACTGCCCAGACTCGCTGGAGCTGCCCAGGGAGGCACAGGGTACAGGGCAGGCCCAGCTAGCCTGGCCCCAAAAGGAGCAGTTATTCCAAAATTCCTCCTGGATGTGTAAGAACCCCCCTCTCAGGTGGCGGGGACGCCCCTCCAGCATCTCTTACCCCACGGGAGGCTGATGTGGGGGTGCTGGGGCCCGGCCACACCCTACCAGGCACAAAACACCTCCCAGTAAACCCCAGCAGCGTAAGGAGGCCCAGAGCAGGGCATCCCTCCGTGCCGGGAGCCCAACACCCGGCAGAGCTCGGCGAGGTTTCCTCTGCCGCCGGTGAGCGATGTCTCACATCCTCCCCGGCCATAATGGGCTGGAAAACACAGTTCCCCTGCGGATTGAGCCCGTTTCCTCCTATTCTTTAACAGGAAGCCGTGTGAGAGTCAGCCCAGGCAGGCGAATCGCTGCTGGCGGTCCCTCCCGGGATGGCCAGAGGCTCCGGGAGCCCCAAACCAGCGCGGAGATGCTGCTCCCGTCCGTGCATGCCCTGCTCTGGCTCCTCCTGCTGCTCCCAGGTGAGCTGCTCCGCACCCCGCGGGGAGCACGGGGGGACCGGGGGGGCCCCAGGGGGAACCGGGCACAGGCTGGGAGCTGCCACTGGAAAGCTCAGCCTTCCAGCTCAAGGATGGCAGGAGTCGGCTTGCTGGGGAAAATGTGACTTTGTCAGGTTTACAGGGTTTGTTTGGCAGCGCTGGAATACAAAGATTTGTTTCCTAGTTAATGAGCAGAGTGTTTCTGCTGAGGTGTTTGGAGTAAGTGGCTTTTGTCAAGTAAGAGTAAAGGTGGAATGTTTTAATGTACAGGACATTGTTTTCCTCAAAAATACTTTCTATTGCACTTTTTCCTCTCGTTAATATAAATACAAAGCCCACGTGCAAGGCTCACAGAGCACACCTCGTCCTTGCTGTAATAATTCTGCTGCTTTGGGGTAATCCTTCTTTAACTTCTCTTTCCCATGTGAGTCAAGGTGTGGGATGAAGGGGCTGGTTTCCTGCTCCAAAGGATGACAGGTTGCTTTTCCCTGCATTGTCAGGCCCCTCTTGCCTTGCTGGCAGCTGTAGTAGCTGGGAGCTGGAATACATTCAAAGGAATATAAAATAATGTGTCTCCAACTCTGAAGTTTTATCATTAAACCATAGAAGCTGCCTCAGGTTACAGCCACTGTGCTGGTAATAATGGGATTTTTAAAAGGCAGAGAATCATAGAATGGTTTATGTTGGAAAGGAAAGATCATCTCATTCTGTAGAATATAGAAAGCAATTTGGTTTGTAGCTGTATAATTCCAAGAAATAAGAGCACGTGGATTGGAATTTTTCTCTCTTCATTAGAGGGCAACACGGCTGCCTTCAGCAGAGCAGGGATTTGTGCCTGGGATCAGAGCAAGGATCACATCAAGGGGTTTTGAGTGCCTTGGCCACCCTGTGACACTCCTTAATGCTCACCCAGAATGCTGCTTTCCCTCTTAAAACTACTTGGAAGGGCTTTTATGGAACAGGAATGGCACAGAGGCACAGGCCCCTGCCCTGGCTGGGCTGCACCATGCCAAGATCCAGGGAGTGGGAATCCCAGAGGCACTGCCCAGAATTCCAGCTTCCAGGAGCACCTGGCTGCTGCAGCACCCAGCAGCACCATCCATCCCTCAGCCCCGACAGCATCACTCTGTCCTCTCAAAGTCACCTGTCTAAAATCAGGGGCAGGACCTGTCCCCTCCATCATGCCAGCACTGTCACACCTCTCCCACCCAACCTGCCTTCCCTGGAATGTGTCCTGCTTCCCTCTTCCACGCTGATCCAAGAGCCCCTAAAAGGTTTTTTAATTTCATTTTTAATTTTACAGCAAGTCCCTGAGGTGGTGCAGCCCCTGGGGGAAGCTCCTGCACAAGGCAAAGCAGCAGCTTAGTGAGAGGGGCAGTGATGCCGCTGATTTCCCGGCACACCAGCAGCTGGAAAAGGGAATTAGGGAACAAGGAACAAGGCTCCCTGCCCTGGGGGAGATGGAGGTAACCTTGAGAAGACAGAGAATCAGCTTTGGCTGGACACTAACACCTGCCTGGTCCCACACAGGCCTTTCTCGCCTTTGCTTGGTGCAAATTCAGTATTTTATTAATTTATCATTTCCTAAATTAAACTTCTCTGTTCTCAGGTTATTTCTGAAGGGAGGTTCAAATAAGGGAGGTTAAAACTGTTATTTTGAAATTGCTGAAGTGAGTGAGAAGGTCTGGCACATTTCCAATTTGTTTTTCCTCCCCCAAAAACACTTAGCAGAAAATTTGTCCAAACAAACCTCTTCCTATGGACCCTTTCCATTACAATGGGCAGGCGTTTTCCAGACAAAAGATTTCCACTGCAAAAATTCCTCCTCAAAGCTGATGAAAACCCAGCAGGATTTCCCACTGTTGTTGTTCCATCCACTGCTCTCCTTATCTGTGCCACAGCCTGTGGATGGATAATGCCATGAGAAATGAGGTATTTCAAAAGCAGACATGTATTTCGAGATACATATTTTTGATACAATCAAAACTGGGGTGCAGCTAAAGGACAGGAACCCAGATTCCAGACTTGCATCCTCAAACCAGGGCATCCTAAAGCAAATTTCTCAGCCAAGGGCGAGGCCAGCCCAGCCCTGACGTGGTGAACAAGGAAGAGAAAGCAGGAGGTGGTTTGGGGAAATGTTTGTTCACACAACAAACTGCTCCCTTCGGTAACACGAAACCCCTCGGTGACTCTGCAGATGGGACTGCAGCAGTTTCCAGGAATTCTGTCCCATTTACAAGAGGTGAGTCAACAACAGGTGTCGTTGCAGGAGGTGGTGCTGGTGTCCCAAAGCCAGGAGCGCTCCTGCTGCAAAGCCAGGCTGCAGGAGGGAGCTGGGGCTCCTGCAGCACCAGCAAAGCCCCAGCTGGGAGCTCTCCTGGCTCCAGTTCCCAGAGGAGCCCACCCAGCACGATCCAACCACCTCAACACGGGAGAAGCTCTGAATCCAGAGCAGGCACCAGGATGGTCAGAGGGATGGAGCAGCTCTGCTGTGTGGGAAGGCTGGGAGAGCTGGGGCTGCTCACCTGGTGAGGAGAAGGCTCCAAGGAGAGCTCAGAGACCCTTCCAGGGCCTAAAGGGGCTCCAGGAGAGCTGGAGAGGGACTGGGGACAAGGGATGGAGGGACAGGACAAGGGGGAATGTCCTTAGGCTGAAGGAGGGCAGCTCTGCAGGTAGAGTGTCACTCGAGTGGGGCAGAGGGGCAGCATCCCCCCCTCCCTGCTGCCCACACTGCAGGGATGTGAGATATGGGGGATACATGAAGAGCTAGGAAATGTGGGAATAAAACCTGGGTCATTCACCCACAATCTGGACTCAGAGGAATTGTCAGGCCAGGATGCTTTACCTGCTCTGTAGCTGTTGCTTCTGTGAGACTGGAACCTCTTCCGAGCAGGGTTATCCTTCAACTGCTCCCCTGGCGCTCAAACCAGGACACTCAAGAAAAGCAGGTGGAAAGAACAGGAATTATGAGAAATCCCTTAGCCACCAGCCCCTTTCACACCTTGTCTCCTGACCTAGCAGATGAGTCTTGAGTCCCAGCAGATCACATTCCTTCTTGGTGGTTCATAAACACCACAGAGCAGCACTCAAATAAACCTGGGGAATCACAAAATTACTGGAAAAAATAATCAATTTGGGAAGAAACTTGGAAAGTCTCCTCTGTAAAGTGCTTTGAGCTCTGCAAATAAATAATAATATTATTAGAAAAACTGTGGGTAGGCAAAAAGTACAGGCTGGGCTCTGGGTCCCATTGAGCTTGGATTGGTGGTGCCCCCATTTTTCATTTGCACTGGGCATGGAGTGATTTCCCCTCCAAAATCCCAGACCCAGCTCCAAACCTGAGGAGCAGCATGGCCAGGAGAAGGACAGGACCCACATCACCAGGAGCAAACCCAGAGCTCTAAAATGAGCAGGTGGGAGGAAACTGGAACCAGCAAGCAGCCAGGAGGGTGATGGAGCAGCAGCCTGGTGCAGCAGTGATGGTGCAGCCAGGAGGAAAGCCAGGCTGCTTTTCCTTCCAGGAACAAACCCTTCTCATGGAAAAACAAGCCCTGGGAAGCACAGGGATGCAGCAGAGCTTCTCCGTGCTCACAGCTTCCCCACATTGTTTGTGTCCAGGTCGTTTTCTACATCCAAGAGGGTTTTAATTGCCTCCCACTAAGATCTGCTTCCAGTCTGGCTCACCAGAGAGGAGCATGGAATGTGGTGCTTGGAGAGGATGCTCAGGCCCAGCCCTTGAGGATGGGCAGAGGAAGGCAACGATTAATTTTAATTGCTGATGAGATCCGGGATTAATTCCCGGCTCTCTAAACTTTCCATAACACTTTGACTGAGTCATTACAATTCAGAACAACTTGGCAGCAAGTTGCCAACCCCTCCATGCCATTTGGGAATTGGGCACTTGAACACTTCTGTGGATCTGGCCCTGATTTGGGCTGTCAGTTATCCACCCTGCAGAACAACACTTTTCCTCTCTCTCCTCCACAATTCCCACCCCACCTGTTCTGCTGTGAGACCCTCAAGGCAGAGACACCTGATTTAGGCACTTAATAAAACAGGACCTGGGCTTTGGCAGAACTCTCTGCTTTCCAGGTTTCCTAAAGAGGATTTTTTTTTCCATGTTGAAGTCTTAAGAATTGGGTGTTGCTCACTGCTGCCGTGTTTCACTCAGGAAACAGCTGCACCTGTATTAAGTGGTTGATATTTTTTTTTTTTTGTCTTGGATCATCTGACATAAGTGCCAATATCTGAGTGGCAAAGCCTATGTTTAGCTTGCTGGGTCTCTTTTCTGAAAGCGTTTTCAAGCACAGGGTGACACAGAGGAACAACATTGCCCTATGGGCTCTGCAGGTGGGACATCCCCCAGAACTGCCAGGGAAGAGACAAGCCCAGGGTTCCTTGTCACTGGGAGAGGATGCTCCCTCCCCATCAGCAGTTCTGAGTGGACAGGAGCAGTCCCTGGGACTCCACACCAGTGCCAGAGGTCCTCCCCAGTGACTGCAGCCCTCTATGAACACAGGCTGGACACCACAAGCCTGTCTTGAGCCTGATCTAAACCCTGCTGAAACCTTTCCAACAGCTGCCTCAGGTCCCTATAGGAGGCCCTGGCAAAGTTCGGGGTTTAAAGTAATCCCTCACTTTGGTCAGCAGCTGGAAAAACCATGCTTTAAATGTCTACAATTGCCAAAAATAATACCAAAGCAGAAATACCCAAAATTCACCTGTCTTTTGATTGCCATCACCCTCTTTGTGCTGAGGAGTAAGTGGGGTGAGCTGCTGGCTTTGGGAATATCTCAGCTGCCATAAGAGAAGGCTCCAGGTCAGTTTAGACACACCTAGCCCCACAGAAAAACAGAAATCTGCCAAAAACAGAAATCCAAAATTCTCCTGTTTACCCTTCGGAAAAATTACCCGGAAAGCAGCGAGCACCGAGTGCGAAATGCAGCTGCAGCCTCGACGTGCTCCTCTGCAGCCCTGCAGCTCTGCTGGCTAAGTGGGACTTTCCCATGACAGCACGAGCACAAAGCCATATTTCCCATCGTAAATCCCTCAGCCGGCTCCCAGTCTCCACCCAGCACTGCACAATCCAGCTGTAAATCCTTTGCACCCAAACACGCAACAAACTCCTTGGCAGTGCTTGCCCTTGTGGAAGGGCTTTGATGTTTATTGCAATTCCAGCTGCACCAGTCGTGTCCTGATTATTGCTGGGAGCTGTTTACACAGCCAGGGCTCTCCATGCTGGCAGCAGCACTGGGAGGGAATGGCTTCCAACTCCAGAATCCCCTGGGATATCTGCAGGGAGCCACGACACGTGGAGCGTTTTGTTCATCCTCATCCTGCTGCCCAGCCCCACAATGGGAGTTTGGTCCCATCCTGCGGGATCGGGAATGCTGAGCACCCTCCCAAAAACAAAACACCCAATAGAACAGGACTTTTGCTTATTTGAGTTGGCAGGGAAGGCATAACAAGCAGCAGCAGCCAGAAGTCGGAGCCAGGCTTGCTCCACTTTAGAATAAAGTGTGGATGTGTTTAGAGAAGCCAGGGCCATTTGTTCCGGAGCAGAATGCCAGAAGGGGATCTCCATCCCTCAGCCTCTCCACAGCAACACTCCAGAGCAGGGCAAGCATCAGTCCAGCCCCAGCAAGTCTGGGAACTGAGCAGTGGGAAAAAACTGCTTGTGGATGTTTTTTACAATAACCACAAGGTTTGGGTATGCAGAGAACTTCAGAAGGTCTCCAGTGTGACCCTCAGTGACAGGACGAGCTGCAGTGAAGGAAGTGTTGAGTACAATCATTTCCTCCTGTCCCAGGGATGCTGGAGCTGGCCCGTGGATGGTCCCATCAGGAATGGCAGAACAGGGCAACATCCTCACCCTCAGCTTCCTCCCATCCCCAGAGGCTCTGTTCAAGCTCTCAGATTCCTCTTCATCTGCACCAAAAATGGTGGAATAAATCCATCATTTAGATTCACCAAGGTCCAGCTCAGCACCTTCATTCCCCTTTTCCTTTGGCAAAGGCTAAGTGCAGACAGCAGCTCTTTCTCCAGCAATTCTGGGTGCTTCCACATGCCATGTCCATGAAAAAGTACCTGTGAGCATTTCCATAAATGTGCCACAGCTACTTCTCCCCACAGGAAAACAAGACAATGGGTCCTGCAAGGGAATTTTGGAGAGAGAGGAGCTGTTTGAGTCTGGCAGGTGCTGGAGGATAGTGACTCCCCATGATGATCTCAGCACATTACTTTTTGTGATGAATGTAGAGAGTATCTTAAGGCATTTGCAAACCGATGTTCAGAATCATCCTCCTTCCTTAAAAGAAGCATCTCTACCTCTTTAGGAAGGGTAAACATGTACCTAAAACATTTTTTTCCCCGTGATATTAATTGATTTAGTGTGTGATGGTTCAACTGCCCATAACCCTGTCTCTTACTGCCCTGATGCTCCTTTAAGTTGCTCTTCAAAACCCCCAGGGAAGGATATCCCATAAATTCTCCAACACAATCACTCCTAGCATCTCACTAGCCCTGTGCTAAGGCAGGTTCGTGTTTCTCAGCCCCCCTTTTCCTTGCTGCACATAAAGGTCCTTGTTTCCTGATCCTGCTCCAAATGGAGTTAGAAAACCAACCAGTCCCTTCCTCTCTGTGTGATTGAAGATCTGATCCTGTCTCCTCTTTCATGGATTGAACNAAAGATCTGATCCTTAATCACAGAATTAATTGTCTCCTCTTTCATGGATTGAACAGGACAGTTTTCCCAGCCTTCTGCCCCGTAAAGTAGAAGAGAAACATGGAAAAGGTCTGAAAATTCCAGACTGATTTTCACAGCAAAACCATGCCTGGGAATATATTTTATTCTGGAATACCTTTTATTATATATTCACCATGGCTCACACACTTCCTGTCTGGCTGGGATCATTGTCATAAAGCCTCAGACACAAAAACAATTATGAGGAAAATGAGATCAATCAGGAACTCGCTACTCCCAGAGTAGCACCAGAGGGTGCCAAGGGTGAGCTCCGAGCCAGAGCCACACTCAGTGCTGAGGGTCTCCATCCAGACACCACCCCTGCCAGGGCCCTCAGCCTCCCCCAGGCACCAGCAGGTCATGGACCTACCCCAGAGTTCATCTACATCACCCCTACAGCTCCTGGCATCAAATCCTGGAATCCCAGAGTGGTTTGGGCTGGGAGGGACCCTCCAGCCCTTCTCATCCACCCCCTGCCATGGGCAGGGACACCTCCCACTGTCCCAGGCTGCTCCAAGCCCCAATGTCCACCCTGGCCTTGGACACTGCCAGGGACCCAGGGGCAGCCACAGCTGCTCTGGGCACCCTGTGCCAGGGCCTGCCCACCCTCCCAGGGAGGAATTTCTTCTCTATATCCAAACTGACCCTGCTCTCTTTTGGTTTGGAGCCATTATGGGGTGTTGCAGGCTGGAGATCTGAGACAGGTCAGAGCTACAGGGTTTTAAAAGTTTCTGGTCCCATCCTTGATGAGAAAGGAAGTTGGGAAGGAGCTCTCTTGCAGCTGGCTCAGGAGAGATGAGAAGCAGCATCTGAGCTGCATCTGACCCCAGGGTGGGCAGGTTCTGGCTGACGAGGGGCACTGCTGTGCCCTGGCTGGTGCTGCCTGGCTGGACCCTCCCCTGCACCCCTTGCAAAGGCACTGCTCCCACCACAGAGCCCTGAGGCATCAGGAGGGGACAGCATGCTGGAAGGATTCCACCTTCCCTGCTCTCCCTTCCTGTCCAAATCCTTTTTATCCCACGGGACTCTGGTGAGATGGATGACCAGGGATGTCAGATTTGGCTGCTTTCTGTACCTGTAGTGTCATTTCTTTCATTAAACTTAACCACGGAGAGCACCAGGGTCACCAGCAATAACCATTTGAAAATCCCAATTAGGATGTACATTCCAGCAATGACAAACTCAAAGTCACCTTCCCAAAGTTAAACCAGCTGGGTTTGATTTGAGCATTTAAAGTGTATTTACATTTTCCAGGTCTTGTCCTCGAGTGTGGGACATTTCTTTCTCCCATTTTCAAGGGCAGTATTTTTAATTGGCATCTCACCTAACCCTTGGGGTTGGACTAGATGACCTTGAAAGTTCCCTTCCAAGCCAAAATGCTCTTCTCTGTGACTCCATGAGCACAGGACTCTGGGAGCTGGGGCTTAAAGGAAAACATTACAGATGCTGAGAGTAGGAAATGTGAGGGATTGGGGCAGGGATGCTTTGTCATGAATCCAAAAGAAAAGCAAACAAATAAACCAAATAATTTCACCTTTCAGTTGAGGAACTGGGGACCCAGTGAAACACCTACAACCTTGTATGGACCTCCAGGACTACCCAGCCCTACAGGGAAGGCAGGTCCTGAGGGCTGCAGCTCCCTCCAGACTCACAGCCCCAGGCTTCAGTTTCCCAGGATACACAGGGTAGGAAGGAAGACAGTGCCTTTTACAAACCTCATGCATTCATTCCTTAAGGTCTCAAGAGAACAAAGAGTTCAAATGTGTGTCTTACCTCTGAACAGCTCCAGAACACAGGTCACAGCCTTCTGTGCCAGGGCTGAGCTGAGGCAAACAGCTCACAGAGAGGGAATGACCCCATGGATCTCTATGGCCCCCAAAGGGGAGGAGGACATTTATCCTGACTGGATAAACTCCACTGCTGATTTGCTCAGAGCCTGATAGTTTTAGACTCAGTAAAACTCCTTTACTACTCCTTCTCTGCTAATGCTTTTGGGGGAATCTCATATTTCAAAGTCATTCCGACAGAAGATGAGGAAAACCCAAACCACACAAGGAACAAAAACAGCAGTGCCTTAGGACCACCACAGATCAGCACCACTCACACTCTGCTCTTTCCTCCCAGGTTCTACAGCTTCCACAAACTCCTCCACCCCTGCTGGAACAGGTACCTCTGCCTTGTGATGTGCTTTGTGAGTCTGTTTGGATGTGGATGCACATGGAAATGGGGGGATGCAAATGGAGAGGCCCCGAATGGGACCCTGATTCAAAATCCCCATCTGCTGAGGGATCTTCACCCAGGATCCCTCTGCCTGCCACATCCATCACCACTCACCCCCAGATCTCCAGGGGGACACTGTGCCCCAGAGGGTGACCTGCTTTGGCTCCCTTTTGTCCAGAAGGAAGCCTGGGGAAAGCAGAGGGATCCTGCCTCATCTCTGCTCCCTGTCTCCCCAGCTGTTTCCCTGCAGCAATGGATCCATGGAGCAGGTTCCTACAGCCACATCCGTGACAAACCCTCTCCTTGGCATCTCTTGCTCCCCTCACCCTTTCTGCTCTCGTTCTCCAACCCTCCCTGTGGGATCCCACCAGCCTGGAAATGTCACCTCTGCTTGTGTTCCAGGTCACCCCCAACCAACAGCACCCAGCCCTGAAGCAAAGAACCACAGCTCAGGTAATGCTCAGCTGGAGACCAAGGAGAGCAGCCTGGGGACGTCCCAGTGTGGAACTGGTCTGAACCCAGTCCAGCTGGGCCACCCCACAGTAACTGGGGCTGTGCAGAGGACAGTGGTGAGGAAGAAGGAGATTTTGTGCTGTCAGGGCTTCTGATCCAGCCAACTCACCCCATAGGGGTCAAGGCACAGGTGTGAGCAAAACCAGGGGGAAAAACATCACTAAATTGAACAAGGAGTATGAGATGATTGTAGAATCCCAGAACCCCAGAATTGTTTGGGTTGGAAGAGACCTTAAAGCTCATCCCATTCCCCACGGGCAGGGACACCTTCCACTATCCCAGGTTGCTCCAAGCCCTGTTCAACCTGGCTGATCTTTAAGATCCCTACAAATCCAAGCCTTCCTATGATTTTGTGACATGTACAGAAAACCAATTACACAAGAAATGATCTCTCCAGATCCACATCTGTTAGTATCCATTTGGATCTTTGGAGATCTTTTTTCCTTGCTGTGTTTCAAGGAAAAAAACAATCTAAGCATAGCTACCCTTCCAGAAGGACCCCAAATATATGAAGGAATAAGATCTCAAAAAGATCTCTGCTTCTGCTTCCAAGGTTTGCAGAAAAAAAAAAGAAACTTAATCCTAAATTCTACTATTTCAGTGAAGCATTTGGATAAAGGGGAAAAAACCCCCACCACACTAACCTTGAAATCATTTCACCATTTTCTCAATTTATTGGAAAGCCAAGAGCAGTGTAGTCAAGGAACTTGCCTGTAAATTCCCAGCTGGTGATGCACTCCTCCTTACAGAGAGATTGTTGAAAGCTTTCCCCCTCACATCTTGCTCTGGATTGGGTGCAGTTTGGAGCAGGTTGAGGCAGAGGACAGAGCCTCCAGATCACCTCAAGAGCTGAATTATTCGTGCCTGGGGACTCTCAGTGAAATGAAAGGTGAAAGTTGGCATTTCAGAACACAAGGGAATGATCATGTGGGTGCCAGGCAGCTCCAGGCAGGTCAAGTGACAAAAACACCTTCACTTTTCAAGGCAGGGAAAGCACAGTGGCAAACCCCGACTTTCTCCACGTGTTTGCTGAGCTCTGCCAGCTCAGCATCTCCTCACAGTGAAAAGAGCAAAAGGAAATGCCGAAGTACAAGAGCTCCTTGACTCTGAGCAGGATGAAGGCTATTTTCATGCTTTCCCTGGCAGATTGTTGGAGCTCTTGAGGAATTTGAGAGCTCTGCAATAGCTGTGCCCTCTCCAAGTAGTTTCTGAGCTGAACTTTTTGAAGTAACACCACAATTTCCCTACAGAGCCATCAGTAAAATCAACACTACTGACCAACCTGAGCCTCACCTCTGTGGGTCAAACTACTACAGCCAAACCCTCCCTCACCACTACAACAACCCTGACAGCAACCACTGAGCAAGGTAAGGATGGAAAACTCAAATATTTGCTCAGGCAGGAGCTGTTTGTGCCTCCCTCCTGATCCAAGCCAAACTGCAGGCATCAGAATATTGGACTAGTCCACATTGTGCTGGTTATTCAGCAATTCTGCAAATATTGAATTTCTCAGAGTCTTTGCTGAAAGAGCAGCTCATTCCAGCTCCCCAGATGGACACAGAGAGGCCAAGCCATATGAGAAAATCCAGATCATGCTTTATCAAATATTGGAACAGCTCCAGCCTCCCCACACTCCCTCTCCCAAGCTCACCTGTCAGGTACACTCTGAGTTGACTCCCCACCCGGCTAACTGGGCATCCTGATGTCTGTCTGGAGGGAAAGGATCATGCAAATAAAGATTTTTACTCCATGGACACCCAACAGCTCTCCACGGTGGAATTTGTAGTGGCTTCCCAAGTTAAGTGTCCTTTCACATGTTTTCTCTGTCTAGATGATAAGTCCAGTGGAAACAGAAGCACAGCAGCTCCTTCTCCAACACCTCAAGGTACTTTGTCCTTTTCGAGACTAACAATAAGATCAGACAACTTGATGGCAATCAATGGCACAGGTTCTCTAAGCACAAGTCTTTTTTGGGGAGTGAGCCATCCAAAATCACATCTGGTGCCTTTATAAGTGATAAAACACAAAACAAATGCTCTTAACGTCCTCTGCTGGAATGAACTTGAGCAGCTGAACAATGGATCTATGTTTAGGAGAGGGGAGCCCTTTAAAATATTTTAAAATAAACATAATTTTGCTTTTGACAGTTTTCTTAACTCTAACTGTAAGCACAAATTAGAGAATTCAGTAAGAGTTTTCTCAGAATAAGGGCAGAATCCAAGTGACTGGAAGACTGAAATCTGACAACTGAGCTGATTCTCCATTAAAAATTCAGCCTCAAAAATCTGCAGTGGTCAAGAACCTGCTCTCCCTCTCCAAGTACCTCTCAGATCTCTGACACAAGCAGGGTGAGGAAGCCATGGTCAGCTGCGCCCACACAGATGCCCACCCAGCAGGGCTGTGCCCAGCTAAGCCAGGAGCCCTTTGCTCAGGGCAGATTGCTGATCATTCCAGCCCTGATTTACCACTGAGAAGCTCCACACGTCTTTGACTAAAGATGCTGATGCTTCCAAAAGCCAGGTCTCCCATTGTGTGAGACCAAACATTTCCCAGGGATGGAGTATCCGTGCCAGGCTTGGCAAACCACAGCTTCTGCCTGTGGCTAGAAGAACAATTTCAGAATGAAACAAAGAATTTGATGAGTGGGGAAAAAATTGTACAGCAGCAGACCCTGCTTCTCCACACTGTTGTGCTCCTTGTGGTTTCTGAAAGAGCTAGATTTATTATTTCATGCCTTTTCCCCTTTTTCTTCTGGCTTTTGGCAAAATCCCATTCAAATATTTGCTGTGGGACAGGACCTGGGTTCAGCTGCTCCCCGGGGCAGTGCCAGGAGCTGTGACACCTCTCCAAGCACCACATCCCCTGGGCCAGCACTGCTGCTGGGAACGTGGGGATAGGAAAGCAGGGAAGAAGATCCTACCTGACCTACAGATGATCTTCTGGAGCTCTCAAGTATCACTTTGAGTCTCCTGACAGGGCCTGTAGCTGCTCATTAAGGTGGATTCAGACACTCTGGCTGTTCAACAACAGCCTGGAGGCAGCAAAGGATGTTTTTTCTCTGCACAAGTGAACCACATGGGCTGGCTTTACATTTCCTTGCACAAGCACTGGAAGCAGCTGTCACAAACCAAGCAGCTTCACACAAGCCAGTTTATCCCACTGGGAACTGGAGGAGCCCTTGCTTGGACAAACCTCTGTGCTGCCACAGGCACATTACATATGGTGTACAAGTTAGTCCAACTCAAAAGGGTTTAAGAACTTCTAGATAACCCAGCATAGCAAATCCACTCATATCCAGTCCAGGGACAAGCCAAACACTCAGTCCACATCTACATTCTGCAATATTTTTCCCCCTAATCAGACTTTAATTTTAAAGTGTCAATGTTTATGATCTACAACACATCTATAACCCTCCCAGCTCACTCTTCCAGCCTTGCCTTGCTGTTTCTGCCCCAAACCTGTACCTGGGACTGCAGACCCTAAGGAGTTTACAAAAGGGTATTTGAGTTTTGGTTCCCCAGGTTTCCATTTGGACATGGAAAATAGTTCAAAGTGTGTTTGGTGGGAAGCTTCTAGTAGGGAGGGGGGAATAATAATTCCATATTTCCCCATCTATCACCAGCACTACTGTGAATCCATTCTCCTCTCCATTAATTCCTTTGGTTCTTGGATGTCACTGGAGGTCAAGACTCACATTCTGTGTCTCTCTGTGCAGGTCAGGATCCCGTAAGGAATGAGAGCACCACAGCACCAGTGACTCAAGGTGCTTCCTCCTCACAGAGAGGTGATTCCTGTTCCATATTTTATATTCCTCTGCACAGCCAGCAGCAAGGCCATCACACAGCTGTCTGCAAGGCAGTGTGGATAACAATGATTTCCTGAGGGGTGATGAACATCCCATCCAGCTCTTGAAAAGCCTGTAAAGCTCTACAGAAACAGCACTTCAGGGCAACCTTTTGAGCCTGGGAACAGCAGGAAAGGTGCCATTAAGGCAAAAAGTTGTAAAAGGAGGGAGACTGGACAAATTCCCTCCTCAAACGCAGTGCCAGTGCTGACTTTGACCTTTCCTCACTGGGGTCCCAGAAGGAAACCCTGTGGGTGCTCTCAGCTTGTAAAGGGCCCCACCAAGGCAATGATTCCACAGAGGCCTTGCTCACTTTGCTGTTAAGATTGATGGGCCTGGCCAGGAGCCAAACTTGGTCTCCTCAGTGAAATGCGAGTTAGGGCCTCTAGCATTGCTAGGAGTCCTCTTCCCAGCCATGGAAGAATGGCTTTTCTGTAAATCTACCTTTCTCCCCTCTGTAGGCACCTCAGAACCCATCACCCCAACACCCAACTCCTCCAGCCATTTGCCTGAGCCCACCCCAACAGATGAGAAATCACCACTGACAGTGGCAGCTTTTGGTAAGGTCCTGTGGCACCTGGGGAGAGGAGGGGGCTCTCTTTCACCAGGCCATGCTGG
>VYXF01007147.1:359277-373951 GCA_013397295.1 Polioptila caerulea
GTCTGGTGGGTCCCGTCCTGCTCGGGACATTCCACAATCCATGACACTCCATTATTCCATAATTCCATTATTCCATGACCTCCGCTCCCCTCAGACCCCACTCGTGACGTCACCGCCCTTCGCCGTGACGTCACGGGGCCGCCGGGGCCGCTCCCAGCAGCCCCCGCGCTCAAGATGGCGGCGCGGGGCGGCGGGCGGTGAGCGGGGGGCGGCAGCGGCCGCGGGCCGACATGACCTACACGGCCGAGCAGCTGGACGGGGTGCAGCGGTGAGCGGCAGCGCGGGGCCCGCGGGAGCACGGGAGGCGGCGGGAAGGCGGGGGGTGGAGCCCGGGGAAGGGCGGGGAGCGGGCCCGGGGCGCCCCGGGATAACTCCGTGTGCGCCCTCAGGATCAAGCGGTGCCGGGATTACTACGAGATCCTGGGGGTGAGCCGGGACGCCGGCGAGGAGGAGCTGAAGAGGGCGTACCGCAAGCTGGCCCTCAAGTTCCACCCCGACAAGAACCGCGCGCCCGGAGCCACCGAGGCCTTCAAAGGTGAGGGGTCCGGGGGGCGCCGTGAGGGGCAGCGCCGCTGCAGAAGCGCCCGCCGGCCCACGGAGCCGGGCGGGGTTACGGGCACAGCAGCGTCCTCACGGAGCCCTGCTGCGGCTCGGCAGGGTTTGCATTTCTATCTGCAAAACAATCGTCTCCCTTAGAAACGATGGGAAATGCATCCCAGGTCTCGTTCCCAGAGCTCCCTTCTGAGGAGCTTTAGAAGGATCTGGAGGGACAGGACACAGGGAGTGGATTCCCACGGTCAGAGGGCAGGGATGGATGAGATATTAGGAAGAAATTCTTCCCTGCTTGGGTGCTGAGGCTCTGGCACAGGTGGCCCAGAGAAGCTGTGGCTGCCCCTGGATCCCTGGTAGTGTCCAAGGCCAACTTGGATGGAGCTTGGAAATTCCTTGTCAAGTGGGAGTTGTCTCTTCTGATGGCAGGAGGTTGGAATGAGGTGATCTTCATGGTTCCTTCCAACCCAAACCATTCTGGGATTCCATGATACTGAAGAAGGTTCAGAACTTGGAACTGACACTGCCTATGCAGGAGAATTGGGTGTTCGTCATCAATAACTGCTCCTTGTCATTAATAAAGTGTTATTTTTATAAATATGTACGGGAATGTGAAATTGGATCCAATGTGCTGTGTCTGGAGTTTTCAGTTATGCTGCTGTGTTACTGTCCCAACTCATACATAATTCCCCTTTCCAAGCAGCCTAGCACGAGGAAAGCAAGTGATTCATTCACAGTCTGTGAAAACAAGGAGCTTCTGGAGGGCTGTTCTTTATCTGTTTGTGTTTGGGTTGTATTTCTCTATGACCTTGTTCTGTCAGAGATCAAAGAAGAAGATGAGCCAAACAAACACTCCTGGGTGGTTGGATGTGAGGTGTGAAATAGATGTGCCACACAGCTTCAGGAGCATCTCTCCCAGCAGGAAGAACTTGGGATAGCCCTGTGCCTTTTACTTGGTCCCTGCAATTATTGACTTTTGTGTTAATTGCACGTGGGATATGGGGGTGCACTCAGACCAAACTGGCATTTGGCTTGAGCTGATAAAATGCTCCATTGTCGCCCAGTTTCTTGGCTGAATTGAACTCTCATGTCAGTTTTACAAATATGCCAAGTCTCTCCACATACTTAAACACTTCTGTCATTCTCCTGGCTTCAGTGACAGCAGGAAGTGGTTTCCATCACAGGTAATGCCAGAGCTGTTACACATCTTTTGTAAAAGAAGCTCAATCTTTGGTCAAGCACAAATTCCCTAGGCTTGTTTGGGCTTTTTTTGCTGCTCCACTTACAGAAGTGTGAGCTCTGGGATTGTAACACTGGTTTTAATTCCCTCTCCAGCAATAGGCAATGCTTTTGCAGTTCTGAGCAACCCTGAGAAACGGCTCCGCTACGACGAGCTGGGGAGTGACCATGAGCACGTCAGCACTGGCCAGGCCAGGCACTACAATTACTACACAGAATTCGAAGCAGACATCACACCAGAAGAAATATTCAATGTGTTTTTTGGTGGGCACTTCCCTACAGGTCAGTACCTGTCTGCAGTGGTGTCAAAGGGTGGTGGACTGACTAACCCTGAGGGAACAGCTGGAGCTGGCACAAAGCAGGGCCAGGCTGGATTTTGGGAGAAGGTTCTTCCCCCAGAGGGTGCTGGGCACTGCCCAGGGAATGGGCACAGCCCTGAGGCTGCCAGAGCTTCAGGAGCCTTTGGACAGCACTGCCAGGGATGCACAAGGGGGATGGCTGGGGGGGCTGGGCAGGGACAGGAGCTGGATGATCCTTGGGAGTCTCTTCCAACTCAGCATATTCTGTGATTCTGTAAGCCATGAGGAAGTTCAGCTTCCCTCGAGACTGCTCAGGGTGTTGATGATACATCTGAAAAGAGCAGAAACCTTTTCACATTTGATTTCTGCCTTTCTTTTATTCCCTCCATCATCTGAAGCCAGTAATGGCAGGGGAGGTAAAATAGGGTGTGAATGAGAAGGGATCAGCGTTGTTTTTGATGATGGTTGGACTCAGTGACCTCAGAGGTCTTTTCCAGCATGAACCCTGACTGGGTTGTACTTAAGGTGCCTGACAGCATTCCAGGCCAGCATGGCCCAGCTCCTGGAGCTGTGGTCTCAGGGGAAACAGGGGCTCCTGTGCTGTAATGGAATTACAGCCTGGGAGCTCAGGGAGTGCTGACTGACAGGAGAGGATCCAGGGGATGTGCAGGATCAGTGGCACAGCAGTGAAAGCTGCACCTGGAGTAGCTCTGTGCATGTCTCAGTCCAGCCTTGGCGTTTGGATTTGTAGGAAAAATAGAAAGATCCTACAAAATCAGTGGATTAAAAGGAAATCTGAAAGGTGTGAGGACTTCAAGCGCCTTCCTGGCAGCATCTAAGGAATTGCTTCAGCACTCCTGGGAGCTTTTAATCTCCAAGGTGTCACAAAAAGTGAGGTACACAACAGTTTCTACAGCCTGAAGACACCCAGACAAGTACTTACTTACTAAACCTTGCTGTGAATGGTGCATCTTGCAGCTAAGGGGACCTCAGATCCCAGACTTGCACCAGTGGATATGCAAAGCCAACCCTAGCATGGTATAATTCCAGCTGGAGTCTGCAAGTTTTCCATCTCTGACTGCAGGGAATGAATTGCACCTGGATATGCCCTTTGTGGGACATCACCCTCATGGAATGGGCCTGTGGGGGGGGACAGGGGTGCTTGGAGTTGAGGACAGGAAATTGAGGAGGTGTGGGAGGAGTTTGGGTACTGGGCATGAGAGGTTTATCAGGGAGACTGGCATGAAGGAGAAAATGGGAATTTTTAGCAAAGAGTAAAAAAATAAAAATATAATTTTGTAGTAGTGTGTGTTGGTAATGAACAAGAGTTTCCTCACTGGGCTTTGGAGGGCAGGTGCATGGCTTTGTTTTTACTGAACAGTTTTCCTCTATGGATATTCCATGGAAAAACAGCTAAATTTAAAATGTTAGATATGATTAAACTCAAAGGAGATTCCACATGGCAGAGTGTTGCAGTTGTAATGTAGAGAGGCTACAAGTTCTTCCTCTCATAAAAGATAAATGCACATGGAAAAAAAGAAACTGCTGCCAGAAATTCTTGGATAAACTTAAAATTTGGGAAAACTTTTTCTAGGCACCCCTATAAAAGCCATTCTTCTTTTCCCACACTGCCTGCTTCTTTTCACAGCTTGGTAAAATCCTGTCTGAGTAATGTTGAAGGATAGAAATAAACTTTCTTTTTTCCCCAAACAAATTTTCCTCCTTGGAGCCAGCCTGGCTTGGCTCAATGTTGGAGCTGACTGCACACATCCCTAGAGCTTGGAGAATCTTGGAACAAGCAGTGGAACAGAGGTTTGGCACAATAGCAGAAGTCACCTTTGCCCAGGTTTCTTGCAGGATTTTCTGGGAAACTCAAAAACAGGACAGGATAAGAGTATAAAATAATATGACATCTTTCCCAGGGCTTAAAAATAGTTTTTGCATTTCTGTTGTGATGATAAGCCACAGATTTCAATTCTCTAACACAAAGGCATTCTGAATTTCAAAAGAGGAGAGCACAGCTATTATTAAGATATTCATATGGTGATAAAATCAGATCCTGAGCTTCAAATTGAAGCAGCAAATGCAATTCTTCCCTCATTTTAGATTTTTTAAAAATAAATCAACTGCATTCTGTGTGCAAGAAAGAAAATCCTGAATTGTTCACCTTTTTTATTCTTTCTAAAATCTCTTTCTTTATTATAAAATAATTAATTGAAATTATTAATGGCTTGAAGGCAGAGGAATTAGAAATGAGGGTAGAAGACCACATTCAGTAATTATGGGAGACCATAATTCACAGTCTGAGCCTGGTGAAGCAAACTCATTGTCCTGCCACAGCCTTGCAAGTGAATGTGACAAGAACAGCATTAAAATATGAGATACAATCATAAAACTCAGGACATGCTTCTGCAGCTTGATTTAAATTAAGATGGATTGGAGCTCACTATGGTTTCTGTGGTTGGTTTTTGGAATAACATTGTGGTGGTGTTTAATTCTGAGGAGGTTTGTGCTTTTTACTCTGGATCTCCCAACTGTAATTCAGCTGTGGAATATAAACCTGGGTAATTCAGTAGAAACTGAGGAATCCAGGTGAGTCCCAGCAGCTGAGTGAAACATGAGCCTGTCCTGGTTTCTTTTGCAGGGAATATCCACATGTTCTCCAATGTAGCCAGAGATGCTCACTATTACCCACGGAGGCACCGGGCCGAGAGGGCCTGGACACGGGAGCCAGAGGAGGAGGAACACAGGCCACAGGTAGCCAGGAGGAGAGAACTCCTCAGCCTAAATATTGAAACATCTCAGCAGGGTGAGGGATCCTCTTCCAAAGCCAGGACAAACCCCCCCATGCTGGAGTGCTCAGTGTTTATCCTCAAGGGCAGCAGCCACGGTGAATGATTTGTTTGTCACTGGATTGGCTTTTGTTAAGCACTGCTGCAAAGATCCATTGTATTTATGGCATCTCAGGCCCTCCAGTTTCTGTCACTGAGAGTTTTGCTGCTGCTTGCTTTTTGCAAGCTCCAGTGCTTGGTAATCCAACAACAATAGGTCCAAATAGGGACTGGTGATGGATGTGGAAGTCACAGCTTGTCCTCAAGGTGTATTTAATCCTTCAGAAAATGAGCACCATGGGGCTGCACAGGCCTCTTCCAGATGGGGACAGGATGGGCCTGGGGCACATTTCTGCCAGGTGAGACGCAAGGTGTCCTTTGTTGTCAGTGCACATACACACCTGCTGCCTGCCTTGGCAAGATCTTCCTCTGGAGACAGTCTGTTAACCTCCAGGAATCATTCTCCAAGGAAGATGAGTTTTTCCTTGTGAGTCTCAGGCTCAGAAAAAAAATCTGGTACAGCTGACAGACAGCTAAGCTTGAGGAATTGAATCCAGCCCCTTACTTCAGGGAAGTGAAGCCCCTCACTGAGCGGTTGGATCATGTCCAGATAAGGGAACAGAGCTGGGAAAGGGGCTCAGCCTGGAGCAAAGGAGGCTCAGGGGGGCCCTTCTGGCTCTGCACAACTCCTGACAGGAGGGGCAGCTGGGGGGGAAAGGGCTCTGCTCCCAGGGAACAGGGACAGGAGGAGAGGGAATGGCCTCAGGCTGGGCAGGGGGAGGCTCAGGGTGGACAGCAGCAGGAATTTCCCCATGGAAAGGGTGGTCAGGGATTGGAACTGCCCAGGGAGGTTTGGGGTGCCCATCCCTGGAGGTGTCCCAGGAAGGGCACTGAGTGCTCTGGGCTGAGGACAAGGTGGGCATGGGGCACAGGTTGGACTCCATGGGCTGGGAGAGCTTTTCCAGCTTCAGTGGTTCTGGGATTCTGTAAATCCCATCTACTACTGCCTCAGAAGTCCTTGTTGGTATCCCAGTGCAGAGGTCAAAACCTAAATAGCTGAATATTGTATTTTTGTCTGGATAAGGAAAGACATTTAAAAGCCAGTTTAGAAAGAAATGGAAGAGCAGAAAGAAAGATCAGTGTTTTCCCTTTGATAGTGTTTCCACTCTTCTGTTCTGCCAAATGAACCCAATCAAAAGCCCCAGTGCTTGCATCCTGTCTGGAGTTACACTGCATGGGAGCTCTTAACCATTTCCTGCTCAGCCATTAAATGCAGGGCTTGAGCAGAGGCTGAGCTCTTCACCATGGAGAGCAAATTCAGAGTGTGCAGGAAAGCCGTGGGCACACGGGAATTGCAGGGTGCTCCTGCAGGCTGGATTGGACACTGACAGGTACAATAGTGCTGTGGGCACTGTGAAGGAAGGGGAAGAGGAAAAGATAATGGAAAGAAAATGGTATTAAAAGTGTTCTGATTTTATTAGTAAAGGTTATGTAGAAATTACAATGTCTTCCCTCTCAAAATCCCAAAGTGCTTCCTCTTTTTTCTTCGAAGTTTACATGTAACACATTGTGGATCTGTGATTGATAGCCTGGCTTCTGTGAACAGATGCCTTTTTCCATCTCTCTATTTTCTTGACTGCTAATCCTTATACTTTTCAGAATTCATACTCTGCATTTATCCAGTTGATGCCAGTTTTCATCATCATAATAGTGTCAGTTATAACCCAGCTGATGGCCACCAACCCACCCTACAGCTTATTCTACAAATCGTAAGTCCTTTAAAACCACATTTTCTGCTGTTGCTGTTTGCAGTGTGAAGGCAGATGGAAGTTAGGTTTGATAGCAAAATGCATGTTAATGTTCTGCTCTTTGTAGAAAATGTTACCAGTTTGTACATAAGGAAATGCCAACAGCCTGCCCTGGTGAGTTCTGAGCACTGTGAAGTTACCTGTGAGGAGCTTTAGTGCACAGGGTGCTGAACTGAGAGGGTCAGAAACCTTCCTCATCTGGCCTGAAAGGTTTTGCACACTGATACAGGATGGGGAGTGTGGATGTCAATGAGCCTCTGATCTGACCAACCTCCAGAGCCTGTGGACCGCCCCTAAGGTTCCTCTGGAAAGCAGCTAAAAAATGAAACCTGTGGTTTGCAGTATAAATCCAAATCTTTTTTGGAGCATGAATTCCGCTGGAAGCTCAACAAATCATTAAAGCCTTGAAATGCCCTGGTTTAACCTCTCTAGACAAGCAGAGCCCTGGGGGCTGATGGGCTTGGGGAGCAGAAGGACCCCACCAGAGCTGCTGTACTGGGAGCTTGTGGGGCAGAGGAAAACTCATGTGCTGCTTTCAGCATCCAGGGCTGGAGGAGGGAAAGAGCTGGCCTGGGCTGGCCCTTACTGACAGGAGTGGGCTTGGAAGGTTTGGGGCAACCAGCAGAGTGCTCCAGACAGTCCCCTTGTTCCCTTCTAGGACTAAAACTGCTCAGGTCCTGCCTTCCCCTCCTCTCCTCTGCCAGAGCAGCCCAACACCCTCCTGAATTTACCACACGATGTCAGTGTGAGGCCCTCAGAAAAGAACAGGAGGGTGGATGGGGTTTTTTTGGGTGGGTTTTTTTTTTCCCCAGGGAGTGTTTTTGCTATCTGCCAGTCCCATGTTAAACCTCCCACGCTGCCCCCACAGCAGCTGAGCTGCTTTTCTTCACTGCCTCCCCTTCTCCTGGTGACAGGAGATAGTCAGGCCTGAGCCTGGTTCAGAGCTAGGCTGTTTATCTAAATCATAGCCTTAAAACAACTGAACAGCCTAAAAACGAAAAGAAATTGGAGACACCTCTGAGAGACAGGGAAAAAGAAGGAAAAGAGGAGTCCAGGAAAAAGAGGCAAACAGGATTCCTTTGAATAGAGTGTAACCTTTTGTGTTTTGGCTGCCTGCCTCTCTCTGTGGGCAGTGATTTGAGCAGAGGCCTGGGTATCATTGCTCAAATAAGGAAATTAACTCCAGGAGTGTAGTTTAGACTGTGTCAGAGGGGCTGATTCTTCCTACAGGTATTTTCCAGCCTGTTCCATGCCTCACTTTTCTTACTGATGATTATAAATCATGAAGAAAAGTGTTACTAGGATCTCCACTGCTAAATTTTATTTCTACTAAAGAATTAAAAAAAATGGGTAAATCCAGATCCAACTGCATTGTGCCCTGAGTTTTTATAAACTCTGGGATATTTTCCTATGGTTGTAGCAGGAGGGTGGATTTTGTTTGTACTGCACAGCTTGCTGTCCCTGAGATTGTAATTTCCTGGCTGGTTGGTTGAGGGAGCCATAATCCTGCAGAAATGAACTGTACAAACATTGCTGTAAATATTTTCCTCTGGAAATGCTAATATGGAGGAATAACTCTTGGTTTCTTGAGGTGTGAACTGCTGAAACATCTGATTTCCCCCTGCTGCTCCCACAGGTCCATAGGCCACGTTGTCAGCAGAGAAACAGAGAACTTGCAGGTGCCTTACTATGTTGATAAAAACTTTGAAAAGAATTATCAAGGAGCAGAACTTCAAGAGCTTGAGAAAACAGTTGAGAAAGATTACATAGACTATATTCAGACCAGCTGCTGGAAGGAGAAACAGCAAAGTAAGTTATTTCTGTCCCAAGCATGTTTCAGGGGCTGGGGGGTGGTTGTGCTTCACAAAGCTCTGCTGGTTTTAGCCTCAGTTTCCAATCCTTGTAACATCTCAGCCTTGCAGTGGTTTAAGGGGTCTCACATCTCTTAACACTGAACATGCTATTCATGAGATCTGTCAAAATCCATTTTAAGTGATTCTGAGAGATGAGTGGAAAGTAGACTTCACCATTTGAGACACTTTTTTCCACTCAGGCTTTATGCTTGAATAACCCTTAGTGATGTTTTAAACATACAGCCTACCACATTTATCTAGCCCTGACAGATTGCTTGGCTGGAAAAGATCTTGAGACATCACCTATTCCGTGTTTCCTTTGCTGGAGAAGAATCAGTCTCACTTTCATTGGCTCCACAAGAAGTTTCTTTAACTTTTTCCTTAAAATTTCTCCAGGAGAGTCCAGAGCGTGTCCAGGTGCTCTTGGCACCCTCTCAGGGGGTTGTGTTCCTGGTATCAGTTTTCAGAGCGTGTTTCCGTGGTTTGGGTGTTATTTGCATTTTCTATCTTTAGCCGAGTTGGAGATCATGTTTTTCACAATTTTCAAGTCTTTCAAAAACAAGAATTGAATGCAGAAAGGAGGAACACAGATGTGAGCATTCGAAATCGTTATTCTCACTGAGCCCTGAGTGGATGAGTGGCACAAGTAAAGGCATGTTAACCCCATGTTTTATTGCTTGTTAATTGCTACTAATCTGGTTCATTGAAGAGACAGCAAATTCCTGCTGCTTGCAGAATGGTAAGAAATAACAGAAATCAAATCACAAGGAGTAGCTTAGGCTGGGATGTTGTGACTGGTTTTATTCACTTAAAGAACTCATCACCTTCAAATGAGTCAGCACTGAGTAGTGCTGTGTGTAAAGGAACTGGAACAAGTTGGGTCTGTGTGAATTCTTAGTAGCAGCAGATGAGCTGCTTTCACACACTGGTGGGAATTTTAAATTGCTCTGTGCAGAACAGTCCTCAGCACACTGCTGAAAAGTGCCTTTGCACTTGTTTTCAGTTTCTTTTCCAATTTATCTAAAGAAGACTCATTTAATCCTAAGGGAGAGGTAACAATAGTGTTGCTGACTCCTGGCTCTTTACAGGTATTTGATGGGAAGGCATGTTGTGGCTTATTTTACATAAAAGTTACCAATTCTGCTTAGAAAGAAATAAAAAGCTGTAGGCTCTGAAGTTAAAAAGGAAAAGAACATATAAGACCATAAAAGTCCTGAAGTTTTTGGAGTGTTTGATTTGTGAACTTTGAGTATCTGTGGCTGGCAGGAGCAGCCTCCAGGGATAATGTGGATAATCATACTCAAAAATGTATGCTTGCTACAGGGGAGAGTTTATTTCTTACAGAAAAATCCCTTGAATTGATCTCTGCAGCTGAAAGTCTCCACATTGTCTCTTTGACAGAGAGCTGGAGCTGAGGAGAGCCCAGCCCCACCGAGGGGATGGGTTTGTGAGTCAGAGAGGGGAGATGATCCAGCCTGGAATGCCAAGTGCCTGCCAAGCCAGAGCTTTGTATGCTCAGGGACTGTGTTAGTCACCAGCCACAAATACATTAAAACAGCCACAGATAGCATAGCCTGAGGCCACCACTGTCATGAAAAACTCACCATTTTCACAGTGCTTCCCATCCAGGCCATAGCTGAGACTGGGCTGACCTTAGGACAGTCATGTTTGTAAAAATAAACTCTGAATGCAGGATGGAGTGCTGGGGAGAAGTTCTGCAGATGCTGAGGCAGTTCCTAGTCAGCTGTTGCTGCACAGCATTGGTCCCTTAATCCTTGCTGAAGTGTTGGACTTGGTGTGATGAGCTTTTTGTCAGTTGAATGTCTATTTATAGAACATTTGTTGTGTTAACTGAGGGCACGTTTCCCTTGAGCACCAGCAAAACAGACAGAGATGAGTAGTTCAGGAGCAGTTGGGGTTTTAAAGTCCTTGATTTTAAGACTTGAAAAGCGTTACCTGGTGTCCAACAACCTTAAGGAAAACCTTTAAAATAATGGATTGGTTATTCCTTATTCAGCCAGTCAGTTTTATAGTGCTGCACCAGGCTCCTCAGCAGAGCAGTGTGTGAAAGTTGGGTGTGCTGTGGGTTTGGGTCTTCTGAAATCTGTGGCACAGTTCAGTTCAAAAAGCACATCCCAGATTTTACAAGAGGTGGTTCAGCTGGAATGGCTCAATTGTAAAGTGAGGCTGCAGAGAGCTTGGGGTCACAAAGAGGCAACTGAAAACAGACTCAGGATAAATATCACAAAATCATGGAATGGTTTCGCTTGGAAAGGGCCTTAAAGCTCACCCAGTGCCACCCCTGCCATGGGCAGGGACACCTCCCACTGTCCCAGGCTGCTCCAAGCCCCATCCAGGCTGGCCTTGGGCACTGCCAGGGATCCAGGGGCAGCCACAGCTGCTCTGGGCACCCTGTGCCAGGGCCTGCCCACCCTCACGGGGAGGAATTTCTTCTGTACATGCAATGTAAATATAGTTGGAATTCAGAACCTCCTTGAAGAAAAGGCTTCAAAAGAACTACTCCATAAAAGATTGAAACCCACAAGGAGCAAATGTGATGGAATGAACGCTGTCAAAAGTGCAGGGAACCATTTTCCCCAATTGGATAAGTGTAAACTGAGATTCTCCACTGCACACCTCCAGGGACTCTGGGCTCAGGGACAATTACCTGAGCCTGGTTTTTACTGGTGGTTTGACAAGGCTGTGCCCAGCAGTGCTTGAGTGGCATTTTGGTTATAAACCAGTAAATGGATTCCTGCTCCAAGGTGAGCTGTTCTGCCTGTCAGTTTGTGAAGCTTTTCAGTGAGTGGGAGGGGGGTTAAATGGCTTTAAATTTCAGTGGGACAGGGACAGAGGATGTAAGGCAGGAAAGGACCTATTGAAGTTCTTTCTGCTCTCAATAATTTTGTAAAATGAGGGGCTTGTAAGGTGTATAAAAACTCTCTGAAAAATTGAGTGTCATCAGGTAGCCTGTGCTTATGGAGACGTTGACCTTTTCAGAAGTAAATTACTGCTGTTCTCCTCGGTGCATCTAATCCTGCAGCCAAATTATTCTGCAGGGAGAAACCTATGTTCAGACTTCTTCAGCTAATCAGCAAAAGAAACTTCTCTGAATTACTGGGAGGAAATAATTTAAACAATGAGATTATTTCAGTTTTATGTGGCTTTTGAGAAGAAGTGGAACAAAATGCAAAGTACATTTGAGATTGTTAACGAAAGGGCAGGGAGGCCTTTCAGACGAGTCCCTTGGGTAGCTGTTCACCTCCCTGCCTTCAATACCCACCAAAATTAAAATTTAAAAGTGCCACAAGGATAACAAAGCACTTAGAAACAGTTCTTTAAAGGAGGCTCAGGGCTTTGTCCTAATACATCTTTTTTTTCATCTTTCAGAGTCTGATTTGTCAAATTTGGCCAAGCTCTACAGAGATGAGCGGTTAAAACAGAAAGCAGAGTCCCTGAAACTTGAGCACTGTGAGAAGCTCTCCAGTCTGATTGGGATGCATAAAGGGGGCTGACCAGGACGCACACGTTCCATACTTCTATTTATTGCTGTTTTAACTTAGTTTTTTCTTTTCCTCCGTGTGAAAAGGGAAGGAGTCTGTTGTAAAGAGTCTGGATATTGGAGTCCCTCTGCAGGCAGTGCAGAGAGGGGCCAGCACAAGCTGCAGGGCTGCTGTTTGCTGTAATATATCCTGTACATTAGATTTGGTTCCAAGGACCAGTGGCACTTTGTAAATTCGTTCCCCAGATGTGCTCAGAGCTCAGACCCCGTCTGCATGGGTGGTTTGTCGGCCATCCATGCTGGGTGTGCTTCCCAGGAGAGCAGGCTCCTCTCAGCTTCCCGTGTTTCCTGTGGATCTGCTGCTCCCCGGATCCCTGACAGCGCCAGCGCCGTGCTGGGGCTGTGTCACCTCCCCCTGTCCCTCCAGGCTGTGCCACACAGCCGGGGTGGTTCCAGTGCAGGAGGGACAGTCCCTGCTGAGGGGGCCCCCGAGCACATTCCCAGCTCTCCTGCTGCCCCAGAGCTCGGGGTCTGTGCTGCTCCAAGGGAGGGCTGTGCCTGTCCTGACACCAGCATGGGAGTCTGGGAATTGCCCCGATTCCTGTGTGTGCCAGACTGTTGGGAAAGCAGAGCCGTGGTCATTCCCTCGTCCGTTTCCAGTGGCATATTTTGAAGCTGGCTATTCCATTCTGGTTTTTATCTGCACATTCCCCCAGCTCTCCCAGGGCTCTGCTTTGTCCAGCACAGTTCTCATGTAGCATATTTTTACTCTGTTGAACAGCTATGAATGTTTCACTTTAGACATGATACTGCAAAGAAAAAGATCCATGTGGCAATGTCCTGATTTTTCTTGATCCTCCTTCATACATCCAGGCCTTGAGGGGCAGGTTGATGCTGGGTTGTCCTCATGAGCAGCAGACCTTGGTTGGAGCAGTGTTGCTCCAGCTGAGCACCATGAACCCTCCGAGGCAGTGAGGTGTGTGCCCTGCATGGAATGAGCTGCTCTTCCAGGGAATTTCTGCCCAGGGTGGGGGCTCACAGAGCAGCACTGCTCCCCTCTGACCCTGGAAAGGGGAGTCAGTGATACCTGAGCAAGGCTCTGCTGTTGCCACATGCCTGAAACTCGAGTCACACAGAATGTACAGGTGGCCTTGGCTGAAACCTAGGGAGCAAACGCTCAAAAGCTTGGGAAATGCCAGGGTTAAACCTGCCTTTAAAATTCAGCCTGTCCGTGTGCTGGGCACTGGTGCAGTGGTGTAGGAGTCCCACTGGATGGAACTAGGAATGTTGGTACCACAGTGTGTCCCCTCCATGTCCCTGTCCCATCCAGCCAGCCCTGGGAGCTTTGGCAGGAAAGGAAGCTCAGAAAAAAACCCTTTCCTGGGGTCTGCACAAGGATGAGGGGTTGGTTTGAGGCCTGGTGCTTCTGCACACGAGCCCTGAACATCCCAGGTGGGAGGATAACATCCCAGGGACAGCAACAGTGCTGTGGTTGGATGTCATGAAAGGGAAAATAAGACACAGTGACTCTGTGAATTGCATTTTTATTGCACATTGGTAGGAAACCTTCTAGGAACATGGGGAAGTTGAGTAGAATTTTTGGGGCACCTGGAACCGGCAAGGCACCGGTGAAAAGGGCATTTTGAGGGGGTTGGTGTGGAACATTCTTAGTGCCAGAGTTTAGGGCCAGAATGAATGATGATTCCAGGCTGGTGGCTGCAGAGTAGGCAGCCTTAATTCTGGTATTTCCCACTTTTGAGCACGAGTGTACAAAAAGTGAAAATAATGTTGCTTTTTATATGTTAAATAGCTTGTAGAATATATTAGAAATTTATTTAAGTGGTTGGACTTCGTTCCAGGGTTGGGATCTTCCCTGTCATTCCTGTGTGGCTGTAGAGGGATACAGGTAGGGAGACTAAATCCAGCGACTTCCTGGACTCACAATGTCCTGCACGGAGCTTGAACTCCTCCATAGCATTTTGCACTGAAACCAGACTGTACCTTTCATCCAAAGATCTCGAGTACTTGATGGAGACCTCCTGTGGGAAGCACAATCAGCTGGGAAATGCAGGAGAGAGGTAAAAAAATCCCCGAAAGCAATAAGTGTTTTGTTCCTAACCAGGGTCAGGGCGCTGGTCCTGGTGCGTGCTGTGAGGGAGGGCGTATGGCTTGGGACCTCTGCGGTGACAAACGGGACAAGTTGTGTTTGTTCGGTGCTCCCCAGGGAAAAGGAGAATCCTCTCTGGAGCCGCTCTGTGGAAGTGCATCGCTGTCCTTCTCCAAAGGGTCCTTGGGATTCTTCTCTGTGGGGCTCTGACGGGAGGAGAGGGCGTTCCTGGGAGCACCAAGCGCTTGAACATGGGTTTGTGTGTGTATATATATTTATTTATTTTTAAATTAAAGACGTGACATCGCCGTGCCTGTCCGTGGTGGTCCGAGCCTGGCGCCGGGAGGGTTGCGGGTGAGGGCGGGGGCGGCCCCGGGGCCTGGGAGTGGGAGGCAGCCGCCATTTGCCGCGGGGAGCGGGACATGGCCGAGGCCTCGGGATGGGGACCGGGACAGGGACCGGGATCGGGACCGGGATCGGGACCGG
>VYXF01007147.1:391886-404930 GCA_013397295.1 Polioptila caerulea
CCCCGCAGGGACGCAGGAGGAGCGAGGGCTGGTGCAGTGGAAGGCAGGAGCGCACTCGGACAGCACGAGCAGCGCCAGCCTGGGGAGCTACGACTTCCCCTTCGGAATGGGCGCGGTGCGGAGGAGCCGCTGGCTGAGGAATGTGCCCATCTGCCCGGTGTTCACCGGGTTCAGGGCCCGGGCGAGGGGCAGGGGCACGGCGGCCGCAGAGGGCCCGGACGGCACGGACGGGGGCTCGGTGTGCACCAAGGTCTGAGCGAGGGGAGTCCCGGGAGGTCCCGCCCCAGCGCCAGGGGAGCCGAGCCGAGCTCCCGGGGACTGTCGGGGTTCGGTAGCGCCCGCCAAGGCCAAAGCCAAGGCTGCTGGTGCTCGGCTCGAACGCGGGGCTAGGGAAACACAACGCTGCTCCTGGGGGACACCCCGAGCTCCGGGGTACAGCCTGGGGACCCCGTGCCATGCTCCACCCGAAGCTTTAGCCGGCCGAGACTAGCCCAGCGCTTGCTGAAGCCCATCAGCCACATCGCAGCCAGCCAGAGCCCCGGGGCCACCAACTCCCACCCAGGGCCACGGATTTTCAGGCTGTGCCCTCGACTCTGGCACGGTGACCCAGTGGCTGGCATGGGCTCTGCGTGGGGCAGTGTCCAGACCAGCGTTAGGAAGCCTAATTTAAGACGATACATTAAAAATGATAAAATATTCAAGCGCACATGCTCCGCAGTGTCTCTGCTGCCTCCTGCACCGCTCCCTCGTCCTTTGTGCACCGCAAAAGCGTCAGCACCTTTAAGCGCACTGCTCCTGGGCTGCCAGACATGGAGACACGCTGGATTTCTTCCAGGTGGGCTCTGCCTGAGCCCGGTGCTGTGGGAGAGGCAGCTCAGCACAAGCCCTCGGCAAACCCTTCTTGCCCCGGGAGGTCTGGAGCGCTGGCTCCGTCCCGGCCGTGCTGCTGACACCGCCCCGTGCCGCTGGGCTGCTCTCAGCCGCAGGCACGGACGCGGCTGACCCCCAATGCAGCAGGGTCAGGCCAGTCCTGGGCCTGGATTTAGCCCCAAAGTTGAGCTGAGGCAACATTGCACAATGCAGTCACAGCCAGTGGCACTGTCACACACTCCAATCTGAGCAGGGAGAGAAGTGAGAAAATCTGTTAAAAGTGAATATGAGGGGGAAAAAAAGCCACCCCAACTTAAAATAAACCCCAAGGGATGCAAATACAGCCACTCCCCACCTCCCACGAGCACCATCCAGGCTGCTGTCCTGGTGCTGGTGCCAAGCATGGTGTCACAGTGTGTGACACCTCCCTGGCCAGCCAGGTCCCCTCGCATTTCCTTGTCCCCCCAGCCCACCCGCTGGACCTGGAGCAGGACAGAGAGGAAATCTGGGGGCAGCGCCACCGGCTGTGCTGCAGTCGCACCCCAAAGCCAGCAGGGCTCCTACGGGCCACGGCAGCTCCTCCGCAGTGAACATCCCAGTGCTACGGGGTACAGGAGAGGGATAAACCCAGCGCCAGGAGAGCAGCCGTGGCCAGGCTGGCTGCTGCCCTCAGCTGCCACCACCCCGAGGTGATGGTGGCCAGGCCAAAGCTCGTGGACAAACTGCAGCCACACAGGACTCTGTGGTGGAACTCCCACTGCAGGTAGAAATCAGTTGCGTTATTTGCTGACCGTTTTCTTTAGGCACTCGAGTTTAAACTCTGCCCCCCAAGTCCGTGGAAATCCTGGAGAAGTTTTGCCNTACCGGGGCCGGGGAGGGGTCCCAGCTCGGCCGGGGGACACGGGCACTGTCACCTGGTGCCGGTGTCTCTGTGCAGGTGGGGAGCAGGAGGGTGATCCAGTACGGCGCCGGGATCATGCTCCTGCTGGGCACCGTCGGCAAATTCACGGCGCTCTTCGCCTCCCTGCCCGACCCCGTGCTCGGAGGGATGTTCTGCACCTTATTCGGTAACTGTCTCCCCGAAACCCGGAGCGCTGCTCTCGGCAGCCCTGGGCCACGGTCCCCGCAGCTTCGGGGGCTGGTGAGCCCAAGGGTGCAGGGCGGGCTTGGGGGGAAACTGGGGGTTCCTCGCACCCTCACCGCGGCTGGGGCAGTCCCCAATGCCCGGCCCAGCGCGGGCACCTCCGCCTGCATCGCCGCGTCTCTGCCGGCAGGAATGATCACGGCCGTCGGCCTCTCCAACCTGCAGTTCGTCGACATGAACTCCTCCCGAAACCTCTTCGTGCTGGGCTTTGCCATGTTTTTCGGGCTGACGCTGCCGAACTATCTGGATTCCCACCCCGGAGCCATTAACACAGGTAGCGCCCGCNGGCTCTAGGAAGGCCAGCTCTTGGCACGGGAAGGGAAGGCAGTGCCTAGCATGGAGCTGGGGTAACTCCATTATCATTTTGCAGAGCAACAGCAGAAGGGGTTGGTGCAGCCGAGTTCCCCCAGGAGGGAGAGGCTCCTCCTGGAGCAGAGTGGCTGACACGGCGAGTTGGTTCTGCCGCAGGTCACCACCTGCGGGAGGGCCCCGCCTCACCCTGTCCGTCCTGCAGAGCTGCAGCTCCAGCTGTGCNCGCCCACGCTGGGGGAGCAGCGGGGAAATCCAGATCCTCACAGCACCCCCGGCTCCGTCCTACGCTCTCGCAGGGGTCCCCGAGCTGGACCAGATCCTGACGGTGCTGCTGACCACGGAGATGTTCGTCGGGGGGACCATTGCCTTCATCCTGGACAACACCATCCCGGGTAACTGCAGCACACGGGCCGGGGANCCTTCTGAGTGCCCCCAGCTGCTCCCAGGGCTGCCAGCAGGGCCAGGCTGGGAACAGCCACAGGGAAAATGATGGGAGAGCAGAGTGCAAGGAGAGGAATAAATTGCCATCGCTGGCAGTGTCCGAGGCCAGGCTGGACAGGGCTTAGAGCAGCCTGGGACAGTGGAAGGCATCCCTGCCCATGGCACTGGAGCCCTGAAGTCTCTTCCAACCCAGAGCAGTCTGAGATTCCATGTGGAGTCCAGCTTCAGACAGGATCCAGGGCCATCGGGTTCCACAGTGCCAGCCCTGTCCTTCACACGCTGCCAAGCGAGTTCCCGTGCCAGATGCCCAGTTATGAGACAGCCACCATATCAGTTCTACTATTATTTATTTTTTTAAATATTTTTGAAAAAATATAATTTTTTTACAATATTTTCAACTTAAACACTATTCACACTGAACACGTATGGCAGCTTAACCTACCCAAATATGAAGTTTAAGAAGCCAAAACTGTTCTAGCTTTATTAAAAGAAAAAACAACCAAAAAACAAAAAAACCCAAAAAGTCGTTGTGCTGTAGACTATTGTGTAGTGATGATTAAACAAAGCAAGGGAAAAGCACCACTCAAATCACTAATGCTGGGGTTTGCTTGGTTAAATCCAGCTGTGGGAAGTCGGATGCTAAGGGTTCCATAGGCAGTGCTATGCAGGGTGCCTGTTCTTGGCAGGAGCTGTGATGGATCTCACACCTCCCAGAACAGCACGGGAAGGGAAGGTTTCTAATATGATCACACACTGCAAAGGACAGGGAACTGCCTCCCAACTGCCTGGATGTTAGTTCAGGAGCTGAGATCTATGACTCTGTACAGGTCTGTGAGATTTGGGTTAAGCTCACGCTGCTTCCCAGGATCATGATGTTTTGTAAGGGGGGAAATTAACATTAGTAACAACACTGATACCTCAAAGGAAAGTTAGCTAATTTGCATAACAATCAGATCTCCTCACTTTCACTTGGAAGTTAAGGCATTATCAGGTGCTAGCTAGCACCAGTTAACACATCTTTAGTCAAAAACAGACCATTCACCGCAAATTCCAAGTCCTGTTTAAAAAGTCAGAGTCTGCAGAAGGTTTTATTAACGTGGTACTTTGTCTCAACTTGACTGGTGCTTCTTACCTCACTGCCTCCTTCGCACAGAGCCAGGGCCCAATTATGTTTCCATTAAACTTTTGACAGATTTACTTAATAACAGTCTCAGCACTTTTATTGAGCATGCAAGACTAACAAAACTTTGGCAATGCATAAGTGTAACACAGTGACAAGAAGAGAGAGCTTTTACAATTAAATCTTCTAATACTGGCTTCACAGTGTGGAAATTGTGCTACATCCACCAAAAGAGGGCCCAGTCTACTCAAATGTTTAAGTACTTCACCCCAGGAACAAACTCCTTTGCGTTTGGATTCAGATTACTCTTGACCTGAGGAAGGGAAGAACAGAAATCGAGGTGAATCATTATTTTCAGCTACTATTTTCAAGCTGAAGACAATCAGAGGCAGAGGTTTATGGATTTAGAGTAACAATCAGGTATACAACAGGCTTCTTACACTTAGCAGCAGTCTATAATCCTCAGAAAAGCCCATTCCTCTGTGCTACTCCCTGAATTATCTGATCTTCCTTAGCTCCACCTGAAGTTTCACTGGGATGAGGGCTCAGGGAATAAGCAGCAAACCACAGGCATGCACCAAACATAGCAGCTTCCCCTCATGCTGAAATAGCCTTTTCTCAAGTTGAGNGGCGAGTTGGTTCTGCCGCAGGTCACCACCTGCGGGAGGGCCCCGCCTCACCCTGTCCGTCCTGCAGAGCTGCAGCTCCAGCTGTGCCCCTCCGGTTTAATCCGAGCTGAAAAACGAGAGCTTAACAGCGAGGCTGGGCTGTCCTGAGCAGGGCCTGGGCTCCCTCCTTGGGGGTCCAACTCAGGATATTCCATGAAGCAAAAGTGGATGGGGCTGGAAAAGCTGTTGCAGCCAGCACTTGACTCCAGCTCTGGGGCTCCTGTGCCAAGCACCAGGCAGCACCTTCTGAGTGCCCCCAGCTGCTCCCAGGGCTGCCAGCAGGGCCAGGCTGGGAACAGCCACAGGGAAAATGATGGGAGAGCAGAGTGCAAGGAGAGGAATAAATTGCCATCGCTGGCAGTGTCCGAGGCCAGGCTGGACAGGGCTTAGAGCAGCCTGGGACAGTGGAAGGCATCCCTGCCCATGGCACTGGAGCCCTGAAGTCTCTTCCAACCCAGAGCAGTCTGAGATTCCATGTGGAGTCCAGCTTCAGACAGGATCCAGGGCCATCAGGTTCCACAGTGCCAGCCCTGTCCTCCACAAGCGAGTTCCCGTGCCAGATGCCCAGTTATGAGACAGCCACCATATCAGTTCTACTATTATTTATTTTTTTAAATATTTTTGAAAAAATATAATTTTTTTACAATATTTTCAACTTAAACACTATTCACACTGAACACGTATGGCAGCTTAACCTACCCAAATATGAAGTTTAAGAAGCCAAAACTGTTCTAGCTTTATTAAAAGAAAAAACAACCAAAAAACAAAAAAACCCAAAAAGTCGTTGTGCTGTAGACTATTGTGTAGTGATGATTAAACAAAGCAAGGGAAAAGCACCACTCAAATCACTAATGCTGGGGTTTGCTTGGTTAAATCCAGCTGTGGGAAGTCGGATGCTAAGGGTTCCATAGGCAGTGCTATGCAGGGTGCCTGTTCTTGGCAGGAGCTGTGATGGATCTCACACCTCCCAGAACAGCACGGGAAGGGAAGGTTTCTAATATGATCACACACTGCAAAGGACAGGGAACTGCCTCCCAACTGCCTGGATGTTAGTTCAGGAGCTGAGATCTATGACTCTGTACAGGTCTGTGAGATTTGGGTTAAGCTCACGCTGCTTCCCAGGATCATGATGTTTTGTAAGGGGGGAAATTAACATTAGTAACAACACTGATACCTCAAAGGAAAGTTAGCTAATTTGCATAACAATCAGATCTCCTCACTTTCACTTGGAAGTTAAGGCATTATCAGGTGCTAGCTAGCACCAGTTAACACATCTTTAGTCAAAAACAGACCATTCACCGCAAATTCCAAGTCCTGTTTAAAAAGTCAGAGTCTGCAGAAGGTTTTATTAACGTGGTACTTTGTCTCAACTTGACTGGTGCTTCTTACCTCACTGCCTCCTTCGCACAGAGCCAGGGCCCAATTATGTTTCCATTAAACTTTTGACAGATTTACTTAATAACAGTCTCAGCACTTTTATTGAGCATGCAAGACTAACAAAACTTTGGCAATGCATAAGTGTAACACAGTGACAAGAAGAGAGAGCTTTTACAATTAAATCTTCTAATACTGGCTTCACAGTGTGGAAATTGTGCTACATCCACCAAAAGAGGGCCCAGTCTACTCAAATGTTTAAGTACTTCACCCCAGGAACAAACTCCTTTGCGTTTGGATTCAGATTACTCTTGACCTGAGGAAGGGAAGAACAGAAATCGAGGTGAATCATTATTTTCAGCTACTATTTTCAAGCTGAAGACAATCAGAGGCAGAGGTTTATGGATTTAGAGTAACAATCAGGTATACAACAGGCTTCTTACACTTAGCAGCAGTCTATAATCCTCAGAAAAGCCCATTCCTCTGTGCTACTCCCTGAATTATCTGATCTTCCTTAGCTCCACCTGAAGTTTCACTGGGATGAGGGCTCAGGGAATAAGCAGCAAACCACAGGCATGCACCAAACATAGCAGCTTCCCCTCATGCTGAAATAGCCTTTTCTCAAGTTGAGCTGTTAAAACGTGCCATGAGGTTTTTAAATTTTGCTTATTTAAGCAAGAGGTGACTTGTTCCAGGAACTTCATCCACTTCTTGGAATTTCATGTGTATGAGCACTGTATTGATTTTTACATGTCTCTGTCTGTGACTCCCCTGTCCTCCCCCTTGGTGAGCTGCTGCTGCTCCATGTCCTGCAGTTCAAGGTGGGCACCAACACCTTCAAAAGGAGCTCTTTATCACAAAGAAATGGAGGAATGGGCTTTTCTGATCATTGAGGCTGAAACTGCTGCCTGCAGCTGCTTCAGCTTGGAAATCAGGGTCTGCATCTGAATCTCAGAGCAGTTGTGTGACAGGATGGTGTGAGGTCTGTGCTCTGTATGAGGAACTTTGGATTCTGTGAGGCAAAATAAGCACACACTGCCCTCTCCTTCAAGTTGAGCTCTGCACAGAAGTCAGAGGGCAAAAGAGGGAAATAATCAGAGTTTGCTTTCCCCTTCCCCAGAATTGCTACAGGGTTCTTCTGTGGTCTCCCCAATCCCAACCAGACCCTGGCACAGGGCTCAGACCAGCCCAATGTGCCAGTGCTGGCAGATGCCCAGTGACCCTTTTGCAGCCCCAGCTGCACTCAGTGCTCTTCTTTCTCAACATCCCACCCACTCCTGGAGTTGTTCCATGGGCTGGAAAAGGCTCCACGTGGCTATGAAGAAAGCCACCAAAGAGGTCAGATCCCATGAGGACACATCCTTCCCATATACTCTGTACAGCCAGGCAGGGTTTAGCAGGATCCCTCCTGCTGGAAAGGACTTTCTCTTGCCTTAAGCAGCAATAAGTCCCAGCCTTGCACAAAGACTTGAGCCTTAGAAACAGAATGAGAAGCTGAGCTTACCACCAGATCCTCCAGCGATGAGCTGTCACTGATAACAAGGTCATTGAACTGGTCCTGGATTTGATCCATTGTTTGTGGGAGATCACGGGCTGGAATAAACCACTCATGCTCCTCCTCCTCTTCCAGCATCTCCTGGAAACAGCGCTCGATAAATTCTTCTTCCCACAACTCCTCTTCGATCTGTGCAATGAAAAGAAACTGCTTCAGCAACAAACCCATTGTCAGCTTGTGGGGGTTTTTATTCCCAAGTGTGTGCACCCAGCTGACCTTCCCAGCTATCCAGCAGAACCCCAGCCCAGCTAAGTCCATGCAGCAGAAAGGACATCAGTGCTTTGTCCCAGGGATTGGGGCTGCAGCCCCAAGGAGAGGTAGGAGAACTCCCCCAGCCCCAGCTGTTTTGTTTGCAGCTTGTTATGACCTAAAGGAAAAGGAAAATGTAGGTCCCAAACAAAATTTCAGCTGTACCAACTAGTCTGGACTGAACTCGCTGCAAGTATGAGGAAGGGAGCTGTGCCAACATACAGAGCCAGAAAACACTCCTCAGGAAAGTGTCCTGCAGACTCCTGGGGAAAAAATAACCTCTGCCTGTCACCTGGAATAAGCAGCCTCTCCTCGGCTGTTGGTGTGTGCTCACCCACAGTGCTCTCCTTGGGAACCCCACCTGATCCCAGCAGCTGGTCAGGAATGCAGCCCTGCTGTCCTGGGAGCAGGACAAACCAACCCATGCAGAACTGACACGCAGAGCAGAGATTAAAGCAGCTTTCCTTGGTTGTTCAGTAAACGAGCTTTGGAGAGAGTTCATCCTACAAATTTTCCATGTCCTGCATCAGTGTTTAAGAGTGGAAAGGAGGGAAACAGAGGCTGGTGTGAAGGACTTGCCCAGACACAAGGGAATGGAAAAATTATTCAAGACAGATTTAGAAGCTCACTCAGTGGAAGCTTGAACAAGTTTTCCCATCTATCCTTCGCTCAGAAATCAAACACCTCCTCAATCCTGGAGTGGAAATTCAGCTGCCACAAACACCAAATCAAAAACATTAACACCGGATTATCAGGACTGCTGTGCAATCTGGGTCCTTGCCCTCGGGGCAAACACACCCATGAGCTCACCTGGTGCTCTGGGGAACAGGGACTCATCTCCACGTGCTCCGAGCCACGCCCAGGCACTCCAGAGGCATGGAAGGCTGACTCAGTGATTCCCCAGAGCAGCACTCCAGCCGGGGTGGCACCTCCAGGAGGCACTGCCTCCCTCCTGCTGTGGGCACACAGCCACAGGCTCCTGTTACACAGGGCTTGCTCAGCTCCAGGGGCTTGCTTACAGGTCTGTACCCCTACAGATGCCTCCACGGCAGCTCCAGCTATACCAAATAACATTTAATTCCCCAAACAGCTGGAAATTAAGACTGTCCATTTTTACTTTCCAGCTCCAGTTTAATTTGCTAAGGCTCCTAGAGGGCTGTGTCTGCAGCAGCAGGTGACCAGGCTGCCCCAAGTGTTTGTCTGTCTGAGCATGACCTTTCTCCCCTCACACTTCCACCTTTCCTCTGCTCTGACAATGGAATCCATGCCTGAAAAATCACAGCACAACTCAGCTCCTTCCCAGAGAACTACACCCCCTGTACAGACAGTTCCCAGGGGGGAAAAGCCACCAAACAGGAAACAATGCATGAGAGAAGAGAGAACGGAGGTTTTGTGAGCAAACCTGACTCTGAATGAGCTCAGTGTTGTGGCATCCTGAGGATCCCATGCTGGTAGCTCAGCACCCAGCACAGTCTCACCTGCTGGAACACAGGCAGCAGCTATGGAGAGCACAGAGCAAGCTGGGAATGGGAAAGGGGTGTGGAAAGAAGTGGGCTGTTCCCAGTCTCCAGAGGAGGAGAGAAAACGGTGACAGAGGCAAGGTGGGAGAGAAAGTAAGCCTTCCTTCCCACTTGATGGAGAAGGGAGCTGTAAGACTCCAGTATTAAAATGAGCAGCTCTGTCACCTGGCAGCTCTGTGGAGCAGCAGTGCTGTTCCCAAGGCAGGTGTGCACCTGGAATTCCCCAGCTCAGCACTGGGACACTGGGCATGTCTGCACACGAACACCTCCCGGGCCAGCCCTTCCCAAGTGCCACACACTTCTGTCAACTCCCTTTCCCCCCTCCCTCCCACAGAAGCAGGGAACTAATGGATGCATTAGAACATGCTGCACCTCCTGTATTTTCCACCAGGACTACAGAAGATCAGCATTTACTGCAGAGAAAGGGAGATCCTGTTCCCCAGGATCACTCCAGAGAACTGACCTGAAGCTTCCCCTCCAAAGGACTCTCAGTGGTGGAAGCTGGGAAGTGACAAAGGACAGACAGCCACTGAAAGCAGGGAATGACTTGCCTGCCTGTTGAACTCCTCCTCGTTCTCCATCCACATGTACTCAGCAAAAGGGTTGTCATCCTCGTGGGAGTGCCCGTTGATGATCACATCCTCGCTGATGATGCTGGGGCTGGTACTGCTGCGACTGGGGTCCTTCATGGCTGCCACTCCAATCCCAAACCTGCAACTGAGGGCAGCAGTTAAACACCTGCAGATTCCTCCTTCCCTGCCTCTGCACAAGCCCAGCCCAAGGGAAGGGAGGCTGCACCCACATTTGGAGGCTCCAGGCAGCCTTGCCCTGACTTCAGCAGAGCTCTGAGATCACAGCAAGGAACAGCATCACAAGCACCATTCCCACTGTGTGTGGATTCAAGGGACAAATTAATTTCCCAAACTGAACCTCACCAAAGCCAAGCACCACGGCCAATGAAAAGAGACAGGAAAAAACAGGAAGCACATGTACTTGCCAGTTGGAAAATATTTCAACTTTCAAAAGGAGAATTTGTTTTCCAAAGCACTTTTAAGTGTTGTGTGATGGCACGAGCCAGATTTCACAGCCTTTTCCTGCTGGGAAACCTTGCAGGGAGCAGAAACCAAAAGGAACTGACCCTACACAGGGCCACCTGGAAATCTGTGTGTTCTGAGGTGACACAATACTGCTGCCATTCCTGTACCATGCCCAAATAAACAGATCAACACTGGAAAAGCTCACTATTTGTTGGATAGTAATACTGGTAGTATCAATTTTCTTTAAACAGTGTGCAAAGTGAGGCAACATCTTAAAAAAAAAAAAGACCTAAAAAAAAACCTGACCAAAAAATCCATGACTCAAGTCAAATTTGAATGTATTTCTCATGTTAAAATTCACAATGAAAGTTGCAGCAATGAGTGAAAATATTTTAATTTTATTATCAAAACAACACTTCAGCTCATTGTCTGCATATCAAAGAGTGACTTCAGAGAGGAGGGTATCAAAATACAGCCTTGTTGTTTGAGTACAAGAGCTTATCACCCAGCACCTCACATTTTCTCTTTGCATTCCAGCTGGTCCTGTTATCTAGGGAATTAATGCAAGTTTTGGTTCAAAACTCTTGATAATACCAGCTAAAAACCTGCCACATCCAAGTGACCAATTAAGAAAAGGACAAAGAAGGAACCTGCCTGGGTTGCTCTGTTCCACGTTTTCCAATCAAGGGCAAATCCCTGCACGGAAGTCACTGCAGCTCCCTGGGAAGTGCCACAAATGTGAGCAGATCCCGTGGATTCCACTGTGGATTCCACCGAGGGAAAACAGGTCCTTTTTGATGTTCTTTCCAAACAAACTTGCTGAGGATTACTGGCAGCATTTACATAAAACAGGAAAGGATGGTGCGTTTAACACCCCAATTCAAGCTGGAAATTGCTTTAAGCCATTTCAGCTGTTCCCAAGCCAACATATGGGATGGAGTACAGGAAATAAAGCCTAAAAAAGCTATTTTTCCCCCCTTTTTGCTGGCATGTGTTTTCATCTTCTCTTTTTTGGAGCCTGTCTTGATATTACTATTTTCCTGAGAGTAACTGCCTCAGCAGTGAGGAAGGCAGGCAGCTTTTACACAAAGGTGACTGTTCCCAGACAAGTCCAGAATGGTAAAAATAATTAAAAAAACCAACTCAAACCCAACAAACCAACCCTACTCGTTTGTGTAAAAGCTTAGAAGGGTAATTTGTTGAATCATGGGCCAGCTTTCCCATTTCTGACCTGTTCCCACTGGCCAGTAGCCCCAGCTTTAGGAGGGTGGGAGGGAAGTCCAGGTTGGACCAAAGCAGCTCTGCCCACCACTGCCCAAGGATGATGGGGATGATCTTCAAGAAGGACGCAGGCTCAGCCTGAATATTTGAAGTTTATCTGATGCAGCCCTCAGTCAATTCATGCCTTTCCCACAGGGAAACATGCCCACACTCATTTATCCTGCAGGAACACTGAGGCAGCCCCAGGCCAGTCCCTCACTCACACCACTCCTGGTTTAATTTTCTGCAGATTCCAACAGAACAAATAAACCTTCCAGAACAAATAAACCTTCCCCTTTCTCTAGTTCAAGATACAGACCAGGTTTCTGTGCTCATGGGTGGGGACAAGCTCAGCCTCATTTCACCAGTACTGGGTACAACCTTTTCACTCAGGGAATTCTGAGGGGGAGAGCCAAATGCCACCTCAGTCTTGCAAAAAGTCCCAATCTAAGCATGCTGCTGCAGGAAACAAGCCTCAGTGCCAGGCTACGCTGCTGCTGGGAATAAAAATAACCCATTTTCCATCTGGGAGTAGGTGGGAAGCAGAGGAGCTCAAAGCTCCTCACTCTAGAAGAGGAAAAATAACATTGGCAGTGTTAGAGAACAGAAAACAGGGAGAATTCTGCCACCGTGACACACTGTGAGGTTCTGACCCAAATTCCTCTGGGATTTTGGTGTGGAGTGGGGGTGATGGAGCAAGCACAATGCAAGTGCTTAAGGAAAGACATTAATAAAACATAGGATTTTTATCTCAGGAATGAGGACAGAAATTAAAAATCCTGTAACTACAGGATTTCAGTTAATCCTGAGTTGTTTTCTGTATGCAGTGTGGAGATTGTTACTCCAGAACATCACTAAGGCCCATTAATTCACCCATTTCCCTGAATTTTGCTGCAGTTACAACCATGAAGAGCCCTTGACCGACCATCATTAAAATTCAGAGCTTTGTAACTGAAGAGTCTGCATTTAAAACCCAGTCACGAAAGAAGATTATCCACTGCCTTCTCCGGAGGTGAGGTCAGGCCTAATTCCATGCATCAACCCCAGGTCCTTACCCGCCACAGAAAAAAAAAAGAGAACAATCAAGTAAAAAAAAAGGGATATTTGCTTTAAGCGCCCAAAAATAACACTTGGTGGTTTTAGTGGGAGCTGAAGATTAAAGGAAGGTGTTTTAGAGCAGCTCAGGCAGGAGTCAGTGACTTGTTTATCACCCGGTGATTCCTCCTGCGAGTCGGCAGCGCTGGCCCAGCTCCTCCTTATCTATCGAGATTAGCACACGGCTCTTATGAAGGGAGCTGATTAGAACCGTCTAATAATTATACTCGCCTAGTAAACAGATTTCTTAATCAAATTCACGCGGGACGCCAGCGCTATCTGATATAAACGCCTGCAAGCGCAGCGCTCGGGGTTACCGAACGGAGCCGCCCGCCCGCCCGCGCGGGGCTAAGGAGGGGGTTGAGGGAGCAGCGCAGGGACAGGGCCCCTGGGCGGGTG
>VYXF01007147.1:405338-432591 GCA_013397295.1 Polioptila caerulea
CTGCGAACGCTCCCCGGCTCCGGGCACCCCCGAGGCTTCCCCAGCTCCCTCGCTACAGCGGCTGCATCGGGAGGCGCTGATCCCTCGCCTCACAGAGGGAGGAGATAATGGAACATTGGGGAAACACTCCTGTTCACAAAGTGGTGTTTCTGCACGGGGCTCGTACATTTTAAGGCTGTATATCAGGAAATGGGACACAACAATAGAGATTCTTTGTGAGTACGTGCTCCGGCTTCAGCCCCATTTACGACATGAGTTCCAAAAGCCATTTTTATATTCGCTTTTGCTTCTCTCCCTTTTTCTCAGGGCAAGGTGGGAGCGCCTCTCGTGCCCCCGCTGTGCCCCCGCTGTGCCCATCACCGCCGGCCCGGCGCACAGAGCAGGCCCGGGCCGAGGCACAGCTCCCGGCTCCAGCCCAGGAACACGGGGAGCCACAAGCCCTCCGGGGCCGGCCCCCAGCTGCAGACACACGTGGCACACAAGCGGCTGGAAATGCAGAAGCCCAAGTGTGCGTTCGTTTAGGCTGATTTTATTACTCACCATTACCAACTTGTTCCCAGGGCCCAAGGGTTTCCCCTGAGTCCATCAAACACTGCAAAATACCCCTGCAAGCATCATCCTTAAAAAAAACACTGTGCTCTTGTTACTCTTATTTCCACAATTTCCAATGCTACAAATCACTCAGGATGTGGTTTTCTCATCTCTCAGAGGCTTCTCTTTCCCACTCCCCACAGCAATGGGACAGCAGCCTCCCAGGTTACTCCTTGCAGCTGAAATTTGTGCAAAGCCCAACATTTCACACACACCCTTGTGCTCTGGGATTCCCCTCACCCTTCACAGTGCAGATGGTTATTTCCAAATAAGCAGCCCACAACACCAACACGTTTGTCTGGAATCTGTCCTCAAGATCAGGTTCTTCTGGCACCTTTTCCTCAGAAATTACTCTATTACCCTAATTCTCCCCGACCTATGCATGGGAACAGAAGACACTTGGCAGAAGCAGTGGATTTCATTTAATTTCTGACATGTAAAAGCATCCTTACACTTAAAATCACTCACACCTGGGAATGCTTTGTTTAGACACTAAAAATGATGTACATTGTACCTGTATACAAGGGACAAGTTCAGCACAGGTATTTGCTAACAAAAGGTGGCTTTAAAAATTGAATGTAATATTTGAATACATTAATCTTCAATGCACATTGTAAGGAAACTTAAAAAGCCTTTGAAATAAATTACCTGGCACCCTCAGAGAAAAGGGGTGCGTGGTCTCCAGCCAAGGCAGAGGGACTCAACAGCCTCTCAGTGACAGATGAGTGACAAATGCCACCCTAACTGGGGCTCCAAGCCCATCCTTCTGACTAAGCTCTGCTCTAAGTGCAGGACTGCTGGTGCCTGCCATTTCTTCCAGGAGCCTCCCAATGCTTCAAGATTCTATCAGTGCCTGACATTTAATCCATTTCCTGCAAACCCAAACACCACTTTGCATACTGAGTGCCGTGTTCAGCACAGTAACTGCTCTCTGTACAGGGATGAGTCACTGCACAGCAACACTTTAATTTGGATGTGCTATTTAAACAAACCCTGCACTGGAGCTGCTCCTCAGCACTTCTCCCCTCTCCAGGGGCCCCACAGAACCTGCTGCCCTCGCCCGAGGTGGCCCAGGCTCTGGGAGGGACTGCATCCCCTTGGGTGAGGGTGCCATACAAAGTCCCAGCTGGAAAAACAAGTTCTTGAGGCTTTTGACTTGCACACAACACACTGTCCTGTGTCTGCCGGGTGTGTCTGTGTAAGGAACGACATCATAACTTCATCAACACTCAGCCTCCAGCATCCCAAAGCCCTTCCAAGCCCCAAATCCTCACTGGTGCAGGCTCAGGCTGGAAGAACTGGCCCCAGTCTCTTTTATCTGCATGAATGGGATGTGGCTTCAGCTTTGTTGAGAACACTCCAAAACTCCAGAAATAAAAAGTATCAGCAGAATATACCTACCAGGGTTTTAACAAGTGATATTTTGTTTGGAAATGCAAGAGGGTTTAGGGAAGAGAAAGAAGAGTTATGCAGGAAGTTGCTGAAGCACAAGTGTTAAAAACATGCACATTTTAAAAGGAGAGCTCAAGTTTTGGTGTGGTGATGTGACACAGGATAAAGAGCTCAGCAGACACACTGGTTAACATGCCAAACATCTATAAAAAAAAATCACTGCAGTCTAGCTTTGTTTATTGGGAATCACTTTAGTAACCTGAAGTCACAAATAAGCAGTAAATAACAAAAACTACAGATAAACACAAGTTACACATGCAAATCCTGTTCACATCTCACATGTGCAGGTACATTAAGTGCACAGTTCTAAAGAGTCTTGACAAAACCAGGCTTTAACAAAAAAATGATGTTAAAATGCAGGTATGAAAAACTTCCATGTGAAGAATATAAAGATACCTTTGTCCCTTTCAGGACTCCAATGCTGCTTTTGATATACCAGAGATGTATGACAGCAACAAGATTCAAGTAAAAGCAGGAAGAGCTTGAGGAAATAATACTGGTCAGAGAAGGGGCATTTACTTCTCACTAAAAATACACAGAATAGCTGAATAGGAAAGTCTAGCAAGAGCTTAGGGAAAAAAAAAAATCACAAAGTTGTAAAGCTGACTAATCACTAATTTTCCTATTTGCTATAGTAACAGCAGTGACATTAAAAGAAACTGCAATTCAACATTTAAAAATGCAACTTACATTTAAAGACTTTTCCAAAGTGAAATGCAATGACAGCCTTACACTCAAAATTAAATAGCTGCTAGGCTCAGACCAAAATACGGAATGTTTTAGATAAAATAAAAATACAGTATTACTTTTCATTTTTTATTCAGAATGGAATTGAAAGACAATTTCTGAAGCTTGAAAGTATTAAGTTTCATTTAGATGCAGTTTTCTTCTCAGAGATGAGCTTTCCACAAGGGTGCAAGATTTTTTTTTCTGTAATAGCTTGAAGTGTCAAAATGAAAAGTTGTTGCCATTCTCACATTAAGAACAAATTGTTGTCATTAACTTAACTGCATATGCTTTTTGCTACAACATTTAACACATGAACAGACCTATAATGCCTACTGTATCTCACTAAAACAAAAAAGAATACAGTATTTCCATCTACTACTTGTACTGCTTTTAAAAAAGATTAACATTAAAAACAAAGCCACGTTTTCCTTACATCCATCCTTCTTTTTAAGCTTCTTTCTTTTGCCTGTATTCTTCTGCCATTTTATCCAGAATTTTCTGTTGAAAAAAAGCAGTTATATTTGGGATATCTTTGAAGAGTTTCTCACAGGCACAACATCAACAGAAACATAAATCCAACTTCCAAGTTTAAAATTTGTGAACACTAATTGCAATTGCAAAGGTGATAACTAACAAGGCTGGCACTTCTCCCTGCCCTGGAGTGGAGCTCTCCTTGGCAAGCCAAGGGAATTCCTTCCCCTTTTTGTCATGGACTTGGGACATGATTGTGCCACTTACCTGGGTGGAACTGCCCTCCACAGAGGCAGGGACACATCTCCCCTCCTTGGAGAAGGGTTAATTTGGAAACTGAGGAATTTGGTACCACTTTGATGACATTTGGTAGCAACATCAATTCACCTGTTTCATTTTTCCTGTTCTCCAAGCAAAGGAAACTCCCAGCTCCACAAGTGGCACTGTGAAACAGAAGGTGCATTCCCCCCTTCCCCATCCCAGTCCCAGACCTCATCACTGTCACACAATCACCCACAAGCAGCTCCCTGATCATTTCTGCCATGGAAAAGGCAAAACAAAATCATGTTTCATTCAAATCATAAAGCTCACAAATTGGCATTATTTCCCCCCTTCCCTTTTTACATCAAGGCTTTAATGTCCCATGAGCAGGTACCTCAATGGAAAAAAAAAAAAAAAAAAAAGAAAAAAAAAAAAAACACTATGGTGATGGATGAGGTGGATTTTCTTCCTACAAGATTCTGCATGGGAACTGATTTTCTGATCTACTCCTTCACAGTGTTGTTTGTTGGGTGACAATTTTTGTGCCATCTGCCTCCCTGGGCCCTCTGTTTATTTAGGGGTTCCCTGTTACTGCAAGAAGGCAAATATTTGAATTATGAGGTGCCACATTCTCCTTCTCTGTGGAGCCCCTGGGTTTTACTTTCAGCTCAGGGATCAACTACCCTGAAATGCATTAATGTGACATTGCAGGACTATCAGAATTCCTTTGGGATTGCCCTTTCCTGGAGGTCATGTTTGCAGCTCACAGTATGAGGTTACAGCAGCAGCATTGTCACTCATGCCATGCAATCATGTGATACCTCACCCAGTTAGAAAATGGAAAAAGTGCTCACAAAATCAGAAGTTGCAAAGGTCTTTGATTTTTTAAACATATAAAAACTTAAACTTTGTTGACTGGTTGAAAACAACTTTGGTTGAAAACACTCTGAGGGATGACTGGAAGGGTCATCTGTATTTACTCTGCATTGCTACTTCTAAGCCTGGTCTTATTCAATTGGAATTCCCTCTTTATTCCAAATTTACAAGATAAAAAAATGCTGGAGCCCTTCTTTAAACTGTGTATTCTGCATATCATTTTCACAAGATGAAGTTTTGGAGAGGCCTACCTGCAGTTAAAAGTTATAGAATAAGCCAATTTCCACTGCCTGAATGGTATTTTTATTCTCAGTCCGTCATTGTTGAGCTCTATTCCCCAGAAATAATCAAGCCATTTAAAATGAACAAGTTTTTGCCTTACCTTCAACTTTTGATAATGAGGAAGGCTGCTGCAATGGGTCTTTTTTGCAACATCTTCATTTGTGTAGAACAGGGAACACAATTTGCAATAAAACCCTGTTTTGGGTACCACATAATTCACACCTAGAGGAGTAAACACCACAAAATAAACTAAGAGATCTACTCTACATCATTTCTTTTAATGTCATATGTCATTTCAGCTAAGTCTTAAAACCATAATTCACTTTACATTAAAAGCTGCTTTATCTTTAAAAGTCTCTGTTTTAGTTTAGTCAAGCAGGGGCCAAGTAGTAACTGAATATGTGCAGGCTTTTTTTTTTTTTAATTTAAAAATCAATCTTTCAGATTAAGGGTCCATTTTATTGGTTCCTTCAAGAACTCACAACGTTTTGTGATCAGTTTTGGAGTATTTGACTCTGAACTATCCCTGCTGTGCTTTGTGCTAGCAATTGAATTTGTGTTGCTAAAAGATACCTCTTTCAATTTCTGCCTAAGGAAAGGGTTATGAAAAACACTATGAAAATAAGGAAAAAAAGAAGAAAATACTTGGTTTAGGGCAGGACTGAAGGAAGGAGGAGGGGGAGGCCCTAAAATGAAAGGCTATGGGGCAATGTATTGCCAAAAATAAAAGTCAGATGAAATGAGAAATGCTACTGCGAGGCACAGAGACGTTTCGGAAAGGAAATGGAAACAGCCTTACCAACAGGAATGTTTGGCTGGTATGGGCCAATCCTAAACTCATCTGGGACAAGAGGTTTCTCCAGGACACTCTTTGTTTCCTGCTCGCCCTGGGGGTCTGTGTTTTCCTGGGCGTTCTTCTCAGGATCCTGTGCTGTCGGAGCATCAGAAGCTTCCGCACTTTCAGCCTTGGCGTTCTCTTCGCTTTTCGTTCCGTTCTCTAACGTTTCGCTCTCTTGCTCTGGCTCCTCAATCTTGTCCACCTTGATCTCTGCCAGGCTGTCCTCGCTCTTGCCCGCAGCCTTGGCTGCCAGCCCTGACTTGCGCAGTTTCTGGTGGTCCGAGTCCTCCTCGTCGCCCACTTCGTCCAGGGTGACGAAGCCCTCCATGCTGCGCGGGAAGCCGCCCACGTAGCGCTGCGGGGACAACGGGGCCTCGGTCAGCTCGGCCTGCAGAGCTCCCCTCCAACCCTCCTGAGCCTCACAACACCAACACCTCCTGCAAACTCCTCCCAGGGGAGCTGCCCCGCTCACTCACACCGTACCCCCACTGCACCAGGATCAAGGATTCCTGTACACAATGGGTTTGGGTTTTTTTTGCGTTAGGAGTGGCCACTGTTTCACCACAGCAACACGAGTTCAACTTAAGAACAGAGCCAAAACCACTTAAATTCTCAAGCTAACGTTTAACGTAAGTACCTTAAGTGAAAGTCATTCTGGAGTGCACACATTTTGTTTCTATTTGAGAGTCCCGTAAGATCGTTGAATTCATGGCCTGAACAGAAGGTAAAACCTTACCAGAACTATTCTGTCCCCATTAATAGTATGAAAGTTCATTAAAAAGAATTAAAAGCTCTTTACAACCAGTAGGAAACTGAGAGCATCCACATTAAAACAACCACTGAAACACAAAACCAAACAAAATCCAACTCAAACCCACCAACCATCCAAACTGTGAAGGCCTCTGAAAATCCAGGTTTTGTCAGAACTGTCTAAATTCTGAATTTTTGGAAATGCTCCTGCAGGTATGGAGATATCACTATTTCACATACTTAACAGCAACTGTGAGTAGGACTGAGTAGCTTTGTGGATGTGGGTCTCCAAGGAATGAAGTTTGGGTCTGAAGCAGCAATGCCCACATACTAATAAGGAACACTAAGAACAGAAATGCCCTTTGTATGGCCAGTATCCATTTCAGCACCATTAGCAGGCTCCTGACAAGGGTCCCCCACAACTGCGTCATTAATTACAAACGCACCTGTCTCGCAAAACAACATTCCAAGTCAACAAATTACTAAGACTTTGCACACTACTCCACAGAAGTATGATTAACAAAGCAGGCAGGACATAAAGCCCACGAGAGTGTGTGATGATGTGGTGAGAAAAAGGAAATTCACAGCAAGTTGCCTGTGACTGGAAACACCTTGAGACCAATTCTGTTCTTTCTCCAGTGGGAGAGGGGCCCAGGCTACCTGAGATGGCCCTACCTGCCTCTCAGGGTAAGGTGTAGCTGTACATCCAGTTCTGTCCAAGCCCAGATTAGCCTCAAGTCCCCAGTACATCATTTTCTGAGCATCATTTCGGGGCTAAAGGGAAACTACAGACAGTTCTCTGAGAAACTGCTTGGGAAAATGCAATTCCTGGATAAGTATTAGTCAAAAAAAAGGTGAAGAGAAAAGCAAGCAAATCCCCAGCAAGCACCGGGGGTAGAAGCCCACAAGGCTTCTGTCAAAACAGAACCAGGGATTTATTACTGAATCCATGTGCCAATTACATCCAGTGAGATCTCCCACTTTCTTCACAGGAGCTTTAACACACCTGTTCCTCTCCAGACAGGTGTTTTAAAGACCCCCAGAAGAAGGTCTGTAACAGAATGTACATGGTGTGCTACCTAAGTTAGACTGGGCTTCCCCTACTCAGCACCTCACCGTGTGAGTTACCTTTTTAAGCTTTTTCTTGGCTGCTGGAGTGGCTGCAACATTTCCCTCAGTTTTTACAGTCGCATCATCAGGTGTGTCCTTTTTTTCCTCGGTAGCCACATCACCTAAATTGGCAACATCTGCATCCTCCCCTGCTGAGCTGCCACTTTCTAACAGTGCTGCTGCCTCCTCCTCATCCACCAGCAGCTCATCTTCAGACTCCAGGAGTAAACTGGGCTCATCTTGCTCTGTCTGTTCCCCACTTTTGGCACCTGAAGGCTCAGCAGCATCCTCCTGTTTCTCCTCTTTCGGTTTTTCTTCTGCATTGCCACTTTCAGGTTTCTGAGCAGGTTCTGTTTTGGACTTCTTCTCACTGGGAGACTCTTTGCTGTCTGGGGAATATGTTCTCTTTCTGTAAAGAACAAAGAACATTGCTGCTTGTAAATCTGGAGAGAGCCCCGAAATTACTGAAGAAAGATCATATTTCTTTAAACAAGCCTGAAACTACATGTTTCAGTACAGAAAATGGAAGGCTGAGGGAAACCCTGAAGGACATAATTCATTCTTCAAACATACAAAAGGCTGCTGCAAGGAGAAATTATCCTTGCAAGACAGGACAACTGATTGTGGGTTTCAATTGCAGGAAGGCAAGGCTAATTAGGAACTGCAAAGGATTTCCTGAGGAGCCTGAAGAGGCTGCAAAATCTCCATCATTAGAGGAAGAGGGTGGGTAGCATCTTTGAAACAGTTCATCTCTGGGCACCACCCCCAACCATTTGATCTTAAAGCTTGCCTGACTCTTTTGTATTGTTTCTATACTCTGATTAAGGCATTTTTCATATTTCTTTTAAACAGCATCATACTTTAACAATAGGAAATTACCTGGTTTTATCCTTTTTCAGCAGTTCAACTCCTTTGTTGGGAATCTAAAATACAATTTAAAAATTCTGTGAGTCACAGCAGACTTACACAACTGCTGCAGCATTAATTCAGACCAGAATCCAATCCAGCCAAGTGCTTCCAGCTACATTAACCCCCAGGAACTCTGCCCATGCCACCCACCAACTGATCAGTAAAACTTTATTTCATGGCAGACAGGATCTGACCAACCTAGAAATCCCCTGCCTTTATTCACAGGAATTATTCAATACAAAACAAATGGGATATCATGCTCCAGAAAATTCACACACAATTCCTGGTTTATGACCCAACAGCATGTAGTGCAGGCTCTGGCACAGATAACTCTCAAGCTGTACTTTTCTCCCTGACATTAGTGGAAACCTTTAGCAGACTCCCACCACTTCACCTGTTTATGAATTACTGAACAGGAAATGTCACTTGCAGGCAGTAACAAGGAAATCTATTAAAAATGCCACAAAATGCTCATTTTGCTGTGCTACCATGTGCAACAGTAAGACTTCTTCATACTCCACAACAAAGCTGATATTTCTAGGAGACAGCCTGACAGTTCAGATTTCTCCTGCTTTTTTTTAATCACAAACTTTATTATTATTATCACAGAATATTCTGAGTTGGAAGGGACCCATAAGGATCATCAAGTCCAGCTCTTCAGTGAATGGCCCAAAAGGGTTGAACCCATCAGCTTGGCATTATCACATGCTCTGAGCAGCTGAGCTCATCTCAGTTTTCCACCTACTGTCCCAGTCTGATGAAGAAGCATCTATAATTTCACCAATATTACCCTGGTGTTATGTAAAAAACCCCCTTCAGCCAACCTTTCCCTCCTTTATATGAACTGCACAGGCAGAGGTGCAGTTCTGACATATTTTAAGTTTTCAGAAACCATCTTCATTTTCCAAGAGGAATAAAAAAAATGATCCCACATTAGAGAATGTTCTAAATGGAGTATTTCTAATTAAAATCTACGTAATTTACTCTAAAATCTGAATGACAATATCTGTTTGGGTTTTGATTAATCAGAAAGCAATATCCTTTAACTTATCCTTATAACACCACACTCGTGCCAAGTAACTGCACTTGAGTAGCCAGAAAACATTAAAGCAAACTGTTCAATTTTACATGTGTCACTGAGTTTTCAATAAGCAATGGCTGCCATCCACTTCCCTTTACATCTTCAACTACAATTTAAAAAGTGAAAACACTCCTTACCCTTAACACCAGTTTCTTGTACTTTTCGGATAAATCCACTTTCACACATCTGCCTTGGAACCAAAGCGCTTTGTTGGCACAATGCTCAACCATGGCCAAAGCATCTTCTCTGGTCTCCATCTCAATAAAGGCCTGAAAAGATCAAAACACATTAAAAATGCCTCTGAAACACACAACACTTTTCCAGTTATTCAACCTAAAACACAGCATTTCCAAATATTGAAACAAAATTGTGAGGTTCAACTACATCCACCCTCACCAAACACTTCAACATTTACCCAACTGCTCTATAAACCCCATCTCTTCAATTCAAAGTATCTGTCCCAGAGACAGTTCTGAAATTAAGGCATTTAAATAATCTGCCAAAAAAGTCACCTTGAAGTAGAAGATGATTTAAATAAAAAAGTACCAGGACAACAAAACTCTTATTTAGTGCTTATGTACCTGAGAATGTCAGGGGAGCTGTGAGACTACGCCTGTACTTTATTTTTGTTTTTTGAGAGAAGCCTGAAACAGAAAGGCAGCAACTGCTGCTCCTCTAGCTTTGTGAGGAGATCCTCTTGGGAACAAGCCTAGGGCACACTAAGGTTGCTGAATGAGCTTTAAACAAACACATCTGGGTTGGAGCATCCTTGCCAAGAAACTGAAAGCTGTTTCAGCAGCCAACTTAGACAGCAAAGGGATATTGTTTTTCCAGTGAAATAAGGTCAGGGAGGACTTCCTAGGGGTCACACAATAGTCTAACAATTTTTCACTTCTCAAGTGTGGCATTAGGGGATTCAGACACCCATCTCTCTGAAAAAGCAGTAGAACTTCCTATTTTACTCAAGGGAGCAATGAACTGGGACAGTAAAGCTTAAAAAAAATTAGAGCTAAATAGCTTAAACTCCTATATATTTATAGAAATCATGTCCATGCATATCCAAAGCATTTCACTATACACATGCAATGGTCTGTCTTCAAACCTTTCTTTTCCAAGCTAGAGAAGCACAGCAGGACTGCTTTTGTTTTGTTTTAAAGAATGGAAAATAAAGGGTAAATAAAACAAATATGTAACAACGTTTATGTTATATTTATGTTTCATAGGTAATGGTATTTCAGCCCTAAAAAAACAGTCCCAAGGCTCCACAAAATGTGCATAATCAAATAATGAAGCCTCCATGCTAAAATACCTTTTTTCTGTTTTGAAAGCAGCTCATATTGCAGGGACATTTTACAGGAAGCTCCAAAGCAAACCCCACCCAGACAGACCCTGGGGCATTTCCAAACCTATGCCAGAGCACAAAGTCCACATGTGCCCCAGCTGCAGGTGTGTAACTTCACAATTAAACCCCCTTCAACCCGTGCCCAGGGTGCTCCCTGCAGTCACCTGGCTTTTCATTCTCATGAGGATGTAGTTCTTGATCTTCCCGTAGGGCTCAGCCAGCTTGAGCACAGCGTTGTCAGAGTAGCCTGAGTGTGGCAAGTTGCTCAGGTGGATCACACGACCAAGCTCTGGTTTTGGTGGCTCAGTCTTTTGGTCAGGTTTACCCTCAGGTTTCTAAGATTAAAAGGGAAAGACATTTTTTAAGACCTATATTTAAAGAATACATGGGTGACCTTCCCTTGATTAATTTGATGCACTGAAAAGTACAGAAATTAAGAACAACTTAAATGCACCAGCCTCGTAACACTGACTGCCCCAGATTAAAAAAAGGCAATACTAAAAAAAGCAAAAGTGTTTTACCTTTATTCTCTTGTATTTCTGTGACAAGTGCACTCTGACTGGTTTACCAAACACCAGGGCAGGTGTTGTTGAATAATATTCCACTGCAGCCTGGGCATCTTCAGTGGTTGACATTTCAATGAATGCCTGAAATAATACAAAATCAAATTAAGTGCTGCTGTTTCAGGAATCTAATTTTGTTCCAAATTTTCAAGCTCTTCTATGCTTCCTTTTAAAAATAATTGCATCAGAAATGAAAACTACTTTTTGGTTACAACGTGAACTGACCTGCAGAACTTGGCACGAATTTCAGATACTTTATTTAGGTGCACAAACAGAACTATTTTGTTTGTTTACATTCCACCTAGATTTGGATTCAAAACATTCAATTGCTTCCTGCTTTTTCCACTTCTATGGTATTGCTTTTTTTCACACTTCAAAATAAGACACATTTCATAATACAAAGTTAGACCAAGTAAGTTTTCAGAATATTTAAGTGAAAATGTAGCAGTGCAGCATTTCTGGAAACACACTCCTCCTTTCCCACATGCCCCTGATGACAGATGTGGCATCTCACGGGGTGGCTGAGCAAGTCCTTTTGCAAACCCAAAGCTCAGACAGTGACAGGAAGCCCAGCAGAGACACCAGCCAGCCCCAGCAGCAGTGCCCTGGGACCCAAGCGTACCTCATTGATTTTGTTTAGTATCAGGTGATTTGTGATTATCCCAAAGGGTTCCACGAGCTGAAGCAGCTGATATCTCAGGTTCTTTCCCCTCTGGAAATCCATGATGTGCACAACTCTGCTTGTTTCCTGTTGAAGACAAAGCACATGCACACAGTGTGAAAAACCAGCAAACCTAAAGCCTGCCAAGGCTCTGCTCTACTGGCATAACAGATTAAAAATTTTTTTTAAATTTAAACAATCTTCACTACTGACCAAAACAAGATGCATCCAGAAAAGGCACAGAATTTCTAGGGATTTCCAGAGCAAGATGCCTGCCATGCCAAAGCTGCCTTTCCTTAAGTTCACTTCCCACAGCTCCATCATGAAGAGAATGTCTAAAGAAGTTCTGTACACTTTTGGAATAAATATTGTAGAGTACTCAACACAACAAACCCCCAGTCTCATGCCAAAGCTTCAGTACTTCTACACAAATTCAAAAATATCACTTCTAAAGATAATCAATTACTTAAAAAAATCCCAAACAAAACTCACACCTTAAGAAAGCACAAAAAAATTATACAACAAAAATGTGAGTTAAAAACCAAAGAATTTCAATACTAACCACTCTGCCCTTCTGCATGTGTCTGGGTCCTTGCATATTTCCATTTCCACCTCCTTTAAGAAATTAAAAGAATGAACAAGCTTAGTTCAACCTGTAAGACTGGGATTAACACATCTCATCATGAGTTCTTAAAAGATATGTCACTTGTAATACCAGAGTGAGATCAAATGCTAAAAATGAATTATTTCATTGCACTCTAAAAAGGCTTTTTATTTATTTATGAGCTCTTGAAACTTGGGGTCCTCATTCTTGCTCCTTCTGTTCACTTTAACATTAGAGAAAGAGCTGCATTTATTGCTGTTCAGGAACAGCAGAGAGTTAAGTACAACCCACTGGGAAAAAAAAATCTCCTGTTTTAAATAAGATTTGCCAGAGGAAAACTTCTCAGTACCCAAAGGATGTGAGATTTCTTTATCTAAAACACACTTTTTACAACTGAGGGTTTAGGTTCTAAAATATCACCAATTCAATCACAATACCCATTAAAAAAACAAAACCAAACAACCAAAAAAGCAAACACAAAAAAACCCTCTTTCAAGTAGTTTGGCCTATCATTAAATCTGAGATATTGTGAAAAATTCACAGTGTTATTTTAGCGTAATTAAGTATGAATGCATCTATAATCTAAAAAGCATCTAAAATACTTTTACTCTGTCAGGATATCCAGGTAAATGAATTACTTTTGCTCTTTTAGTCATTTGAACTATCTAAAAGGTAGGAAGTAAGAGCACCAGGCAAGAATCTGATTCTAAGCCTCCTTTCCTGAGAGGAAGAGGCTTGTATCATCCATCTTCCCACATCTCACTTGCTATTCTGATTTATTTCTCAAATTCACTTGAAAATAGGGGGGGGGACCACCAAACACTTAGGGCACTGAATTTGTACAAGTTTCACCCAGAAAACTCCACCAACATGTAGCTACACGGAAGACAGATACAAAAACCTCCTACACAGGAAAAAAAAACCCAAGGGCTTAACATGTGTAGATTAATCTCAGTTAAAAATCATCAGCCATAGGGAGTTGGCAGCTGGCAGAAAAGTGAAATTTAACTTGAAATAAAACTCAGTACCAGTCTTTAGTCCCTCTGTGGCCAAAGCATTTTAGGTCTAGCGCTGAGAAAAGCATTTTCCTTTCTTGTTTTAAAACACCGGTAACAAATTAAAACAAGAGTAAAAAACCCAAAAAGCCTAGCAAGAAATTAAGCCTGGTGAAGGTATGTGCCTGCTGAATTTACCTCTGGGCCCAACAGGAGGTCCTCCAAGGTGGAATGGAGGTGGTGGTGGTCCCAAAATTCCCGGTGCAGGGTTTGTAGATTGCTGCAACATAAAGGGATCACCCCTAGAAAGAGGAGAAAACACACTGTCATTTTAAACCAAGAAACTGTGAAGCTTTCATTCACAAAACATCCTAATTTCTGCAGAGCTTCTATGCAGACAACTCAGGCTACTTTTACTCCTGCCCTTCAGCTGGAAAACAAAGGGAGGAATTCATCTGAACCAAAGGAGGCGTTTCACATAAAACATTAGGAATGTCCTCTGCTCCAAATAAACAATTATGAATACTTCAAAATTAATTACTACTTACATTCCATGTCCTGAATCAGTGTCAGGATTCCATTCCGGGTATCTTAAAAGAAACAGAAGAAAACATAAGAAGAATGCAATCTCCTCTAGCTGTGTAACACAAGCAGCAATACCTGGAGGTGTAACACAGCTGCAGCACAGGCAACACTCCAGGCCCACTGCCAGAGTCATGAGCAGCACTGACAGAAATGCTGCTCTTCAGGACAAACTCCCTACTCTGTCTGCAGAACTGCTGGTTTTACCACAAAAATCTGCAAGTTGCTATCAGTAACTACAATTACAACAGATTCTCAACTGCTAAGTTCCAGCTGTTACATATACTTCAGTAGGATTCTAAAGCTATGAACCAGGATCCCTTTTGCCCTGAAGATGCTCCAAGTTGTTTTTATTCCCTACACAGCACACTGTGTTTTCTAAACCTGCTTTGTGCAGCAGTTATTTAAAATCAGGGAACGTTTTAAGCTGGAAAGAACCCACAAGAATCATCCAGTCCAGCTCCTGGCCCTGCACAGGACACCAAGCATGCCAGGCTGGTGCTGTGCCCAGGCTGAGCCCTCCTCCCCAGTTACTGTACTTCCAGTTCATACATTTCGAGCAGCAGCTGACAGCGGCGGCTGTGAGTCGCTCCATTGATGTGATGGTTCCACTCCTGCAGCAAAGTAAACAAGGCACAATTAGCAGCCACACACGGGAATCCTTCCCACAAAGCCCTGGCCTACAGCACAGCATCTCCTCTGCTAAGCTGGAGTTGTGCAGATCCACAGAGAATGCAATCTGTTTGTGGTGCTCTGAACAGACACTGACACTGGACCTGTATCTTTCCTGCTAACCTGGCTGAAAAGGTGGGATGGAATGGAGCTGCTCCTGCCTCAGAGTGCAAAGCTCCCTGGAAAACTCCAGCCCAGGTACAGAGGGCCATGGCAGCCTTTGGAACTGAAGGCTGTTTATTTGTCTACAAGCATTTCAGAATTTCCTCTACTCTGCTTCATTCCTCAGACTTCTACAGGTTAATATGAAATAAACACTCCAATTTTTAGAACCATAAATGAGGCCAAGAAATTGCACGGAATTCAGAAAGGAAAGACTAAAAGAAATCTAAGTGCATAGCTAGGACAAACCAGAGGTATACAGGTGAAATATTAAAACATATGACCACTCGAGAGGGATAATAAAGGAAAAAAGCAGATCTACATCAAGATGGTACAAAGGAGAAATAATAAAACTAAACCAAATCATCCAGGTAAAACTCCTCCTGGTTCTGGCTTTAGCACTAGAAAGGAATGAGGGATTTCTACTTTTTCTCTGCAGACTGTTTCAACTACAAAGGGAGTTACTTATTTTAGTGCCTGATCTCTATCTCAGTATCTTTATATTCTTACAAGTAAGAGCACAAGTCTGTGCTTTTATTCACATTTGTGAAGTGACAGAAGCTCTGCAGTTTCCCTGCTGCACATCTGGGAGCCACAGCCTGACCTTCACTCTGCTGCTCCTCCGGGAGGAAAGGGGCCAGCAGAGATAAACAGGGGGGAGAGTCATTCAAGAACCTTGGGACTGAAGGTTTTTTCTTATCAGCCACATTTTCAACTATGAACACAAAGTGCACTGGCCAACTGCTTTATGTGGCTCTTCTTACATGCTGTTTCTGCTCAGCACCCACAAAGGATTTTTGCCTAATCCCTCATCTTTCCAAATTTTTGGTCTCTGCCATTCTACAGCCATCCTGGATACAATGAGACATTCCCGAGGCTCACTATAGTGTTTCCATATGTTAAATGCCTGAGTTTAACAGTGCACTTCCCACAAAGGAGAAAAATCTGGATTTAAAGTCTCTCATAAAGTACTACAATATTACTCCATGATGCTCCTGACATGGAGCAAGATGAAGTCATCCCTTTTATCAAGATGTAGAATGAGAGCACCACTTTTTCCTGTCAACTGCATAAGATGTAGGCTCTGCAACTATAAATAGGCTGGCAATTAGGATGAAAAATACCCACACTAAAAAAAACATAAAAATCTATGAACCATTCAATATGAAGTTTCTTCAGTTCAACACTTGCTAACAAGTGTTAGCATTACACTCTAGAAAACAGTCCTTTAAACCCCAAACCCCTCTAAACTTGGGGGCACAGTCTGTAAAACCTCAGTGGCTGGTTCTGCCAGACATAACATGCTTTCAATCTGTCTCAACACAAAACTGATGTAGAAGTTATCTGCAAACTACAGGCAAGGTCTGGGAGATTTAATTCTCATTCAAATGCTTATAAATTGGCAAAAAAGGGGGATGTGATTATGACTTCAGATTTCTCTTCTCCCCAGGGAACCATGGTAGCTCATCTACATGAACTTTTTATTACACAATTCCTAATCTGGATTTGCTGCCTGTACCCATTTGGAAGCGTCCCTTCCCCAGGGTTTTGGGGCACCAGGTTATTTGTATTTACAGGAACTCATTAAGACAAAGGCCCCAAGTTAAACACGAGAAAACCTGAACTGAGTTCCTGAAAACCCAGATTCCCCTTTGGCTTGGTCGATGCCAGCCAGAGGACAAGCTGTTCCTCAGAAAACCAGGCCACACTCGAGCACCTAATTTTAGCCAGCCCTCTCACAGAGCCACCGTCAGGTTCTCCCTCTGAGATCAACCACGTTCAAGTGTTTCACCTCCAACTTCATCTGCTCAGGTTGCATCAGCCTTTGTCTCTGGCAGGAAAACAATCCCTCCATGTCTAACACCTCATTCCCTGATAAAGGGATCAGGATTGACAAAATGCCTGAAGTAACTGGGGCACAATTTACTTCACAGACAGAAAATAAACTCAGTCTTAAAATATAGCACATCAAATTAAAGAAGCAATTAAGAACATCACTAAACTAAAAAAAAAACACCAGAAGACTAATCTGCCAATTTAAGTTACACTAAGGATGCTTAACACCTTGCTTGCATTTAAAATACACATGGCTTGATCAAACACTTCTAGAAATCTCTGATATTTTTATTTGGAGGTGGGGAAAATGAGATTTTATAACTACAGTAATAAATTTACACAGTCCCAGCTATGAAAAGCATTCCCTTTCTGCTTTCCACAAATTTTGGTTCAAATAAGATTACTTTAAAAGTTATGTTTTACTTGATTTGATTTTGTGGGAGAAACAAAATAAGGTATTCTGTAATGGTTGGGTATACAAAGCAGAGGAAAGAAGGAGAGAAAGAGAAAAATTCTTGTGGTGACGTGATTTCTGAAATCAGAAGTAAAGCCCCAACTTGGGCCATAAGAACCAGATGATCCAATCATAAATATTTTATTGTGTACTAGCAGTCCTAAAGTCAAAGTATACTCCTAAAAAAAAAGTTTTACATGTTACAGAAGAGGTCAGCCACTTAGGTTCTGCTGTTAAAAGAATTTGGTATTTCTCATACCTGGAAAGGTATTTCCATGTGGATATCCTTTCATTAGATCTGCACTCCAAAGCACACTAAGAGCCACGAGCCTTTAAAATAAAGAACTAAAAAGACCCCTACTTACAGGATTACTGGTTAGCATCTTCAAGGGCCTCAGAAGTTAATGTTTTCAATCTAACCAAATGAAGTCCTTTTACAGAACTGAGCATGGCAGCTACACTGTTAACACTTCAAACTTCAGTGAAAATAGACATCAAATACAGGAGACAAGAAACCTGGGTTACTGTATTTTATATAAAAAGTAATTAAAGCAACACAAGTTCATAAACTGTCAGATCAGGTGGAGCTGTACAGCGTGTGCTCTAGAAGCGGTTTGATCCTTTCCTTGCAGGGACAGAATAATTCTCGTGTTTCAAAAAGATCAGATGTAGAACAGCACTTTCTGAGAGGGAACTGTAAAGAAATGGTTAGTAACAGCAATTCCACATCGTATCAATTTTACAGTAATAGCACGTATTACGTTTTCAATTGAAGGCCTTCAAGCTAATTAGCCACTAATTGTGACAAGAGGGGCCCCGTATTAGCCAATTAAATTGCCTAGTATACTGAAATCAGCAAGATGAGTACATTGGAAAGGTGAAAGTGAGAAGGCTCTGAAAACACCATCTGAATCATGTTGAGTAACCTGCTCCCTTTGCAGAGCTGCACTAGGCGTGGATAACTAAGAGGGAAGTCTCAGCATCACCGAACACACCCGAAGATCCACTCTACTGTGAGCCAAGTAAAGAACACTACTAGGAACACAGAGCAGGATACTGCAACAGCAGACTGATTGCTCGGAGAGTCTACAGGGATAGATGCAACATGTGACAATAAAAAGTGAGTCTGAAGTGTTCTAAGAAAGTTGTGAAAAAAGGAGAAAAATGACGACAAATTTCAGCCATAGTATGAGATAGAGTGTTAAAGTGAAATTAAAAAGGCAAGAATGAGCTTATCTAAAACGTGGTTTTTACTTTTGCAAATAAGTTCCAGGGCTCTACATTAACTCTTTCCCTCTGGACAGGGAAAAAGCAGAACTGTGCAAGAATGCATCTTAACTACATATAAATCAGCAATCAAGACAGATGTGGAGGAGAGCTGAAACTAGCTTCCGGAATGGCACAGTAGATACACTGCAAAAAAACCCCAAACCAACAAAAAAATACCAAAACCCACCCCAAAACTGCTTAAATGCCAGATGTTTGTGGTTAAGAGAACATGTAGATGTAAAATATAAACAAGATATCCCAGTAGATGATAGCTGTTTGACTTGAAGTTAAGCAATCTGGGCAAATAAAATACATTAATGTAAAGCCCTGGTTTACAATGTTTGTCAACAATTACCTTGCAAATAAACCAAGTGCCTTTTTCACTCTCAAACCAACTTTCAGATCATTTCAAAAGCAACCAGGCCATAGAAATAATTAAAGAAATAGGTAAAAACAGAACAGATACTACAACGTAAAGGAAAATAGAAGTATCTGGTGCATAACTCACCTTATTAGAATGAACTGGCATATCACATATAGAGCACAGATGGGGATAACCCTTCGGTAAGAATCCATGGAAGTCTTCAATATTGCTATTTGGAGGAGCACCTCTCTTTTTCTCAAAGAGAGATCTCTCGGGACCAGGACCACGACCCATTCTGTCATACTCACTGTCAAATTTATGATAGTTATGCGAAGTCTCACCATAAAAAGATTCATCCCTACACCTTTCTCCATCTCTCAATCTGTCATCTTCATAATCCATTCTGTCATAATAACCAGATTCTTGAGAACGACTTCCATGGTCATAGTCAACCACTGGGTTGAGACTAGGACCACGATCATCAAAGCTATCTCTTCTAAAATGCCTTTTTTCTTCCCAATCATCCCTAGGTACTCTGTATGGTGGTTCCCGTGTGGATGATCTGCCATCTCTACCATAACCTTCTTCAGCTCTCCTCCTTTTAAGTTGTAGAAGGATCTGAGGCAAGTTTTCAGGAGTGATCTTGTCCTCGGGATAGCGACTCAGTTCATCTAAGTCTCTAGCAGACAGACCAAAGCTGGCCAAAATGTTTGTGGCCTGGTCTGCATCTCCACGGTGCTGAGAAGACAAAGGGAGTGGACCTCTACTTCCAATGTTAAATATAGACTGCAAATTATGGGAAGAGGTACTACCAGAAGACAGTGCACTATGAGATCCTTGTTGGTTCAATGAAGAACTCATTCCAAGATTCATTAAGCTAGCAAGGCGTGCAGTACCCTGGTTCATCCTTCCAAGAGATGCTGGCATATTTAAAGACTGGGTAGCAGCAGCAAGAAGGCCTATTCCTGCAGAGAGGTCACGCCCATGACCTTGTGAATCCCTACTCAGAGATGACTGCTGGAATGACTTGGACATTGTAGAACTAGAGCTTGTCTACTTTATGGATCGAAAAAAATTTCTTTTTGTTTAGTTTTTTTTTAAGATGGCTGCAAAGAGAGCTCACACTAGAAAGCTAGGCAAACTTCACTTCAAAAACGGTAACGCCAAGAAAGAGGATCAATAATGACTGCAGATCTTCTTCAAGCTGAGAAACACCAGACAATTCTGTAGAAAAACAAGCAGTTTTAGTCATAAATCCCTTTAAACAGATGCAGTTTTAAACTTATGCATCATGTTGATCTAAAAAAACATTAAAGATCTCAATCTTACAAGGCTTTTATCACATAACAGATTCAAGAGGTACCCAGAACCTACATATATTATTGCAGATAAAAATACAGTAGTGTTTCCTATACATACTACTCTTCTTCCACAAAAAGCTACTTTCACACTGAAGAAAAGTGAATTTCAGAAGTTTGCGATGTCTGAAAGCATCTATAAAGTTTACTGACATGTAAGCCTTGATCTCTGGTTAATGGCTTTGTTCATACCCTACATTACTGTACTGCATCTTTGAGAAGAACAAAAACAACTTAGGCCCACAGAATTCAAGATGACTTTGGCATATAACACATATTTGAAAATGAAACCTGTACCACCACAGAGAAAGGAAGTTAAAAGTAACTGAAGTTTGGGCAAAAAGTTTCTGCTATAAGATCTGTAAATAAGACCAAACATAATATTCAATCTTTACGCAGTAAAATTCCAAATTACTGATGTGAAGACAGATGTGAACAAGAAAAACAAGTTTTACATTTTGCAGGAAGTAAACAAGACCTCTTGTCCCAATTGCAGTTACACTGCTAACAGCGTTTCAGAAGGGATTCTTTACTCTGTTACATGGCAGCTGTGACATCAGCCTGTACTCTCAGACCTCAAACTAAACAAGGTCAGGCTTAGTGCTGGGATGGGAGACCCAAGGAAAACTCTGCTCTGCAGGAAGAGACCCCAGTGAGTCAGGAGATGGCACCACATCGCAGCGGCACTGCCTGCCTGCGGCTGGCACGGACACTGTGACCACCTGTGGGAGTTAAAGATCCTAAATCACTGCTCACAAGAGAGAGGTGACTCTCTAGTGTCCCACTAAAACACTAACCTAGCACTCAAATACCTGCTTCAACTGCGTTTACATGAAGTTTAAACTAAGCAGTCTATCAGCATCCACAGCACGCTGCAATGAATATATTTCACAAAACGTTCTTCTAGGGCAGAGCAGAAATAACTGTAATACTTCACCCCATCCTCCTCCAGCCCTGGGACAGATACACAACGTTTAAAGCAATTCAACACATGTGAAATATTCCAGCAGGAATAATCTGTTCTTGGGTCCCTGGCGCCACAAAGCCCTTTCCAGTGTGGGCAGAGCAGTTCTGCTTCTCCAGCACTGCCACTGAGGAGCACATCAAACACAGAATCACTTGGAAAAGAAACAGGCACAGACTGCACAGCTGCAAATGAAGTCAGCTCCCAAGAGAACAGGTACGTTTGGGGAGGAATGGAAAGGACAAAATTAAAGCAAAGACTTTTCCTTGAAGAGGCCAGTTCTGCAGAAGGCAATCATGGTTGTACTGGAAACAGAAGGAAAAAGGTCAAAGTTAGAGATCTCTGTCTCCACTGCCTGCTCAATCTACAGCCTGTTCCAACAGTGTTGAAAGCTAAAAAGCACTTGGGTTTTCTTTCTTAGCAGCAGCATGTTATAAAATTATGCATTTATATACAAAAAATAATGGATTCCCTGAAAAATACACAAAATACACATAACTCACACCACTCCACCATTGCAAAGTAACTCCTTTACATAATTTGCTACATACATACTCAGTTATCAATGCAGCTAAACTCATTTCAGCTGTATTTTTAAGATTCACAAATGCTGGAGTCACTTAGCTGTGTGACATTTGTTAAGAATAAGAGATTGAGAAACATGAGGATGAAAATAAGTTTGAAAGTTCTGAGGCAGAAGACAGAAAAACACTGCAGAAAGCTTCAGAGGAAAACAGTAACACAAGAACACAGGGGGAGCATACCAGGTGAATGGAAGGGAGATGTCCCAGAAAAGGGGGCCACACTGCAGGACACCTGAACAGAAAGCACTGAAGGACTGAATTGTAAAAATCAAGACCCTTTTGAGTTCAGAGAGGAACTCCAATATTCACGTGGGTACCATGCTTTTATCTTACATTCATTCAGTATTCTTCAAAGTACTTTTATGACAATTTTACAAGTTAATCCTTACTCATTCCACTTTTACACAGAATTTTCTCCTAGTTCATTCACACAATTCCTGAAGGATTTGAAGCTGAACTTACTGGGTTCTTCATAAAATCAGGTATTCCAGAGGGCTTTCTGAGCCTGACCCTGCAGTGATTCCAGATACCCCTGTGGTCAGGACAGGTTCACTGTGTCCTGCTGCTAGTGCAAAGACCCACACTATTCAAGTTTCCACTAAATCAGGAAAGTTCTCCACTTTTCAAAAACACCCTTTATTTGAACAAATGCCTCCTAATCCTCTTGTCACAGCTGTCAACTGGCAGTTCACTGTGTGCTGCTGCAGAGATTAGCAGGGAACAAACCCCGTGGCACCCCAGCCTGGCAGGACCAGGGCTGCAGGACCCGACAGTGCCACGGGGAGACCCCACACCAGAACTTTCCAGAAACACACCCAGCTCCTGCTGCTGCAAACACCCAGGGAAGGAGCAAAGGGAAAAATAAAAACAGGAAAGATGAGAGAAAAACCAAGACAAAGACACAGAGAGGGACAGTCTAATGGAAAAGCATGAAGTGGGACAGTAAGACAAGTGAATGATGAAGACACAGCACATGCTGGCAGTTGGTGCAAGTCAGGAAATGCCCTACACCCAATTAGGCACTGAGTACTTCAATTAACAAGTTTGGATACCCTCTAAAAAACACTTCTTTATCACACCACTCATCTTGCAATGGCTGCTGCACTCTACTCCTAACCAAGCCCATCCTAAAGACAACAGAAAGAGGTGGGGGAAGAGCTCTACCCTCACACCAAAGGATGTTTAACTTCCACAGGGTCAGGTTTAACATGATCCTAAGGCAGCACCTCCTGTGCTGCTGATTCCATGCCAGTATCTACTAGAGACAGGTTCCCAGGGAGCAGGGCCAGTGTTTGAGAGAGGGTGCCATCAACTGAGTCACAGCAGCAAGATGGGTAGGACTGAACAGAGCTGCCTCGAGAGCCAGACACGAGTTAGTTGAAAGTGTTATGCTAATTGTTCTCTGGGTAATTTCAGCTACACTGGAACAGACAGGCTTTCAGATACACCTCTTTTTAAAGATCTGTGGATAGAAATTTGGCCATATTAAGATTTGAAAATATATAGTATCAAGCAATCTTGAAATAAGTCGAAAGTCAAAATGTTATTAGATTTCCAGACAAATGCAGTCAATGAAAACAATTTGTATCTACAAGTTGCAAAAGAGTTTTCTTTCTATAAAGGCAAATAACAAAAATAAGGAAATTGAAACCTATAGAGTACACTTATCTAACAGAGCCCAAAATGAGGCTGATTTTCAAACACTATAGAAGGTTTTTCTCTTAGTGTAAAACTGAACATATCTTTTCAGTAAAGCTTACAGAACTCTGGCTCCAGTATTAAGTCTGACCTGAGCACAGTTTATTCAGTGAATTCTTGGAATAGATTGATCATGCTGAACACAATAACCTCAGCTTGTCACCTTTCATGGAACACAAACAGGCTGAAAGTAGCTCCCTATTCCTTCTGCCACTCTCAGGGGGTTTTAACCTATGCGTAGTTACTGTAATTTTAATGTTAATCTTGTTCTTAGAACAACTCATCTTTTACCTGTTCCTCTTCCACTATTTACAGAAAAAAGTCTTAAAAATGAAAAATAATTGTTTTTACTTTCTATTCAGTTTCATTCTCACTTCAAAACACATTGAATTAGAACAAATAAATTCAAGTGAGGTAAAACCATGAAATTATCTACAAGGTGAAAAGCACACCCTCATTTTTTTAAGAACACAATGCTTTTGCAGACTGTACACCCTTGGGAAAAAAGTATCATACAAGTTTTTGGAAGTCTGCTCTTGGAATGAACATCTCTAGGTCTTCCTCCTCTTCTCTTACACATCGTACTCAGTGTGGCAATCTCTTCTGCCATGGGAGAAGTCTTTATTTTTCTTGGCAAAACTGGCTCCAGCACATCATGGCAAAAAGGGTTATTGAGGGAAGAGATCTGGAATTTGGAGAGGAAGCCCCTCATGCTGCTCTGAGAACTAATAGTAGCAGGAAACAAAAAGGACTTGCAAGGAAATGAGAAGCAGATGTTATCTAGTTGCTGAATGACCAAGTACAATGGATTTCAAATCCAAGGGATTAACTTTTGAACAATACAGAAAAGGCCACTGTCTTTCCAAAGGCAAAGGAGGAATTGCCCAGCAGCCTTAGAGAAATGCAGACTCTCACTCATTTCAGTTCCCAGTATTCAGTACTCAGAGTGGTTATTTAATACTGCTGTTCCACATGCAAGAAAAGCACTCGTCTTGTTCCAGCCACCTCAAAGGTCAGGCCCCGAGAAACTCCAGGAGCACCTGGCACAGGAACTCACCCTTTTTGGGCACAGATTAACCAGTCTGCTTCAAGCACAACTGGAGGAGTTTCAGTTCTTAGGATTATGTTTAGCTTCATCCCAGGGACTTCCTTGATCAGAGGAACACAAAATAACCTGAGAGCTGAAGTGACTGTAACAAGAGGATTGCTTCAGAACAGAGAAGTGTGACATCTGAACAGGCATATTTACAAATGGGAATTAAAATGACTGGTTTAGCAATCAAGAATCTTAAAAGAACTTACAGTTTTCAACATCTGACTGCAAAAAGAAACACAAAAGAAGTTGGTTTCCTGTTTCTATTCATTATATAATTTAAGATATTCAACTAGCCCTCTTTTGTAAGAATTGCATTTAAAAAGATCATTTATTCCTTTACAGAAATGGAAAAAAAATAAATTCAAGAACAGTAGAGAAAGAAGGCAAAATCCATGTATTTTTAGAAAGGGAAAGAAGTGACACCCAGAAACAACAGGTAACTGCTGTCACTGAGCTGACCACGCCACAAACACCTATATGGCTTCCAGCCACTCCCTTCTCCTGCTTTCAATCCCACTGGCAGAGCCCCCACTCTCCAGTAAGACAGATGCACACTGGTTCCTGCAGCTCCAAAGAGTTCCATGGTGCCACTGACAGAGGGGCTCTGCCAAAACCACAGTCTCTGTGGAAAGCTGAGGGATTTCACTGGGAAGGGCTGGTAACACAACTGTGTCCCCATGCACAACAAGGGCACAATGCCCCTTCATTCCCAGCGGGTGTGGGGACCCACAGCCCCTCAGACACCAACCCCAGAACAGATCACAACAGTGTGGTACACAAGTCATACAGAAAGTGATCCAAACACAGACCAAATTTTACCATTTAATAAAAACCAAACAAACAAACGAACCAAAACCCTCTACAGAACAGTTCTGTGTTCTGATCTGGGAAACTGAACTTCCACCTGCCTCCAGGCATCTCCAGGGTTGGGATAAAATCCTGTTCTTTCCAAGCTGAAATCCTGCTTGAGGTTGCAAGAAGTATGCTAGCTGCAGAGAAAAATCAAGGAACTGTTTCATTGGTTCAGTGCTCAAAATAAAAACCCTTTTGTTGAAATTATGACTGCACAATATGGTACTTTAACACTCACAAACTAAATTAGTTCAGAAATATTGTGAAGCATTTGCTTTTGTTTTCAAGACTTGTTGACTCAGAGAGCTGATGAAGAAAGGAAGCAGCACTGAGGCTACCAAAAACCACTCATAAATTAACAAATTGAATGGAAATAATTTCATTGCAGCTCTGCTTGCAACAGCTTCTCCCCCGGATTTGCTGAGCCACCCAGAAGCCTGTTAAGTATTATGTTATAAAATACTTTTGTATTCACCAAATCTCTCAGCAGAGACATGTGCAAGTCACAGCAAAGGGCAGCACTCAGCTTTTCCTAATTTCCCACCAAATTAATGAGGGTTTTTATTTAAGTGCAGTCCTGAATAAACCAAGTGGCTATAATACAACAGCTGTATGAAACTTCAGTCTGTAGCCCCAAGCACTAACTGTTCTCCCCTCCTCTTTAATGGATTTTCAGTTTTTATCTCTATGAACATGGATATCCACATTTTTAGGGACACATTTAGGAATTTCTCTGGGGTTCTTTTCCCATTATTTACTTCCAGGATGCATTGAACACCAAGTGCACAATGCAGAAGTACAAACACTGGCTTATCACTTCACAAACACATCCAAGGCCTGAGTGCCACTATCCTCACTCAGAATTCAGTAATGAATCATTTTGGGAAGTTTTTTGGATAAAATTCAAGACAGAAGTTCACTAATTTCTTGCAAATACAAAAAAAAGTTAGTATGTTCCACTATATGTTATAAAAACAATTTATCATTTTAGCACACTGAAAATTGAAATATATTAACATGTTTCAAAATATGAGAAGATTAAACCACTGGGTCAATAGATTCTTTGTAAAGAAGCTTCTGGAAATGCACCCTTTTCTTCTCCCCATGAAAACTACAGAGACTGCTTTAAGAAACTCACATTTTCGACCAGAGCTGCTCCCTATTTATCTGACTTGAGGCAGTCAGGACCACCTACAGTTCAAAAAACCTGAAGAATTTAAGGCTGAGTAAAAAGAATAAAGATCGTCCAGCAGTTTGAACCTCTATCAGATACTTTTTTCCCAAAGGTCTGCGTCGTGGAAAGAAAAACAGCCACACATTTTGAATCTGAGGGATGGTTCAGCTTTCTTTCAACAGCGTAAATGCCTCATTTATCATTCAACAAAGCGGTTTTTCAGGCTCCCAGAAAGTTCTTTTCAACTTCTGCTTGTTTTCAGAATAGGTGAACTTTGTATCTCATTACTCTGACTCTGGAAGCAGAGTACATACATTAAAGAAACAGAACGTTATCAATCCACCACAGGAAGGACAAAAACATCCCTGCAGCTTGATCTGTAAGCACAGCCTGAATTATATGAAAGTGAAACTGAGTAGAAAGCAGGGTCAAACGGCTGCCTGCACTGTCAGGATTCTTGTTGCTCAATTCATTAATTCTTAAGTTGAGATGGGCATCAAAACCAGCAGTTTTAGACTCTAACGGCCTTCAGAGAGCTAAGGAAGGAGGGAGGAACAAGGCCGTCTGCGAGGCCCCGGCTGGCGCCAGCAGCGCTGGCAGGGCGCAGGGGAGAGCTCCAGGCAGCGTGAAGCGCGGCGGAGCTGGGTCACGGCTGCAGCGCCGAGGGGCCGAG
>VYXF01007147.1:459298-472467 GCA_013397295.1 Polioptila caerulea
TTGGGGGGTTCAGCCTCTCCCTTGGGGGAGGTTTGCCTTCTTGCTGGAGTCAGTGTGTGTGTGTGTGTGTGTGTTGGTGCATCGCCATGGAGATGAGGCCACAGCAGCTGCAGGGCACACCCTTTTCCAGGCTCACATGAAGAAAGATGCAGTAACGGGCTCCTCTTATTTAGGGAAAATGATTTCTTGGAGTAAATAAATTGTCAAAGAACACTTGGCATCAGCCCAGGTGCTATTAAGGAGAAGATCTCTTGAAGCCAGAGCTGTGAGGCTCATGCAATATTCACTTGCTTTGCTATATTCCACATCAGACGTTGCCGCTGTGCCCAATGCTGACTCACTGACCCACTTGTGCTTTTACTTACCCCGAAATAACAAAGCTCCTGTTGCTTTTCTCTTCCCTGTGTATGTATTTCTCATCCTGCCACAACAGCACCTTCCTGCATCTCTTTCCTTGGCCACTGAGTGTCCAGGCTTTCAGTGCTTTGAGTGGCTGCGAGGCTTCGCTTCCCACGGCTGCTGCTGCTTTGGCTGGGTTTGCAGAGGATGTGGAGGGTGTGTGGCTGCAGTGAGCTCTCCCCCATGCAGAAACACCTCTCTGGGTTCACAGGTTGTGCCCAAAAGCCTGTCTGGTCATGCTGACATTCTTTGGGGCTGGGGACACTGCCCTTTCCACATGCCTGGCCCTGCCATATTCTTTCCTTGTCTAGTTCCTGGTATACAGAGCCCTCCCAACAAGGTCTGGAAGAGCCCTGTGGCACCTCTCTGCCTCATTGCCTCCACGTCTCATTCTGGACTTCATCTGTAAACATCTCTTTGCCCTTGCTAAAAACACTGTCTCTTAATTTCTCTCTGCAGGAGTATTATTTGATTTGTAACAGTTTTAGGATGTTATTTGAAAAATCCGATATGAAGCTGTATTTCATTTACTGTAATGATCCATTAATGCAGGCATATTTCAAAGGCAGGCAATGCAGTACTGTGGGGTTTAATTAAATTTTGTTTTTCAAGTAAGCATCAATAGACAGACAATAACAAATGGTGGACAATATGCATACAGAACAAAGTCTCTTCATTTTCCTTTTCAAGACTGGAAGTGAAAATGTATAGCCCTTAAAATGGAGTTGGCCTGCTCACAACTGCTGCTTTAGTGCAGTTAACTCACTTCAGGAGTTTTTTCTTCTTACTCTGCCTTAATTAATTTTCTTGCTCTCTTCCTGCCCACAAAATAAACTGTTGCATTGTGGAAAATTTCCAGCAGGAGCCGTGGGTGATCTAAGTGCTTCTGCAAGTTCTGGACTAGTTTTGAATACTGTGTTGGTACCCAGTGTGTGATGGCTCTTCCAGATGGGCCCTCCTGAGGGTGACAGAACAGAAGGGCTGGGAGTGAGGTTCCTGTCACACCAGGAACTGGACATGGCATGTGCCAGCCGTGGAAAGGGAGGGAAGAATGATGTTGCTGCCACGGTTGTACTCATATCAGGAATCAACAAGTGGCTCTGGAGTGCATTTTGTTCCTTTTCTCCCAGCAAGCGTGGGTTAATCAAGTACAGAGTGTATGTGGGGAAGCTTGGGAAGAGTGTTCCACATCAGCAGGAGGCTTCTGGGAGCCATCCTAGTACTCACAGTGTGGCACTTGGACATGTGTTCTTGGGTAAAGAGATTTGTCAGTGGTGCTGTGAATGGGCTCCTTTGTTCAGATTTGAGGAGCAGGGTGAGATGGGGTGGCTGAGGCAGATCTGGTTTTCTCCAGGTGTCTGGAGAATTTACCATTGTTCAGGAAGAGAACCAGAGTCTGCTGAGGAACCCGATGTGAGATTGACTCCCACTGCACTCCAGCCCTTTGATTCTCTCTGAAATCTCTCAAAGGCAGAGAGCTGAAAAACGCATGAATTTTTCAGAGGAAGAGTCTCCATTCAGAGTTGTGAGTTCAAGCCATGTCCTGGGTTGATGCCTAAAGCTTTGCCTGTTTAACCTGCCTTCAAAGGCTGGGGCAAGGGCTGTGCCTGGAGTGGGCAGTGCTTCCCACCACTGACCTGGGCTGGATCTCAGTCCAGAGAGCTGTTGGCTGGAAACTGGAGCACGCAAAGGCTGGGAATCTGTGGGAACCTGACTGCTGATGTCTGTGCAGCTGTAAGTTCCTGAAAAGCATCACTGTAAATGACAGACTGGAGTCTGTAACCTCCTCCTCCTCCCTGGGATCTCAGTGTAACACTTCCCGCATTCCAGGCACAGCCAGGGTTTGCTCCTTGCTGGAAACAGCGCCTTTACAAGAATCCTTTACAGCTCTCTTGGTGCCTGGGCCTGCTAAGTGTTGTGTTCTGAGCTGGGTGAGAGGCTCCTGGAACAATGGATGGAGTCCTGTGCTCCATGCCAGTCCCTATGGCTAGAGAGGAGTCCTGCTACAGATAAAAGGGGTCTAAATATAACTCGTCATCAGGCACTGGATGCTCTTTAAATAAACTGGAAAAACCCCACACAACTGGGGTTCCACACAGGTTTGTACTGGCCCTGCTAATGCCAGGGGAATGCCCTGTGCCTGACTCCTTGTTCTTCCCTTGTTCCTTGCTTTAGGCTGCCAGATTTCCCATTTCCTCACTTCTTTTTGTTGATAGGCAGGAGGTTGCTTTCTGGTGACTTGAAGCAACACCTGCTTCTCCTGTCCTTCCTTTGCATCTCCTGCCTTTCTCCCTGCAGCTGCTCTCACTTTGCCATAAGCTAATCTCCTTCCAGCCAGGAACCTCGGGCCTCTTGCAGACTTCACTTTCATGGGGCCATTTTCCATCACCTATAGAAGGAGTGGCTTTCCTGGCTATGGCAGGGCTCAGGTGGCTGCTCCCAGATGGAGCCCACTGGAACATCTGGAGCCAGTGGCTGAGCCCTGAGCTGAGGGATGTGCCTTCTGTGCAGACCAGGGAGTGCTTGACCCTGGTCTTTGCAGGAGCAGGTGAGTGATTTGAGATCTTCACGGTACTGCTGGCATGATTTATTCTTGCAGAAGTGCCCACAGCAGTTTTAGGGGTTTGTTCTGCCCAGCAGTATAATAGCCAAGGACATGCCTGGGCCCTGTGCTTTAGTGGTTCTTGCAGGGCTGTGCAGCAGACGGGACGTGCAAGGGCTGTCAATGCAAGGGCACAAGCCCAGTGCAGGGGAAACTGCAATTAGCATATTTAATGAACAAAAGAAAAGTCTCTAGGACTATTTAAAAAGAAAAATTAGTAATCTGTAATTCAATTTTGAGGGGATTCTTGTAGCAGGAGAGCATGTGCTGGCTGGGAGGGAAGAAGCACTTGCTCAGACAAATGATAATCCATTGCAGCCCATTCCAGACACTTGACAGATATCAGCCTTCCTCAGGCCTCCCTGGCATGAGTGAGGTGCTGTGTCACTGGATGAAGAATGTGGAGTCTCTGGACTATGTGGAGTGATAATTTAGACACCAAATCCTTGTTCCTAATGGGAACTGCTGGTGACTGCCTGGAGTGGGGGTGCTGATGTCTCACAAGAAGAAGTGTGCTGGGCTCCACAAGCACTCGAGGCTGACACCGGCCAGCTCGCTTTCTTTGGAATTCTCCTTTGGAGTTTGGCAGCCGTCTGCTTCAGGGAGCACAGTGGCCTCATAAGAGTTTATTTGATCTGACACATGACAAATTGTTTCTGCTGGCGGCTGCTTGAGGCACAGTCTGTCTGCTGGCAGCCACGGCTCTGCGTGCGCTGGGAAGTGGAGGAAGGCAGGCCTGCCTCCTCCTCTTAGGAAACATCAGCACAGGGAGCGTTGCTTTGAGCCCCCTGCCATCCCAGCCTCCCTTCTGCTGGCTGATAATGGTGCTGTTGGCATGGACTATTAACCATGTTTGTGCTCTGGATGTGTCTGCAGGTGCTGGTTGTGGTTCCCATGGCGTGTTGGCTGCGGGGCAGAGGAGAACCTGTGTTCTGGAACCAGACCCAGTTGCCATTAAAAAGGCTTTGCTGAGTTCCTTTTTTTAGGACACCCTTTTAACTCTGCAATGAGGAGCAGAATATTACATTCCTCAGCAGAATAAAAGGTATATGTCCCCTGTGAGATAGTGTAAATACATTTTATCTGTTCTATTACCTGTAGTTTTCAGAATATGTCCCCTAAGCATTTTAATCTTGTTTTCCAGAGTTGTCTCAGAGTGAGGAATTGCTCCTATTTGCAACTTTGGGAATGATTACTTGTTCATTAATTTCTTCCCTTTCCTGCTGTCCATCTATTATTGCTTCCCAGAGAAAAAAAACCTCTCTGTAAATCTCCACCAAAACAGGGCTGAGTGCCTGATGAGACAGAGAGTTATGTGTGCTGGGAAAGTGTCCTGGGAGATTGTTCTGGAGCCGTGGATGGAGCCTGGGGTGTTGCTGTTCAATGCCCTTGGGCACGCAGAGCCTGCCAGGTGATGCCTTTTCCTTGGGCTTCATTTTAAGAGCCAGACACGGTTATGGGATAAAGGTTTTTATCTCAGGATTTAATAAGGACCTTCATGGTGCAACACTTGGCCAAGGTGGAACGTGCTGCAATGCACACACACGGAAAATTGCATATACAGTTTTATAGACCTTGCAAATTAGCATATTTAATGAAAGATGCCTCTCATTAACAATGAGAGGCTTGAATGAATAGTGTGATATCTTAATATTTCGAAGTATTCCTCTCTAGATGGGCCTAATTTTAGTGTACAGGATGTATTTTAGAGGGGACCTGGGTTTCTCGAGATAGCATGGGGCTTTCTGGCCTCCAGCTGTGAGGTCTTTAGGATGTTTGGTTTTCTGGCCTGACAGAATGCCAGGTTTATGCTAAGTTATCAGACTTAAGGAATTACAAGTATGCATGTTAAGGGCACTGAGAATACATAAAAGAAAAGGCAAAAAATCGTCATGGCATCACAGCCCGGGCTGGCTCCCTGCTCCTTGCCCTGGGATGAACAAGCCCAGCAGGCAGCACGTGCCAGGGCAGCTGAGCACACCTGGAGCACACCTGGAGCACACCTGGAGCACACCTGGAGCACACCTGGAGCCCAGTGGTGAGGCAGGAGCTGGAGGTCAGGGCAGCTCCAGCACTGAGCAGGGCTGTGCTGCTTTGCCTGCAGTGCTGGGCTGTTACGAAACAGGAACGAGACAGGACAATGCAGAGCAGTTCCTGCTGTCATGCTTTTGTCCAGCAGCTAAAAGCCAGTTCAGAGGGTTTTGTGGAAGCCTTGTTTGCTTTGGTCTTTTTTTGCTCTTTCTTTAAGTACAGACCTAAAAGAGCTGGAGACTGGAGGCCACTGTAATTATTATTTCTTCCTGAATAGCACAATAAATGTACCGTTTGTCCCATAAATGACAGGGTCCTTACCTCGGAAAACATATGCAGCCTGTTCCCACTGCTGTTCTCTTTGACATGTGAGGAACTGCCCCTGCCTGCCTCTGGGTGCTTGGAGATTTCTCACTCCCTCACTGGGGTCGGTGCCAAAACTTGTCTTGACATGTGACGTGTGTGGTCACTGGAAGTTACTGTGGAGGCTGTCACTGACACAGCCTGGATTCACAGAGCAGCTTCATTTAGATGGCAGCTGGTGGAGGAGCTCTGCAGAGTAGCTGGGGATAAAATCTGTGTGCAGGAGGGGACAGCTGAGGTCAGTGGTCATTGTGTCAGAAGCTCAGACATGTACAGACGTGGTCTGGCAGACCTGTGGCTGTGCCATGTCCCCACCTGCCATGGCACCACCAGGATGTACAGGCAGCTGCTCAGGATGTTCTGGTGTCTCGCAGCAGAGAGGAGGGTGCTGCAGGTGCATCTTTGATCAGACCTGAGGGTGTGTGTGGGAACAGCCTGCTGCTCACTCTGACAGCAGATTTTGAGCTCTTGGCTTTGCCAATCACCTGACAGCAAACACCAAGACATGGAGAGTGAAAGTCCCTGTGTCCTTTGGCTGCTGCTTGGGTGTTTGCAGAGCCAGCAGGTGCAGTGACAGCCAGGACTGTCAAAGGAAGAACCCTTTGTGGACCAGTGCTGCTCAACTATTGAGATATGCCAGTCCATGAAATGGCTCTTTATAGGGTGTCTCACCAACAAGGATTTTCCTTTTGAGTGTCTGAATCTCCTGCTGTTGGTCTGAGCTCCAGATGAGAGACAGTGCATTGACTGAAAGGTACTGGGGTTACAAACAGAGTAATTGTCCCTTGGAGGAGAAAACTATGGAGGAAACCCACTCAGTTCTGGTCATGTCTCTGTTCTCCTCCTTCCTCAGAGCAGATTTTGGAGTGCTGTGGCTGAGGGGCAATGGGATGGAGCTAAAGTACTGCTCCTGAGTGAACCCTACAGCTCTGAGGAGCAGGGAGCCTGGCCATGGAGCCCAGGAGAGACCTGTGGACTGGGTACTTTACTCCCTGTTTAATTCTCTCTCCATAACCCATCAGTTCATACCTCCAAGGGGCAGCAGAGCATTCCCCTGGAGAGGTGTGGTGGTTGTGGTGGTGCCATGCGTGTGGGGCCCCGTGGTGGCACAAGCATTCACAGGAAAGCTATTTCATAACCTCTGCTGGGATTCATGAGACATTCAGAGACAGGTTCTCCACTTAGTCAACCTTTTATAGGGATTTAAGGCTGAGGAGCTCTTTGAAGCACTGATGCAGCTTGTTCTGCCATGACAAGGTGGAGATGAATGCTGGCGTGACTTCCATTCCCCAGGGAAAATGCTCTTTTGCACGGATCACAAGCTGTGGCTCTGCTGCTGTTTGAAGAGACCAGAGGCATCTCAGATCCAGGTGCTCAGTGCCACATCAAAGCCTCCCCATCTGAAGCTGAGGTGCTGGGGAGCTTCAGCTCCATGTCCTTTGTGTTTTGGCAGCAGAAGGAAAGAAGATCCCTGAACCAGGAGTGGCCTGGGGGATCAAAGCTCTGCGTAGCAGAGGCTGACAGGGAAAAAAGCCAGGATGGCAGCAGGAAGGACACAAGCCCTGTGGAAGATCTGGGCCATCTGATAACAGACCTCCAGAGGGGCCTGGGAGACCTTCTGCTCTGCTGGAGGAGTGAGGCCAACATCTTCCCCCAGGGAGGCAGACCTGCAGTGTCTTGGTCTTGACTTGGAGCCATTCTGTTGTGCCTGAGGGATTGTTTAATTAAAAAGAATGCTGTACCATCACATTTCAACTGTTTTCTCCATACATTGCTGCAAGTGACATCTAAAATAGCTCTAAAAGGCAACAAACCATTCCCCAAAGTAGGGGTGGCAGATGAAGAACAGGAGAGGGAAGGAATTATGTTCTCTTTCAGCTTTCGGTGTCTGTGCATCTGCTTCTGCATTGGCAGCCCTTGGGGCTCGTTTTAATTTAAATTTCCCTAGGAAAAGCCCTGCTGAAGGAATGCTGCCTGCAGTGGCTGGCTGTTCTGCTTTGGCTTTGTCCTGGGGAAGCTTTGATGGTTGGGGAGCAAGAGTTGCTTTTCAGTCTTGGTGGGAAATGCCTGGATAGAGGAATGGCAACCATCCGAGAGTCACTTCTGGATGGTGGGACTGGCAGTCTCTCAGCTCTCCCTTGGTGCTCCTTCCTGTCCCAGGGCTTATTTGATTGCTTAACAAAGGCATCCTCTGCAACCACTGTGAAAGGACCAGTGCAGGGAGGAAGAAAAGCAAACTTGCATCAAGCCTTTCATCCAGGCACAGGAAGATGTTGCTGCTGACCTCAGTGAAGCAGCCTTAGTTGTAACCCTGGTGTCCGTGTTGGGAACAGAGCAGCTGAACCTCAGCATGGGGATTGTTGTGTCTGGACTGATGCAGGGACTGGAGACAAAGCCAGGGCTGTTCCTGAGGTCACCTGTGTGGCAGCAGGTTGTGTTCATCCCCAGAGAACTCCTTATTCCCCTCCAGGGGAGGGTTTGAGATTGGCTTTCTAGGGCTTTTTTCCAGGTGTTGGTGCCAGTCTGGCAGCTCCTGAGTGGGTTTGACCCATGAGGTGGATCCCAGTGGCCTCTGCCTTTTCAACTGGGAGCTTGCCACAAAACTGGAAGTGTGTGGGAGCTGAGCCAGGGCTGGACATCCAACCAGGCATCCCTTGCAATCAATCCACAGGCTGCTGGGCTGTGTTATTTCTGGCCACATATCCAGAGCACGCAGCAGATGAGCCCCACGTTTGCTGCCTGTGTGCCATCCTGCTCCCTGCTGCTCCCTGTCCCCTGGGTTGTCACAGGGAGTCAGAGCTGTCACCACCGCCTGGCGCTCTGTGGAGAGGTGAGAAAATGCATTTTTCATCAAGCTCACTGCTCCTGGTTCCTGGTGGATCGATAGGGCAGCTGGAGGAGTCCTTCACGTGCCCACTGTTGGGGCACCTCTGTGCCAGGTGCTCTGCAGGGACTGGCAGGGGGTTCCTGGGCTTGGCAATCCCCATGGGAAACCTCCAGGCTGAGCTGGGGCTGGCAGGGAGGATCCTGGCTGGGACAGGCTGAGATACAGCCATGGGGAGGGATGGTGGTTCTGGGCAGGCAGTGTGGTGTGGGTGCTGCTGGGGGAGTCGTGTGCTGGATCCGTCACTGCTGGAATTCTCTAACACTGAACAGGAATTTTACATGGTTTTTTAACGGCAGGATTGAGTTTCTTTATAGGGAAGTCAGCGTCTGACAGGGGAAGGAGGTCGTTATTCCCTGTGAGAGCCACGGGTGAACAGCAGGAACTTGGAAAATACAAAAAGCTGTTTCCAGAGAGGCTGGGAATAAGCAGTTAAATCTTTGGCAATTCGTGGGCCCAGCTGCAGTGGGACATCAGGGTTCTCTGGGGCCTTGTTAGTGCAGCATGTGCTTTCTTTTCTGTTAGATTCTCCAAGCCTGGGAAAGCAGAGGGGATAAAAACGCGTGGAATGCTGGCAGACTCTTGGGATAGTGTGAGGCAAGGTGTCACCTTGCAAACAGGAACTGATGGAAGGGATAGATCTGAGTGGGGGGAGAAAACATCACTTATTTTATGTGCTGTGCATGGGAAATTGCAGCAAGGGCTGGGAGAAGGGAATAGGTATGGGCAGGATGAGAGATGTTTTTGGCTGGGGTTTGGGGTGGTGGGGAGGTGAGGAGGAAGGGTAAAGCTGTTTCACATGGTTGAGGTCAGGCAGTGTGACAGCTCTCAGAAAGATGTTTGTCCTGAAGGTCCCTGTGCATCTCTCATCTCAGGCAAGTCCTGAAGTCCTAAATTGGTGCAAATCAGCACCAGCACTCTGGTGTGGGCTCAGAGGTCCCTGCCAAGCCCAGAGCTCTGAGGAGCGAGAGTGTCATGTGGTGTGCAGGCAGTGCAGAGCCCTGCGAGAGCAGCTGCCAGAAATTCAGATAGATGCAGTGTTTATAAATAATAAATGATAAATTCAGCCTCTGATCTCCGAGGCACGCTCTGCGTCTGCACACTCCATGCTGCCAGAGAAGGTCCCCCATCCTGGACTCAGCGGTCTCTCTCTGGCATGGAGAGTCTGAGGGAGGCAGCTCATGGAATTGGGGTCGTGCTGAGCCACGGTGGAGCGTGGCCCCTTCTGCCACCAGCACTAATGAGTGTGGCCCCTTGTGCCATGGCTGCTAACGAGCCGTGGGGAGGGTGAGGGCAGCCTTGCTCAGGCTTCAAACCACCCAAGCACAAAGCTGTGCTCCTGCCCTCTGGAGAGCAGCGTTTTGTGTGAATGCAGCTTGCTGCAGGAATGAATTAAGTTGATTTAAATGATAGACTAAACGATGCTCAGTGTTAGACTGTGCGAGTTGTATAAACAGCAGGGTCAGGGTTGCTGTGGCCAGCTAGAAGGGGCAATTCCAGCTTTATCCAGGTGGTGCCAACAACCCCCTCCTCTGCCCCTGGGGGGCTGTGGCAGTGCTGGTGAAGCTGCTGGTGCCCAGAGCTGCCCCTGCCGTGCCCGGGCACTGCTGGGCTGTCTCCTGCTGCTGGATACATCCCTGCCCTGCTCCTGGCAGCTGGCAGTGCTGTCGGAGCTGTGTTGGGTGGTGTCATGGCCAAGCTGCTGCTTGAGGGGCTGATGTGAGCTGATGGCTGCACAGGTAGCCTGGAGGGTTATTAATATTTATTGTTATTATTTGTTAGCAGCAGTTACGAAGGTTGCATGAGTACTCAGTAGCTGTCAAGCCCTGTAAACATGTGTTTGTGCCATGGTTATCCTGCCCCTCCCACCCTGTGTCCATGTCACAATTTCCTCCCGTGGGCTGGTTCCAGTTTGGAGTGGGGCCTCTGCTGCAGGTGGGAGCAGGACCTGTTGCCTATGCTCAGGCTGGGCCCAGCCAGCCCAGTTGATTCCTGCAAACCTCAAAGTGTGGCTTCCTTGCAGCGTGGGTTCTCCGTAGGCAGTAAGAAGGTATTCCCACAACTTTTCCCTTTGTGTAGGAGTGTTTTTAACATGCCAGAGCAGAGTCCTAGTAGGAGTAAATGATGAGGAGCAAGCAAGAAGAATAAATGTTTTTTTAAAGCAATTTCATAAGCGACATGAATGGAATGGTCTGTATGGCAGCTACAGCCTCTCCACTGAGATCGTGCAGGTGTGAGGGTGCTTGCAAAAAGGTGCTGCTCCCTGGGCTGGCTTACCTGTCTGGGGCTTTGTGCCCAGGTGGGACCTTCTGGCAGGGCTTGGAGCTCTCACTGTAGTGGGCTCCTGTGTGGGGCTGGGGATACCCACTGGAGGCACGGGGGTGCTTTCCTGAGGACAGGATGCCTGGAGGAGCATCTGAGATAGTCCCAGGCATTGACCTTAGGTATGTGCAGGTTGTCCTGCATGAAAGTACAGGACTGTGCAGACCCAACTAGTGACTGAGGAAGGGCATTAGTCTGTGGCCTCCCAATAATCCTCTCTTTGCCCACCAGCTGTTTCCTCTCCTAGGCACAGGCTGAATTTCAGCTCCAAACCTCCTCTTTCTCCTGTTGGTGTAGCTATACAGTAATGGGGCAGGAGGGACAGCTGGCCACAGGGTGCTCCCAAGGTGTCTCTGGCATCCCAACAAACAGGAGTGCTCCTCACAGATCTGGGGACCCTCCTGCTCAGAGGAGGAAGATTGCAGGTGAGGTCAGCTAAATGTCCTTGTCTTTCTCCGTGCACTGCACGGCACTTGGCCTGTCACGCTGGGCTCGGCCGTGGATGCTGCCCTTTAAAAGGACATGGTGTGTGGAGGGGATTTCGGCTTGCTGTGGTTGCACTCTGTGTCCTGAGAGCCTCTCCAATCCCATAGCCCCCTGCATGGCTGGCTGGAGATCATTCCCTGAGCTGCTGTTGCCCAGGAAACTTCCCCTTCCACCATAGGGGCTGTGAGTGCCGGCAGGTCTTTGTGCCCTGGGATGTGGTGGGCCACGTTCCACCTCAGCTGGAGGAGCTTGGGCCGTGTTCCTCGAGGTTTGCCATCTCTGCCCTGCACTCAGCGAGGGAGCCCTGTCAGTTGTTTGTGCTGGGAGGCACACGAGGTGCTGCTGGTGCTCCCATTGGCACCAGCCATCCCCATTGGGGGTGGCTGGATGGAAACCTGAATTAGTTCATCTGCAGGCAGTTTTGCAACACTGTAATACCGATCCTGCCCCCTCAGGTCATGCCTAGATGAAAACAAGGATTAGCTTATTGTTGTTGTTTATTCTTAAAGATAATTGGTATTTTTGTATCAGCACTGGTGTGGCAGCAGTGTCCCCTTGTGCTGGCACTGCTGAGGGACCTCCAGTCTTGTGCCCGGTTCTGAGCTCTCATGGCAAGAAAAACATGGAGGGGCTGGAGCATGTCCAGGGAAGAAATGGAGCTGGGGAAGGGGCTGGAGAGTCAGTGCTGTGAGGAGCAGCTGGGAAAGGGGCTCAGCCTGGAGAAAAGGAGGCTCAGGGGGACCTCCTCCAGGAGCATGGAGCCAGGTTGGAGTCGGGCTCTGCTCCCAGGGAACAAGGGACAAGGCAAGAGGAAATGGCCTACAAGCTCTGCCAGGGGAGGGTCAGCTTGGACATCAGGAGGAATTTCTCCATGGAAAGGGTGGTCAGGGGCTGCCCTGGGAGGTGTTGGAGTTCCCACTGGAGATATCCCAGGAAGGGCTGGAGGTGGTACTCAGTGCTCTGGACTGGTGACAAGGGTGAGATGGGGCACAGCTTGGACTCGATGGGCTTGGAAGTCTCTTCCAACCTCAGTGATTCAGTCATTCTGCTTCCAGCTGGCTGCAAAGCCAGGGGCTGATGACAGGGCTGAGGAGCTCCGGAATGTCTGTGTGCTCTCCTGGAGCAGCAGATCAGAATTCAGATGAGGCTCCAGCGGGTTTGGTGGAGTGGCACAGGACAGGCAGCGTGGGCTCTGTGCCGGGACATGAAAGCGCAGAGTGCTGCCAGCAGCAGGAGGCATTAATGAGATGTGCTCCTCTTGCTGGCTTCCTTTGAGCTGTCACCTGTGACTACGGGAGCTGTGTTCCCAGGGCTGTGCAGCTCCTGATGCACAGCTCTGCCATCAGTGCAAGTGTCCCTGCTAATGGGGAGCACAACTCCGGCTGTTGTTTCTGCCGCCGCTGGCGCAGACAGGGATTTCTGGAGCTATGGAGCAGAACCTCCCAGCCAGCAACATCTCCTCCTCTGACAGGAGGATTACTGCCAGCAATGGAGACTTCTCGGAGTCTGACCCTTTGCTCTTTCCCCAGCAGCTGATTTTGTTTGACAAAAAAGGATTATTAAGAAAAAAATCAGCCCCTCCACTCTGCACAAGGGGAATTTGTGGCCTTCCCAGTCCGGTTTTGCTGCTGCCTGGCTGCTGAATGTGGGTGCTGCTGGATCCCCAAAGATGCCCTCAAATCCAAGCAAACATGCCCTGTGCAGATGAGGTCACCACGACCACCCTTTCTGCTTTGCAGGCTGCAAGGGTTGGTTCTGAAAATCCATTGTGTCCACAGAACATTCCATGTGGAAATCCTCTCCTGCCCTCTGTGTGCATCTGTCCGTAACGAGATGTCAGCCTGTGCAGGCTGCTCTCCAGGAGCTCCAGAGCCCCGTGTTGCACATGTAGGCTCCTCCTGCCTACCTGGGACTGAAGCAAAGTGCTAATTGTTGTGCAGATGTCATCTGCCAGGCAGGCAGGAGGCTGGAGGCTTGAAAGAGGCTGTGCTGTCATTTGCTACCAGCCTCCTCGGTACACGTGAGCTCTATTTTTATTGGGAGTGTGCGTTTGCTTTCAGCCACTGCTTTGTTGAATTTTTT